>QJNS01000003.1:260308-450238 GCA_004154925.1 Monosporascus cannonballus | reverse complement strand
ACGGCAGCGAACGTCCCACAGGAGTGAGACATCTCGCCACCCCCCAATTCGTCTATTGGCCCAGCGCCGTGTGTGCCTTGCAGGTTGTGTCTGTGTCCGCGATAACGGAGTAGCATCGCAAGATGAGAGAGCTCGGCGAGTCTTGCTCACGGCCCCCAACGCCAGCGTTCAATGGCGTTCATTATGTGATTGGATAGGTAATGTATATAAGATACGTAACGTAATTTGTCGGGTCCGATTTGGTCCCTCCCAACGCCGCCGCCGTGACAATTAATTGCTTCAGCCATCATGTGGTCCGTATATCTTCCTGTGTGACCCTCAATGCAACAGTAAACCGCATATATATCCCGCACAAAAGCCAACCACGTTCATTTCGACCCTGCGCCCACCAGAAGCTGTAGCATACTCCACTACATGACGCTGCAGTCCCTGAGGCTGAGCCCGTATTGCTGGCACTGCTCCAGGTAGCCGGCCTCCTCGGCCGAGCCGGCCAGGTTGCTGCGGGGCCGCACGAGGCCCGTGATCTTGAGGCTCTGCGGGCCGTCGCTGTGCCACCAGCGCAGCTTCTGGACGAGCGCGCGCTCCTCACCGTCGGTGCTGATCTCCCACTTGCCGCCGCTCACGACCACCGTGCACTGCTCCTGCGGGAAGTGGTAGTCGGGCAGGAAGATGACGGTGGGCAGGTCCTCCGACGGCAGCTTCGTGGCCTCGAGGTTCAGCGTGAACTCGCACTTCTTGAGGTCGAAGACGTAGTCCGTGATGTACCCGTTGGTGTAGATGGGCGCCGGTCGGACGTAGGCTTCTGCCGCGCGGTAGCCGGGTGCATTCGTGAGCTCCGGCTTGAGGCTTGACGGCTCGGAGGAGATCGAGGGGTTGGTCATAGTCCGCTTGAGATTGCCAGGGGTCACTGCGGTCTCGTCCTCGACCTCTTGCCGCTGAGGGATGGATGAGGCTGTCTTTGACAGGCTCCCGGAGGATGACATAGCATCCGATCGTGGTACCGGCGTGAGAGGAAGCGTCTGGTCATCAACTGAGAATATAGACAGGTCCTCGCCGTTCCATTGATCACCACGGAGGTGGTCATTCTAGCGTCATTGTGAGAAGATGCTGGCACGATAGGAGGAAAGAAGGGGGTGTCTTACCGACGCGGCGTACATCCATAGAGTATAGCCTTCCATATGAGAACCCTCGACGGCGAAGTGATTGGCATCCATAGCCGCCGACTGGCTCGAATAATCGCCTGTCTTATAGGCATGCTTATCATCCATGTCGTAAGGGATACCGAATTCGGTCAACATGCATGGGTGATTCCCCATGTAATCGAGACCCTCTTTCCTCATCGCGGCCAGCTGTTCCTTGAAGGAATTTCGGATAGCCGTCTCACCGATCTTGATAGCAAATGCGGGATGCAGATACCGTCCACGAAGAACTCCAAGAACGTCGACGTTCCAGGTGCGGTTCCATTTCTTGGTCATAAGCGTGATGCCGTCATAGTAATGCGGAGCATACACCATCCTAGGATCGTCGTCTTCAGTGCCTTTGATAGTGGGAGGTATTTCCAGGACCGGCGGTTGGCAGAGTATGATAGCGTCCTTGTGGACCGCCCGGACTATATCGCGATACTCCCTGTAGAAATCCAGAAAGTATGTGTTAGTGAAAGTGTGAGAGTCAATCACCATACCAGTTTTGGGGTCGCGCTGGAAATAGTCTTTCCGCAAAAGCATATCCGTAGAGGGATCCCAGACTCCGTGCTGCGCCCATAGACATTGCCCTAATTTCCACCCTTCATCTCGTTTCCAGCCGTATCTCGAGTCGTCGTAGTCTTCCGGCAGCCAAGCAATTTCTCCGTGTGGATCGACAAGCGTCCGCCCAACCTTGTAGGGCCCTAGACCACCCATATCCCACACGTCCACCTCGCAAGCCCGACCGGACCCCATCAGAATGGCCTGCCACAGCGTGGGGGACGTGCCCTTCTTGAGCTTCTGTTCGTCAGGGATCACGCTGAGATCGGCATATCCAATCATACACTTGTTGGGCTCGTTCAGACTCTCCCATCCGAATACGACCTCGTTCTCCAGATCGCCAGCCTCGTGGATCCTCTTGGCGAGATGCCCACAGGCGCGGAAGAAATGTCCTTGAAGATAGTCTTGGATGTTCTGCCCGTTTATTATGCAATTTGGCGCGAAGTCTCGTCCGGCGAAAAACAGGGTGAAGATGGTCGCCGCGGCCAGGCGGTGGTAGTTGGTGGACCATATCATCTTCGGGAAGTTTTCGGGCTCGGGATAGGTATTATGTACGATAGCAGCCTCGGTGGCAGCGAAGCTCTGGGGGTTCAAGCCGCATGCATATATCGTCCACATAGGGGCGCCGGATCCTCCGCAGTGACGAGACCACTATGAGTTCCAATGGTCAACCAGCGGGCGCTCTCGAGGACAAGCGAGAGAGGGAATAAGATGCTTACCACGTCTTGGTGGGGGTCCATAAATATATAGAAACCATACTCTTTCGCGATCCTCAAGATGTCAATCGTATGCTGTATCCACACCTCGTCGTACTTCCCAGGGCCCGCAGCCTCGATGGCTTCCCAAGTGAAGACATAGCGGATAGTGTTGTAGCCGAACCGCTTTAAGCGGGAGAAGTGTATATGGGCATCCTCTTTTCGAAAGGGACGAGCATGGAACTTTACATTGTCGCCATCGAAGAAGTCATCTATAATATGGGAGGGCTGCTCCGGCTCACTGGGGTATTTGGCGTCGCCGGCGACATTGATGCCTCTCAGGAGAACATGTCTACCGTAGCGGTCCCGGAACTCGCCCTCTTCGATCGTCAGGCGTAGCGAAGACATGGCTGGATGAGGCAATTGTCTTATCGAGGTCGTACAGAGCGTAAAGGAGAGCGACTGTCAAGAAGCGGCAGGTATAGGGTATTGGGCCGAAATCAGGCCAAGGTTGGATAGTCCAGTTACGTTAACCACAGCTTCCTGGTCAGCGCCACGACTATAAGAACGGCGTACACGCGAGGTTCGTCGTTCTAGCGGAAGATGTATTCGTACCAGATATGAAGTAGAACAACTAGGTAGATGTAGGAGGTTGCAAAGACCGCAAGGAGAAGAGTAAGACAGGTAGGTGGGTGACGCCACGGATTCCCAACAACTATCGTAGAAAATGGGAGCAGTACAGGAAACACGTCTACCCGGTGGAGTGAGTCTAGGTTCCCTTCGACAGCTTAGAGAAAATTTTTGATAGAGCGGGAAATGGTTTGGATTGGGGATCTATCTCGGGATAATGAAAAGCTCTATGTAGGGGGGGGGGGGCGTGTTATATATACGCAGCATCCTTCTAATATTCTCTTTGAGGATCAAAGGTTGTCAAAAGCGATGATGAAATGCGAGTACGAACGGTAGCTCTTGGCTATATCGGTGATCGGTTAGCGCTCACTAGCTACTAGGTACCTATCTTCAGGCACGATTCACAGGCGCCATCAGCCCCTCAGCTCCAGGGATCCCGCCGTTCCGGGGACAAAAGGACCCGAGACGCTTTGAGATTGGCCCAATTATCGGTAGGGGAGTGAACTAGAAGTCCCGCAGCAGCTACGGCGATGTAACGTACATAGGTACTATGTACACGATTATCCGAAGCTCTTCCGGCTCCAGTTAGCCGAGATTCTACCGCTACACTTCACTCCCAGCCAGTTCGACAAGGCTAAGATCCTGCAATGCATGATATTTTTCATGCCCATGTAATCATCCACTCGCTTAATGGCAATGCCGACGATAATGATGAGATGACTCGACTACAATCCCAGCACTTCGACTTTCCGCCTCAAAATAACGCACATACCCCCAGGTACTCCTACATCTGAGACTGCCGAATATCACCCGAAGTCGGTGCATTCGTGACGGAGCGTCATTGGTGAGACAGGTCACACGCCCAGGAGCGTTCACTGGGGCTATAGTAGAGCCCCTTGTCTTACGTTGACAACACCTGCTCCGCAGCTCGAAGGTTGTTCTTAGGGAGTCATGAGTCTGTTTCCTATGAAGCCTGCAATAACCCTACCATGTCGAGCACCAAGGCCGCGCTGAAGGCTATCAATGATGCCATCCGTAACAAGAAGTGGGATGACGCAATCGACCAAGTCAAGAACCTGATTGACAGAGACCCGGAGAACTATCAGGCGTAAGTCCACCGTTTCTCTTCGTGTCTACACGTGGCCTGCCTATGATCTCGTGGCCGTCTTACGCTCAGCTCCTACGCTAGGATCTATACGATTATATCGTGTTTAGCCGACTGACATACCGCAGTCACGTGTTCCATGCCTTCGCTTTGGACAAGAAGGGCAACTATCTCCGTGCTGAAGAGGCATACACTACAGCTGCCCGGCTGAGGCCTAACGATCCACAATCATGGCAAGGCCTCACCAAGGTGTACGGAAAGCTGGGCCCAAAATATCTGGACCAGTATCAGAGGGCCGCTCTGAAGCTTGCTGAAATCTTTCGAGATGCCGATGACATGTACAAATGTCAAGATGTCATTGACAAGTTCATCGATTTCGCCCGCTCCCAGGGGGACCGTTCGCAGTATGTGAAGGCTTTGGAGATTATCCTCCCGGATAGCCCTATCTATCCGGCGCTGGAGGGTCGGGTACCCCATCCTGCCAAGACTTACGAGACGATGGCCCAGATTTTGGAAGTCGACGAGAAGAAACGCATCAACACCCTCATTGGAGAACGCCGTACCAGGCTAGGTGCTAAGCTCAGCCAGGTCACCCAAGAGGTCAACCGAGAAGTCTTGAGCCAAAGCAGGCTGGGCGACCTCTATCATCAACTGACGGTCTGGTCCAACGATGATGACATTCGGCGGCAGTACGAGGAGAAGCTGCTTCAATTCCGATACGACCGTCTGGTTGCTGTACCTACTTCAGAGAAGTCAGCTCACCTGAAGGTGGTGGAAAAGTTGGCCAACGATATGGTCATCATCAATCACCCGTTGAAGCTAGCTTGGGACATCGCAATCGAATGGCAAGACTGCAAGGAAATCAAGGACTACGATGCGAATGTCCTGAACCGATACTGTGCGCATTTCCCAGATAGCGATCTCTGTCGCGTCTTGACAGGCTTCATGACAAGCAGTTTGTCGCCCTTCCCAAAGGAACAAGGTTCTTCAAAACCGTATGTATATTTCTTGATCTTGTATGCCCACTGCCACCCATCCTACTTGCTTTGCTGCCCCCTCGCACGCTCGGCCATCCACGCTGCGCCGCTTTCGTTCTGTCCGTATATTTTCGTCCCCTAACAATTATTTATAGTGAAGCGCCATCCACCGGTGTAACACAGGACGACGATGAGAGCGAAGACGATGAAGATGGCGGCGCACCTACTTTGGTCGTACCACTCACCGACGAAGACAGGATGCTGATGATGACTGAAGGCATCTTATCCACCGTCTCCTTGCTAGCCCATCGGCTGATGGGTGAATACTATCAGCACCTTGAGGAACATGAAAGCAATGTTGAACTCATGCGCAAGGCAATGAACATTATGCTTGCTGAAACGGAGAAAACTGGCAAGGTGTTTGCGAATACCAACCAAGCCTTTACGATTTACCTGGGCACAGCGTTAGTTTTCTACCAGTCACCAAGAAACCACGGAGAAGCGAAGTTCCTCTTCGATAAAGTTCTCGAGGTTGACCCCACGTCGACTGCAGCGATGATCGGAGTTGGTTTGATATATGAGGAGGAAGAAGAATACGACCAAGCCATTGACTTCCTTGAGCGTGCGCTTAAGGGCGACACTGGTAATCTCCGAGTCCGCGCTGAAGTTGCGTGGCTGTACGCCCTGAAAGGCGATTATATGCGTGGCAAGTCGGAACTGGAGTCTGTCCTCGAGTCTGCGAGGGACCAGTCTGTATCGAAAGAACTCTTGGCTCAGACACGGTACCGCTTAGGCCAGTGTGTCTGGAATCTTGATCCTTCGGAATTGGCACGGAAAAATCGTAACGGAGCCTATGCGTACTTTTTAGATGCATTAAAGAGCGATTACAGCTATGCACCAGCCTATACCAGCCTCGGTATCTACTATGCGGATTACGCGAAGGACAAGAAGCGAGCGCGGAAATGTTTCCTTCAGGCCGTAGAGCTGTCGTCTTCCGAGATCGAGTCGGCTGAACGACTTGCTAGGTCCTTTGCGGACGACGGCGACTGGGACCGTGTCGAACTTGTCGCCCAGCGGGTTGTAGACTCCGGCAAGGTCAGGCCGCCTCCTGGATCCAAGAAGAAGGGGATCAGCTGGCCGTTTTCCGCTCTTGGCGTTGCGGAGCTAAATAAACAAGACTACAATAAAGCCATTGTGTCTTTCCAACATGCCTTACGAATCAGTCCGGACGATTACCACTCGTGGGTCGGACTCGGGGAAGCCTATCACAATTCCGGGCGGTATATCGCGGCGACTAAGGCAATCCAAAATGCCCAGAAGCTCGAGGAAAGTGTCGACAGTAACGCTCTTGGGGATACCTGGTTCACGAAGTACATGCTTGCTAACGTCAAGCGTGAGATCGGCGAGTATGATGAGTCCATTTCCCTGTACCGGGAAGTCATTAAAGGGCGGCAGAATGAAGAAGGCGTTGTCGTTGCCATGTTGCAAACCTTGGTCGAGAATGCCCTCGATTGTATTGAGAAGGGACTGTTCGGCAAGGCGATTGAACTTGCCAGCGACACGATTGCGTCCGCACTCTCCGTTCCGAGTAACGTGACTCATAACTTCAATTTCTGGAAAGCTGTCGGTGACGCTTGCTCTGTATTCTCTTCCATCCAGAGCCGGCTGGCGGATTTCCCGACTCACAATGTCCGCAAACTAATCCAACTCGGAGAGGATGCAGAAGATACATATGCTATTCTCCAGGACGTCGACGGTGTTAACAAAACCGTAGTTTTCGCGGAGGGCATCTTCCCGGAAGACGAACAACTTGGCGTCGATCTCACGCGAAGCTTGCATGCCACCATCTTGGCTCATAAGCGTGCGATCCATGTCTCAGCCCACGACATTCATGCTCAAGCCATTGCCTATTATAACCTGGGCTGGGCGGAGAACCGAGCGCACCTTTGTCTACCGGCGGGGATCCGTTCTCATACCAGTCGATACCAGAAGGCCGCAGTTCGTTGTTTCAAGCGCGCAATAGAACTTGAAGCTAGCAATCCGGACTTCTGGAACTCCCTCGGTGTTGTCACTTCTGATATCAACCCGTCCGTCGCTCAGCACGCTTTTGTACGCAGCCTATATCTTAATGAGAGAAACCCGCATGCTTGGACCAATCTCGGAGCGTTAGCTCTTCTTCAGGACGACATACAGCTTGCAAATGAGGCGTTCACGCGGGCACAGTCTAATGACCCTGACTACGCTCACGCTTGGCTTGGTCAGGGCTTCGTAGCTCTCTTGTACGGTGATGCTAAGGAAGCTCGCGGGTTGTTCACTCATGCCATGGACATAACGGAGACTTCGTCCCTGCTAACAAGGCGTCAGTACTCGGTGTCCCTATTCGATCACGTTCTTACCAATCCACCAAATCTGAATGTGACGTCTCTGATTCATCCCCTATTTGCTCTCATCCAGTTACAGGGTCTTAATCCTCAGGACCTGGCGTACCAGCACCTCTCCACCTTGTTCCAGGAAAGAGCGGACGACAGTCTGCGTGCAGTAGCTACACTCGAGGAAACATGTGAGATATTGGAGGCGGATTACGAAGCTACCGAATCCCCTCGGGCCTTAGGACGTTTCACTCTTGCCAAAGCAGACCTCGCAAGGTTCTACCTTGCTGCTGAACAGTTTGTTGAGGCGGCGGAAAGCGGTAAGACCGCTTTGGAACTGAGCAGTGACTCGTCCGCGAACGAGCTCGATGCCGATCAGCGAAGAAAGACGCGTCTCTCAGCGCATCTAACCGTCGGCCTTGCCGAATATTTCCTCGGTCAAGCTGACGGCGCGGTTGAATACTTGGAGGCAGCGCTTGAGGAATCGGACGGCAATCCTGACGCCGTCTGCGTTCTGGCACAGATCCTTTGGGCAACTGGTACAGATGATGCGCGTGAAAAGGCGCGAACGATGCTTTTTGAAGTTATCGAAAAGGACCCAAGCCATATCCAGTCCGTCCTCCTGCTCGGGGTTATAGCACTACTCGACGATGACCAGGAGTCGCTAGAAGCCGTCATATCAGAGCTGCATACTCTTCGCACCGGAGAAAAACCAAGCGATGCAGACCACGCTCGCATCGGCAAGGTACTACGTGCTGTCGCCGCCTCTTCAAAGGACAACGCGGAAGATGCCGTCCTAAACCAGGTGCAGACTGATGTCATTCTCTACCCACACCTGCCACACGGTTGGTCTAGGCTCGCGGAAATCGACGGCGATGAGTATCCCGCGGAGATGGCCTTGAACGTTGCTCTCAAGGCTATCCCGCCCAGAGGGGACCTTGATGCGATTGACGTTGCAGAAGCCTACGCGGGGACGAGTAGAGTGGCAGACGCTCAAAAGTCGATACTGCTCGCGCCTTGGGCCAGCCATGGCTGGGAGTCCCTTAGTAATGCCGCCGCCGCCTGAGTATGTCGAAGTGTTCTGGTGTGTTCATGCTAGTTGCGGCCTCCTAGTGTTGCGCTGCGGCAGGGGCGGGGGGGGGGGGGGGGGGGGGGGGGGGGGGGGGGGGGGGGGGGGGGGGGGGGGGGGGGGGGGGGGGGGGGGGGGGGGGGCCCCCCCCCCCCCCCCAGGTCAGTATGTCTTTCGTTGCCTGTTTCTTTTATCGTCCGCTGCTATGATGATATTTGTCACCAAAAAATATGTTTCAAGACGGGACTGAGATCTTCATTGATGGATAAAACCGTAATCTGATGTAGCGCGTTCCCTCATACACTTGTTTCCGGCATCGCATTAGTTCTAGAGCTAATCCGACCACTTAGGTACTACGGTCCCGGTTTCGATCAAAGGGTAGTGTTCGAAATGTATGTGCATCACATTAGACTAGACATGGAAATCGCACGGCTTTACACATCGCATCGATAAAGAAGGTATATGATCATGGATTTGTGGGGGGTGTTTACGTTAAGAGAAAGGGAAAAGGGGTCAGATGATGCATAAATGGTGGAATATGACTGATGAGAAATGATCAAACATCAACTAGGTTCAACCATCCTCTGACTTACGAATTTGCCAGCTTATTCTTGCATTGGTTGAGCCCCTCGAGCGTAACCTGCTAGGCGACCGTGATAGATATGTGCCAGCCTTGTCTAAGCCACCTCGTGTCATACTGCTGTGATGAACATTGACTAGTCGAGGCAATAGAGGCCGATATCATTGGCCAATCGTCACCTCTTGGCTCGTTCCGACTTCGGAGCGGACTTCATCCTTCACGAAAGTGAAATATATATTCCTTCATTTCTGGCGGTTTGCGTTTCGCGATGATGTTGTAACTTGCAAGATGAAGGGGGCGAGGCGTACTCAGTGAGTCCCGCTCGTCTTCAAAGATGATGACTTGTGTAATTGGTGCGACGCAACGTGGGGAAGCCATGTACGGGCGAACCTTCTCTTTTGACACGTCTAGGTCATTCCGTATGACGGACACTGGACGTCAATGCGCGGTTACTCGAAGCGAGCAAGAACTGCTATTTGAATAGGTTGAGAAGGGGATTCCAGTATGAGTGGCTGGAGCCAGCTGGTCGAGGTCGTTGCATATATAGCCCGTTAGTAATCCTTGATATGCGATTATAGCAGTCCTTCTCCCCTTTTACGAACTTCTCGGCGTCTTCATTTAACTACGAATATAAGACTTCGCTTAGTAAACAGGGGAGTGGCTCGTAAGTCATGCTTAAACCTGCGCCTGAGTCATCGTGTCAGCCATAGCTCCAGGAGCAGGATACAGCACTGGGGCTTGGTCAGCCCCAGGCTCAGAACCTCGGCAATGAAGTCTAGAACAACGTTATCCGCCTCCTTGGGGGACATCTGCAAGAATGTATTACCGGAGACTCGAGAGCTAGGGACATCACAAGGTGAATCCCCTTGAGCTCGGATAGCAACTTTGATACACAAGCAAATGCCAGAAGCTGTCAGGTCTTCGGACGTCAGGCAAACCCTATTAGAAATAATGGAGTGGGTTCGGCATCGGAGGGGAGATGCTGCGTATATTATGTACCTGTATCACGGCCCGGCCGAGGCGACGGGGTTCACTTCTTTATGGCGTCGCCCTCGCTACTAGCAACAATGACACAGAGCCACCTACAGGGACGTTATGTGGCTATAGAGGCGGTTGACGGCTTGGATCGAACTTACCGTTTCCCCCAAGCCACACTCTATATTATCCCCTTTTCATTTTTTTTGTTGGTTGGGGGGGGGTGTACCATCGCGGCCGTGCGGCGGGTGACTTTCGAGATGGAGCTACTGCGGCTGGCCTACTACTTTGACGGCCCCGTAGTCGACACCGGGGAGTCCCTAGGAGATATCGTCGTGTCGCCTGGCCTGTACATGCCTGCGGCCGACTCGCGTGTGTACAGCGTCGTGCCTGCAGACAGCAGCAAGTTGCCCGTCGTTGCCGTCTCCCTGAACCACCACCTGCACCCCGTACCGAGACCGCCTGACCAAGGCGAGCATACTGCAGTGATGGTGGAGGTAATTGTCGTCTGGGTGATTAAGGGCGTTGAGCGGTGGAAGGATCCGAGATTTGACCGCTACCTGTTCCGCTTGAGCGCTGCCAACATATCGGGCTACTTCTACATTGACAGGCCGGCCGGTGTCATTGAGACCGTAGAGCTACGCCGCCCCGAAACCTACACCGAGGTGTTGCCATGGCCGGAGTCGGGTTGAGCAGGTGCGGTTGGCAATATGTTTCGGTTTGTTTTGCAGCTCCAGCCTCCTGCAAGGGTTGCAGCGATACGAAAGCGAGGCTGTCAGGCTTTCAAAGTTATGGACATAAAATATCTCCGTGGGGAGGGCTGTCTGAGGGCATATAAGAATTCACGGAAAGCGGACGATGCACTCTTCACATCGTGATATAGGTTGTCGTAAAACCGCTAGCAGTGGCTACCTCGTAGGAGGTGTGGTGCGCTTGTATCTTAAAAGTAGAAGGATGTCCCTGGATGATACCGCAATCAGAAAATGACACGATTGCTACAACACTTATCAGCGACCAGGGCTACAGCTCTGTGAATTGACTTTGATTACAGTTGGCAGCGATTAGGTTGTCGTCGGGCTGACGATCGGACCGTTTGTAGAAGCACCTCAGGTAGATTAATTGTATGAACTTGTTCTTTCCAAGGATCAGCCCCCCAGCCTCTCGGCGATCTTGTCGTGAAGGACCCCGGGCGGGATATGAAGTTGCATATCATCATGACCTTTTCGGGGTTCCGTGCATTCAAAACTGCATTCTGAAAAGGAGGCAATGCGTCTAGAGGTAGAAATCAGTATATTGAAGCTGGACAAGGAGCTATCTGTCAGAGAAAATGGTGAAGGCCAGAGTGAAAGGCAAAAGAAGCAGCCCAGCTGGTGATTCGTAGTATGGGTGGTAAATAGATGATCATTAATTCCTATCTTTCCCCATGTCAGGGAAAATGGTAAAGTACGGAGTGAGAAGCAGAAGCAGCAGCCCAGCAGGTGGTTCATAGTATGGGTAGTGAATAGATGACCATTAATGCCTGCCTTTTTCTAACTACTCGGGGGCGAAGCCCCCTATATATACACAAACTGGAGCCACACTGGTGGGTCGCTGGGCCCCGGAAAGGGGGCCGCACCTTGGCACCTGACACCCCAACTAATCGGGGCAAAACCCCCCTATATCTATATACAGGCTGGTCCATTACTCGTGGGCCCCCGGACCCTAAAAAGGGGGTCGCATCTTGGCACCTGACACTATCCTAAATACCTGGGGCCTAACGCTTCCTTATATAAAACATATCATCACATTCCACTGCTTTCCATGCATATGCGCCCATGACCCTCTATCAGTACTCGGGTCTCAGCTAATTAATCAAGTTATTTACGTTCTGTCCGTTATGTCCGTTATATCCTACGAATACGAATTCGCGATTCTCTTAGTGATTGAGAAAAGAGGACGCTGACCTCCGCATACATCTACTTTCTGAGATATATTACTGGGAGAACCGCGGCGAACGCACTCTTGAGTGCGGTTTACGTGAATTTTGCTAGTGGTACGATAGGGGTAAGAATCGGGGTAACTGAATCACCCACACCTCTGTGTATATTGTAATTAGATTTGCCAGCATATGCAACACCATGATACACAGATTTTTTTTTTTAATTGCGGAAATCGCATTTCTAAACTTCACGCACTTGACTGATCGACTCAGCATTTGCATGCAGCGAGGTAATTCTTTTCATATTGGAGGTACCGAGCGCTCTGTACATATTGTGTGATGGCGCAAGTATTGGTTTTTGGAAGGGCGGCGTCGTTAGCAGGCCGAATGCGGTATAGGACCCCGTGGCAATATAGATGCCCGAGATTCCCCCAAACTACCACCACCAGCCCCTCCCCAACACCCATTCTGCGACGTCCTGGTCACTTCATTTCTCAAGGCAAATGAACTCAAGGCAGAGTTCATCAAGTACTTACGAATAGGGCCCTCTTTACCTCTCGACCACCACCCGGCAGAATGAATAGCCAGGTGGAAAAGGCGGGCATCAATGGCATGCCGACCGAGATTCTGGGCTGGGTCGTCAAAAACTTTGCTCTTCGGCCTCATGAGGCGGGATACCCCGTTTTCGCCGAGGTCAAACGGAACAAGACCAACTTGGTTCGCTTATGCCGCACTTCGCGCGGGTTCCGGGCCGCCGCGACTCCTTTCTTGTACGAGACAGTCATCCTCTGCAGGGGTCGGGATCTCGTTCTTTTCCTCCGGTCTCTGGCGGAAAACCCGAATCTACGCCCGCGAGTCAAGCATCTCGCCTGCCTGATAAACCTCAAAATGAGTAGTGAGACCGAGGGTATCGAGCCAAGCTGGGAGAAACTATCGCCTGGCATCACGGTGTCTGCCCCGTCCGATATCCACCTCTTTACCCTCGCTGGTCTGGCGGCTACCTCCCTCCCTGGACGAATATTCACCGATGCGCCCAGGCCTCCCGGGAAGAGCGATGTGAGGAACCTAGGAGAGCGGATTTTCGCCTCGATTGTGTGTCTCGCCGTCGGGCTGGAGTCGGTGCTGTTTCAAATGCCTCTTCAAATTGAACGTCAGAGCAGTATCCGTCCTGGCTACGTGGACAAAAATCGATACGTTGTAGCGAGCAACATTATCAGCAAAACCCTTCTGGACCCGGAAATCGGGCAGACCGTCCTCCAGAAGCTGACTACGGTCAAGATCCAACCAGATATGGAGAACCCTTCCGCCGTGTTTGGGGAAGCGGGAGACCTAGGAATCCGGTACGATGCCTGCCCTGGGATCTTTACTGCCCCGAACGTCGCCGCGGTTGAGGCGTTCAAGGAGAGTGGCGGATGGGAGGCCCTGCCTCGCGGCGTCAAGGATGTTGCTCTCTACGGCATCATCAAGCCCAAGACGCTTGGCATCATCTGCGACTACCCAAAGCTGGAAAGGCTGACTATCCAACCCGCTATGGACGAGATGGAGGAAGCCGTTTTGGCCGACGACGTCTTTAACACGGCGTTAGCCAAGGTCGCCCCAACCCTGAGATATCTCGACTTTCAGACCTTGGGCAATATTACCCTGTCCAAGAGTTACGGCCCGACTATGCGCCTCGGGAGCCTAGTCCGGCTGACTCAACTCGAGAACCTCTCAATAGAGATCTTCGCCCTCTTCGGAACCTCAGAAAAGATTGATCAGCTGACTCTTGCCGACATCGTCCCCGGAAGCCTGAAGAACCTCATCCTGACGGAGCGCTGGGTTCGCGGTGACCCAATCCTGAGCACAGAGAGGGACAAGCTGGGCCTAGAGGGCTTGTTTGCAAATGTCGGCGTGAAGCTCACTCTCGAGTGGTTCTAACGATGAAGCTCAGGGGGCACCAAACGGGTTGACGCTGAATCTTGTCCACTCAAAAGCTGTACAGGAAATTTGGCCGCTTTTACGACTAGAGCCAGAAAGCGCAACGGACGCGGATGCTTTTGGCCAGCTCTATCCAGCAAAAACAACGGCCCATTGGTGTGTACCATAGGTCAATCGACGTAAACAGGTTACTCAATATGAACATATCACTCTATCTGGAAGGTTGCCAAGGAAATTGAGAATAACTAGGGTTTGAGACTACTGTTGTATCTTGCATCTTACGATGCTGAAGACTCTTTTATGCTCCGCTTGACCAATACCGACTTCGAGAGAAACTCGGTAGCTCCATCGGCCAAGCTTGAGCTAATCCAGAAGGCCTGGGGATGATCCCCGTACGCCGGCACCGAAAAATTAACAGCGATCACCCTATCGTCTCTCGCTCAGCACCGCGACGTGCTGGCCTACGGCCTCCGGCTTGGCATGTACCTCGGGCTTGCCGTCCTGATGCCACCGTCTGGCTCTACCTAGATAGCTAACAAAAAATAAGTAAGTACAGGCGTGCCCATACAGAAAAGTTCTCTTCTATCTATGTGCTGGCATTGTTATTCATGTGATTAGGAGTATAGCTCCCAACACGCATTGTGCTCCAATTTCTATCCAATTCTTTCCATGGTTCCCGGCCATGGTGTCGACAGCAAGGTGGCCACGATGACCTCGCCCCAGATCGTCAGGTTGCCTCCCGTCTCTGCCTGGCCAACTCATTCGTTACAGTCGTCATAATCGCTGTCCACCGCTGATGTTACAAGGCGGCGTTGTCCCCACTGCCAGCGAGCGCTGCTAGTCAAGCTGGTTGGCGTACCACGTCGTTCATATCCTGTCTGAGCAATGCCGTCCGAGTCCGGTGGCTGCGCCCCCGGCCTCAGAGTCTGTTTTCCTTGATTGTTCCCGGCCAGTATCTAGCCCTCGCCGAGTGACTGAGAGGGACCCAGAGTTCCAATGCCTTTCTCAGAATGTAGATAGTAAGTGGCAACGAAATCCGGATGGCAGACGGCCAAACTTAACAACTGTATAGACCTACAACGTAAGATTCCTATCCTGATATATTGGTGATGGCTGATACTGATGTTATGTCGTTGAATAGGGGTACCTCTGTTAGTCATCAAGCTCCCAGCACCCCGGAAAACCTTATTCCGGAGAGCACACTGCATATAGAGAGTTTCCTAGCCACCGCTTCTCAGAGCTCAGTTCTAGTCAGACAATTATCACCTCTCACACTCTATGTTACCTTATCTACCGATCAGCTTAACTGTGACTTGTTATAGATCCCGATACCCCATAAAGTGTCATTTCATACTACGCAGGACTGATGCTTCGACGGCCCTACTCATATCTCGCTGAGGCCCAGCACTTTACCCCGATATCACACACTGAAGCATATATGACTGAAGGAGGATAAATTATCAGGTTGTTAACCTTTAGAAGGTCCTAGATATGAAGTGAGAGTAGCGAAGCCTCAAATACACGTAAAAACAGTGGTAGTTAGGAGAAAGGGATACCGGAGATACAAAAGCAATATCCATTAGTGACTAACTAGCTAAGCCCTGGCGTTGCTAGATCTGACAGACCTTGTTGTGAGGAAGCCTGGGCTAAATAAAAAATTTGTATATCATCGTGCGTTCTTCAAGGTTCCATGCATTCGAAACTGCGTACTGAAAAGGAGGGAAGGTGTCTATGGGTAGAAATGAGTTTGTCGTGATTCTCCTAGTAATTGAAGAAGGTAGACTGTGACATCCGGATACATCTGCGGCTATATATGTCCAAAAAGTAAGTTGATCTGTAGGAAAAATACCTGCACAAGTGCAGAGTGGTATGCAGGGAAGCTGTCGTGCGCGAGTCCTAGTGGCGGCCCAGTTGCCCTGCTTTTTTTTTTTTTGCAAAGTTCTCATAGGTCATCTATTCGAGCTTGCGCATTTACCTGTTTTATATTTGCTTGTCGTTTAGATAATTTCCTTTGCATTTAGATTTCTTGTTCTATTTTACAGGATTATTCAACGGTGATTCAACCTCTCCTTAGCGCTATAAAGACTCTAACCCAAGTGAGGGCGTATGGCCTTGTTAAGTGGATAATCACACGAGAATTGCATATCTCTGTTGCTCCTCTGCAAGCACTTCATGCCAAGGTTGGCAGTGACTCGGGCGCCCTGTCGATCGGGGGGATAGGAAACTACTTGAAGCTATGGGGAGCTTCTTATTGTTTCCCGAAAAGCTGAACTAACAATATTGGGTTTCAATCTCCGCCGCTAAGGCAGAGTTCCAAAGTTCTTCGAATATGGCGCAGCTATCATAATGAAGAGCCTGGGATCGCGGAGAGCACCGCGACCATAATTTGCCCTCCCCCCGGCCGTGGAACTATGATATAAGTTTCGCTCACCGTTGCAGATTGTAGTAGAGGCTATCCAGGGGTTGTGGGTGTATATATAGGGCGGTTTTCCTCCCATATATTGGAGAGAACAGGCATTACTGGCCTAATATTTTGCTACCTAACTGCGAAACTGCGTCTATCCTTACACGCTTGCACCAAATAACCTGACATTAAGGAGGCTTGCCCCACTTGCTACGTGAAAGCCATCCGTGACAGCAAGGAGCTTTTGCCTTCCACAAGTTTTCGTCCGCTATGATGAACTAAGCGTGTTGTCTACTACTGGGAACACATCGCTCTGCCAATCTCTGGTATGGAGGATTTTCATATTACATGGAGTTATGAAGACCGTATCTGAGGTTGCCTTCCGGGGGAATGACACTTATAGTTGCGTGACTTTCCTGGTGTCACACCGTTATATCGGGCAGCCGTGGATCTCTGTTCGATGAGGAAGCTCTGAGAATCTTTGGTGAACGATTTCGAAAGGCAGTGGGGCCAACTCGAGCCTAGTCTCCTTTTAGGTACATATTCGTCGCTCATACCTTTATCGGGTATAATAAGGCTGTAGGTAAGGCGACTTTCAGGCTTGACAATCCCCCACCGGTCGCCGATCTTAACACTCACATTCGCGGGGCACGCGGGGTAAACGGTGGCCATGCTACTATATGATCGGCATAATCAGTGAAGAAAGGCTTGTTCGCAAGGTACGACGGTGAGTGAGAGATAGGGCGGCGGCTATTACGCTAAACATGGCCGGGTTGAGGAAGGTCTCCAATGGGTGGGTCTATTCGTTTGAACTTCGTTCTGCCCTTAGAAGCATCTTGAGCGCATTTTCTAGCCTATTGTTTCGACCATCGGAATTGGGTCTGACGTCTTCTCCAGAGTAGATGCAGATTTCCTAGCCAGGTGATCCTGGGGATTATCAACGCATGACCTGTTTATCCGTGACTACAGCAGGCCAATGAAGAATCCATGGAGCATAGAGTTTATAGCGGCATCTTCCGTCAACCCCTCACTTAGAAACATGAAACAGACCGGTTGATACACCAAGAGATGGCACGATGAGGGTAGGTTAAACTGGGGCTCGAGCTACGCTTTGGCTTCAACTATCTGTGGACTAAAAGGGAGCGATAGGAACATGCAGAGTAATCTGTGCAGAAGATGAAGTTGGGCAGTAGAAGCATTAGCTCGTAGGTGGCATTTTGTTTAGTGAATTATGTATTAGAAGCTAAAGGCTAGAAATCGTTCTTCTAATATTTAATCGTCCTCACTCTACATCATGACTTGGTCTAGACTCCCATCTCATGAGCCCAATGCACTGTACACTCCAACATGTGGAAACCCTCCAAACACCAAGAATGACTCCCAGTCTGAAAACAGCCGTAGAAACCATAGAACCCATCAAAATACAAAAGAGAAGAGCCATACTTTTTTTTACAGGGCCGGAAGCAGTGAGCTTCAAAATTGCACCGTCTTTTTGACCATGCATGATGTGTAACGACGTAACATCCGTAACGTCAACTTGATAACAAAAGAAAAATTGTCGACTGACTGTCACCGGCACCGGTGTAAGAAGGGTGCCATCCTATTCCAACACTGTCATACAACAGGAATCCAACCTCATCCTTAATCCCTGTCTGCCTTGTGGAGAGACTCCCGGGACGTAACATACACCGAGCCCTTCTCGGAAGGCTTCCTCACGAACACCATGCCCGTCGAGCGCGCACGCTTATGGCTGGTGTTGGAGGAGGTGGTGCTGGCGGCGCTGGAGCGTTCGTGCGGGCGCCGGCGCGAGCTGCTCCGCGACTTCGTGCGGACCTGCTGCAGGTGGTCGACCGTCACCTGCAGATCGCCCATCTGCGCGGCCTGGACCTGCTGCAGCTGCAGGGTCACGCTGGTGAGCTGGGTGGAGAGGGCACGGGCGTGCTCCGAAAGCTCCGGGACCTTGTCGGCCTCGGCCTGCAGCTCCCGGGCGCGGCGCTCCAAGCTGGCCGCCCTGTAGGCCTCTGCCTCGAGGCGAGCGGCCTTCTCCGACTCGGCTTGCAGCCTCCTGTTGACCTCCTCGAGCTCGAGGGCCTTGTCGGCCTGCGCCTGGAGCTCCCTGTTCCGCTCCTCGAGCTCCGCGTTCTCCCGCGCGAGTATGCGGGCGACGGAATGGTCCAAGGACTCGCGATCGGCCGGGATCGGTGGTGGCGGTGGGCTGCGCTCGGGTGGGGCGGGCTTCAGGCTCTCCTGGGCCTTGTCGATTGCCGACTGGAGCTCGGCGGCGCGCTCCTCGAGCTTCCGGTGCTGTTCCTGGAGATCCTGCAGCTCCTTGCTCTGCCTCTCGAGGTCCGCTGCCCGCCACTCGAGATGCCTGATGTCGGCCGATTTCGCCCCGAGCTCTCCCTCGAGCTCCGCGGCGCGAGACTTCAGCTGCTCTGTCTCCGCGCCGAGAGATTCGTTGCTCTTCTCCAGCTGGCTGGCCTTTGCGTGGACGGCGTCGAGCTCGTTTTGGACGCTTGCCAACTTGATTTTCCAGTCTAGGGCCTCCGTGGCGAGAGAAATGTTGGCAGCCTTGGAGCCCTCCACCTCAAGAACCAGCCTGTGAACTTGGGACTCCTTGTCGGCAATATCGGCCGTCCGCTCTTCAAGCTGTTTCTCAAAGGCCTGCTTCTCGTCTTCGAGCCGCTGCTGTAGAGTCCGTGTCTCTTCCTCGAGCTGCTTCTGCAGAGCCTGCTTCTCGGGCTCGAATGTTGCGAGCTGCTCCGCGAGCTGCTCCTTGAGCCTGTTGTTTTCTTCTTCAAGGCCCCGAATCCTTCCCTGGAGGGCTGCGGCCTCCTGTTCGAAGCCATGGATCTTCTGCTGCAGAGACTGGCTGTCGCTGTCGGCCGTTTCAAATTTGCTCTTGAGAGTCTCCTTCTCCTTCTCGAACTCCTGGACGCGTACTTGGAATTGCTTCTCGAGCTCCTCGATACGAACTTGGTACTGGGCCAGGGTGGCCTCCAGCTCGCCCTTTTCCTTCTGCAGTGCCTGGTGCTCAGCCGCCAGAGCCTCCACCTTCGCAAGATGCTCCGCCGATTCCTTGCGAAGCTCGTCGCGCTCGAATTCCACCTCTTCCAGGTCTTTCAGGAAATGGTCGGCTTCCTCCCTGAGTGCGTCGCGCTCTCTGAGGAGCTCTTGCACTTCGTTCTCTCGCGAGATCACTTTCCTCTCCAGCGTAAGCGCAACCTCCTCGAATGTGCTCAGTTTGCGGGAGAGCTCCTCTCTCTGAGCCTTTCGCTCTATCGCGTTCTGCTTCGAGGTCCTGGTGAATTGCCTCAATTGGGTCTCGAGCCTGTCGCGGGATTCCCTGAGGCTGTCCCGCTCATGCTCTGCCTCCACCAGATAGGTCCGCTGGAGCTCGAAGTTGTGGCGGAACTCATCGAACAGTTGCCTTTGTTCCTCCAGGTCGCGGAGGAGGTCTTCTTTCTCGGCCCTCTCCCGGTTGAGTTCCTTCTCGATCTGTCTATTGCCGAACTCCTTAACGGTAAGCAGCTCCGAGGCATCATCCAGGTCCCTAGACAGCCGGTTGCGAGACTCACGCAAGTTCTCGGCCTCGTTTTCCAGGTACTCGATCCGCTCTAGCAGATCTCTCTCGTTCTTCTTAGATAGTTCGAGCTCCTTGGATGGTTCCTTGCTTGGTGGGAGGGCTTTGTTTGCAGAGAGGGTCTTGTTCGCGGGGATGACCTGAATGTTGATCGTGCGCCCTCTACTCTTACTCTGGGTAGAGCGAGCAGAGTTGCCAGAGCGGACAGAGCGCGCAGAGCGGACAGAGCGGGTGGAGCTCCCGCCGACCTCTGATCCGGGTCGGCTCCGGGGGGGGCGTGACCTTACCCGGCTCACGCTGGGCGGTGGTACATGTCGAATATGCTGAATGTGGGCGTACCGTCTCTTTGACACCGACGAGCCCGTGTCGTCCGAAGCCACGCTGGTAGCCTGTGTGTTGAAGGAGAGTACTGAAGACGACGAATCGGTCTCAGTGTCGAAGGTGCTATAGCTAGTCGTGTCCGAGATATAATGGGGCGAGAGCGGCGGAAGCGCCTGTGTGAATGGTGGTGCATAGTGAAGCGGATCGGGGCGGGGCAGACGGTAGAATCTCCTGGCCAAAAGATCTTGCTGCTTCTCCTGGGGACGTTCTTGCAACCTAGCTAGCTCCTCCTCTTGTTGTGTGTCGACGGGTTTCTTCGTCGTCTTTAAGATCCCCTTCAAAGGCTTCGGCGGTACTACTGGCCGCTCGGGGGATGATGATTGGGATGTGGTGACAGACCTCACTGTGGGGGGCCTCGAGCTGGACCGTGTAGGCCGCTCGGGGGGATGTTCTTCGAATCGTGTCATTGATCCTCCTCTTTCGGACGGACGCCGGTATGGCACTTCGTCCATTAGGTTTTCCATTCCTCCTTTGTGTTCCATACAAGATGCCTTCGCTGCTGTCGTCGTGCTAGAGTAATATTTATGAATTCAGTCGTTGAGGTATAGGCCTGTCTGCAATAGGCGAACACCGCCGTTTGGATGAAGCTGATAGTTGTGGTTGAGGTTGTTGTCGCAGATGGGCATTGCGTTGAGCTTGGGTCTTAAGCAGCGCAGTGGCGAAGCAAACTGATTGACAGCGAGCAATGTTTTGTTGTGACGGGGAAATATGACGAAGTTACGACTACGTTGGGCTTAAAACAAAGCCGATGGTGGTACACCACGGTGGCTTCAGTGACTTCAAATGTGTCTCGCTGCGGGTGACAGCACACCGTCACTACCGCGTGATTACAGGGATTATTACGTTCTGTCTGAATTGAACAGCATGGGAGTGCCTTGAGTGACTCAGGGCACCCAATCACTATAGAGGGCATTTGCCCAACTGGGCGGGAAATGCGATGGCCTGCGAAGGGCCCGGTACGATGCAGAAAGCCCAATTCTTCGATGGAAAATGTTGTATTGTGGGGGTGGTTTGAAGCGTTGGGCACACATGCAGTGCTTAGGCACATTAGTTAGGCATGATCCTATTTGCCACCGAGACCAGATCAGCAACAATCAGGAATTGGGCTCTGTGAGAGGTTACGCGCGCTCCCACATATCGCACGGTTTGGCCCAATAATTAATTCGGAAGGTGAGGAAATGTGTGCCCCGTCGCCTCTGGAGTTGGTGTTTGTAACCCCAATCATGGGGCCGCTTGCCGCTGATGCACAACTGGGCGGTATGCAAAATGACGACCCCTCGTCAAATCTGGCTCAACTCTTCATAACCAGTTTCGGTGAGGTAAATCCAGTTGTAGACAAGCTTCACCGGAGAGCCAGGTTGGTATAGTGTGGTTGCGCAGCCTGGCCTTGGGGGGGTTGGTATTACGAGAGTATCAAACGGCCTCTATGGATGCACGTCACAACTGGCAGGGAGACTGAAATCAATCGCTCTCCTATGATTGTACCTAGCCCTGGCCAATTCCCTGCCATATTATAGTCATGACCCGCCCTAGCCGAAGTTCGACGCTTTGTGTTGTCCTAGATCGCGTTGAACAGTTACGAGTCCGGAACCCCTCTCAACTGTCGGGTCGCTCTGCTCTTGCTCTGGCCGGAAGCGTCTCGCCGAATAATGCGCGGGTAAGTGTGGGTTTTCCGTAAAACCCACGCTGAGTCTACGGGACTATACTTGAAGGGGTGGTTAACAGCAGTTGTGGGGATGGTGTATTGGCCATAGCCTTCTGTGGCAAAGCGTGATTCGTGTCACCTGCTCAGAGGCGGTCTCCGGACAAATCAATCATATCTCCTTGGTCTCCGGTTCTGTTCGCTCCGTTCTATCCACCTTTAGTTTCGATCCGATTCGTGCTCCCGCCTTAGACAGTAAGGACAGCACGGACAGCACACCTTTTCCCAAAACTACACTCAGCGAGACTCTCCGCACAGCATACCACCGCCCAGAGCTGCGCCCCGTTGGGCTGGAACTCAATTCTACTTCGGTCCCCTCTCAATTTGTGGCCTCTCAAGTTGCCTGGGTGCAGTCGCCCCCGTGCAACGGCTGACATAATGAGAGTACTCAGGCCGAGCGGATGCAAAATGCAGGGGCGTGGATCCAACCCCACGATCATACAGCCCGCTACCCGTCTAGGATATGCTGCCAAGCAGATTCCGCCAGGGTCTAGCTCATCCGAGTCGCTCGCACCTAGAACACGCGCGTATAATGCAAATCTTAAGATAGTGGAAACCTCCGACTAGTATGAAAGGCAGGCCATGCCCGGTCGCAAGTTGATGACACCGGTTACGAAACATTCGATCCGGTATTTACAGATTCGGCCTACCGCAGAATCGAGATGCAGCTTGTAATGTGCGTGGCCGAAACGGGGCAGAACAACAGGGCGGTACTCAGCACTCGATCTTGTACACCGACCACCCCGTACGTGGTTGTTATTCCATTATGAGGAGGGCCGGGCACTGCCGGGGGCTGGGAGAGTCCCGAAGTCGTGTATCTACGAGAATATGTTAAGAATATCTCTCCAAAGCAGAGCCTCTTCTTCGGCCCATGACGGTAAACTGGCCCGCGGGTTCTGGGAGCGATCCAATCTCTCCTTGGCGGTCTCCTTAGTACGCATTGCTTGCATGATAGGTAGAAAGGCGGCCACGCCAACCACGGGGCTAGACCACCGTATGCTGCGCTATCCCGATGTGCTCGCATGATATTTGTTAAAGGTTATGCCCCTGAGCAATTCCGTTCGCCAAATTTCCCGTCCTACATCCGTGTCGTCGTCATTCATCTGGCGATTACTGTGTACACTACCACTAGAGTTCTCGTCATAAGCTGGCAAGTCGTTGGGGTGAAAGCTCACAACTTTGGGATTATACGTACGGTACAGCGTATTTCATTTGGATTTGTCTGACATGTCACTACGGGAGGGGTCGCTTACATGTTTCTGTCCTCCATTCCTCCGGTACTGCTGTCAGTCCGATAAGCAACTGAGACTTCAGGCCCATACCGCCTTCAAGAAACGCAGTGAACCCGTGCAGTTGCAGAGGGTATGTCGGTAAAGCCGTTCCTGCAATCACCATCGTCTGAGTTATTTCACATCCAGACCGCTAAATGTCGAGAAAAGCTTGATAACACATAAATGGAGTGGCTGGTGTTTGGTTCAAAATAAATGCGCCCCCAGCTCTCTCGTACGTATTCTTCAGGAATTCTTCACATGTCCTACTTTTGTCCAAGAGCCTGGTAATGTTGATGGTGCTGAAATGAGCCTATGAAGTGGTTTGTCGCAAGCAACGTTGATTTTTATTGGGCTATCTAATTTAGTTTCGTCCAGCTCGATAATTTTGCTCTGGTTTGTGGGTTGAGTTTGTGCGAAGCTGGATGCCCTCATATCGCCTAAGTTTTCTCCACGAGACTCCTAATGAATTGGGATGATTTATTCCATATGCCCTTAGCCCTCCTTTATAATAGTACTGATCACGCAACGGTTCGCCTAATATACCTCATCATCTTAGCAAGTGAAAGCCCCGTAGATTTATATACAGCTTACGTAGCATACACCAATCGTGTTGGAATGGAGTTGTTCAACTATTGTTTGTAATGCGTCTCAAAATCTATTCAGGCCTTATACTCTTTTCCTATTTTAATACTCCGAGCAGTAGAGGGGCACTTTCATAACTTTTCTATTTAAACTTCCTTGAAACACATTAAACGGCAATCCAGGGCTATAGAGGGAGCACTCCTGTTTTGTGGACAGTAAACAAATTTTATAACATGGCATATATGCCCTAGAATCCTCACACCATCAGCCTACCTGCAAAAGAGGGTGGCCTCGATAGTTTAGAAAACCCGATACTGTGGAATACACGACTGTATGCAAATGTGGGACTACCTTGAATGTATTTGGCATCATAAATAGGAAACGAAAGTTCTGTTGTGTCTTATGTCGAACTATTCACCTTTCCTTTGCTAGCTATGGATTGCTTTGCCATGATCAAGCAGACGATCATTCCGGCGGCGGGCTTACCCCTGATGTTAAATCTCTACTCGAGATGACCCGTCTCTGAAACGGAAGGTGCCCAAGTCTAATGGACCCTGAAAGTGAGCATACATATTCTCACCGTCACTACAGATATTGTCACTATTCGTGTGTTCGGCATTAAATCAGCTTACAGGACATATTGCTGTCCACGTAGCTGCGAATTCCCAGCTGACGTCAGTCGCTCAGTTCTAGCCAATCCGCCCCCGATAAAAATACTAGCTATAGAGTGTAACGGAGATTGGGGTCGCATTTCCTGGTTCGGTTGTAAGGGGGCGCATTTTACAACCGACCCCTAGGCCAGTTGACAGGTGCGTTTGCCGCTCCCTCTTGCCCCCCCTGTTCGCAGGGCGTTTCCTCTGCTTCAACCCCTTGTCTGGAATATCTGAGTCGGATACATTTTGTCCTGCCACCTTACAACTGTTGTTGGGTTGGCTGGCCTTGGCGAGGGAGGGTGAGTTCCATTGGAGCAACGTATAAATGACTCAGGACTTGGAGACAGGGGTAGGTGGGTGGTGAGCGAATCAGCTTTCTCTGGCCTTCAATAGCTCGAATGAGTGTCTGTTCAGTCACATATGAAATGTAAAAATTAACTAGTCTGCAGTTGGTTATTCCTTCATCCACTCAGCCTCCAGGATCCACATAGCCGGGCCCGGTGGCTGCCTGCCCCCCCTGAAACGGAAACGGGGGTGTGATTCGAGAAACAGCCTCTGCCAATCCGTCATCTCTCAGTTTCCCCCACCCAATAGCTCAATCATGATGAGATGGATAGACCATACTCGCGCCACATCAGTCAAGGGTTCGTTGAGCATGATACTCCCGCCTAGTTTCAGCCCCGGGACGAGGCTCCGCAGGATATTTACCGGGTATATGTCCGACCAGCTGTGCAATATGGTCCTGAAGGAATACACGTCGGCACCGCGGACGGGCTTCTCGGCGAGGTTGCCTCGCCACGCTGCGGCAACGCAAGAGCTTGACGGAAGCGCGTGATTTCGTGCTCGTACTAGCTGATTTGTGCATTGTGTCTGTAAGAACATAAATGTTCCTTGTTCTCGAGCAGCAACTTGCGAAGCTCCAGACATTCATGGATTATCAATGGCGGTGCTGCTGCAATCTCCGGCTTTTTATGGGGGGCGATGAGTCTGGTGGTGGGACCAGCCATATGAAGGCTGTGGCAGATAGTCATTCGCCCTTGTCGTGTTAGCCGCGACCCTGGGGGGTAGCTCAATTCGAGAATCAGAAATTCTCATGACCTTTTCGACCTAGATACCGAACGTGTTCATTGCTGTGCTGTGCCCAACTAGTTCGTAGGAATACGGCCGATGGCGTTACCATAATTTTCGAGAACCCCAGGGGGTAATAATGATGCCGACGCGCGAATTAATTAAGATCTGGGGAAGGCTAATGCAAGAATTCGCAGCCCCTCGGTAAGACATGTTCCCCTCCTCAATTAGTGTTCAGCCGCCCCCAAGTCCCTAAAA
Organism: Monosporascus cannonballus; assembly: GCA_004154925.1. Classification (NCBI taxonomy): domain Eukaryota; kingdom Fungi; phylum Ascomycota; class Sordariomycetes; order Xylariales; genus Monosporascus; species Monosporascus cannonballus. Next base: position 424,359 of record QJNS01000003.1, on the reverse strand, counting down.
TCCAACGCTTAATAAGCGAAATGGGGGACCATGGCCTCTTGACTGTAAGAAGCCTTAGCTACTTGTCGTTAGTTAACTCCCACCGGCTCTGGAGAGATCTTGCGGGTACAGAAGGGCGCGGTAGTGAGCGAAGGGCACGCTAACATCAGAGACGCTAATCATTCTCGCACAGCTTGAATTTTCACCCTCTATCTTGAACCCTTTGCTTCGCATTGGGATGCCTTGGCCGGCACAGGAGGCTCAATCACCAGCTCTAAGCCTGTAGCTTCAAGCAAAGTATTACATTTATAATCCATCACATAATTTCACGTGACCACGAGCCGCAGCATTGCAGCTACCTGCAGGACCAACCAGCTGGATATCAAGGAGCCAACATTTATTCTTGCCGTGGACCAAGGGACCTTAGGGGATCCTCATTCCTGCTTCAGGGACGGGACAGCCAGTACTCTTTGGAAGCCCCGGCTCTTTGGCTGTATTCGCATTCTGGGCTGGCTGACGAAGGAGTCTGAGAAAGACGGCCTCCCCGACAACTCTTTTACTCTACTATCAAAGCAACATCTGCTCGGTTTACCTCCGTACCATGGCCGTGACTAGGGTTGTGCCAATTCCGTGTCCAAGGCGTTACCCCAGGAAGCGTGACTCAAACCAGTGTAACCACCGAGATGGGCCGGGTGATACATTCTGCGACGGACATTGTTTGATAGCTCTTTGAACGGCCTTTTGTGAATCTAATTTTCTAAGACTGCTCCCCACTTTGTGTGATCACAGACCATCATCTCCTATGCAGTTTCAAGATGGACATCCTTAATGCGGTGCAAAATACACCGTTTGCTTGCTGGTCCCCTACGTAAGTGAAAGCCCTTGGCCGGAGTATCGCGAAAACATCCGGTAGCTGATATTAGTGAAAGTTTCTTATACTTGGCAGCTACTGTGTTCTGCGCCATCCGTTACGAGGTTACCCATGCCATCAGTTTGCCCGGGTTTCCAATGCTTATGGAGGTTTCTACGCTTGGGAGAGAATCCTTTACTTGAAAACATGGCAAGATCATTTTAGCTATGTCAAGGTATCATCTAGATCGCGCGGTTCGGCTCTAGGAGTTTGTCGCTGACCAAATGGACATAGGTCCTATCTTCCAACGGGGGCCAAATAAACTTGTGTTCAACCCCGTGAAGGCTATACACCGAAAGGTGTGCCTTCAAGAGGGCTGTTTGAAAGCACTTACTCATAATCGACTGACATTTATTTGAATGAGTGCGCGTCGAAATCGAGATGTTATCAAGCTGGCAATGTCAACCCGAAGACAACCAATGTGTTTAATGCCATAGACAAATCCGTGCCCCTATCAAGCGAAGCTTGTTAGGGCAGTGGTTACTGAGCGCCCCGTGAGAACATCCGAGCCTGTAGTGTTATACCAGATCAACATCTTCGATACGCAGCTCCTATCGGATTTCCAGGCCGACCAATCTTCCCAGGACGACCATGTTATTTTGTGTCAACATGTCAAATTGACGTCATTTTCTCGGCTTGGATATTGCGGAACATCCAGCCTTCGGGTATAGCTTGAACCTCCAAACCAACACGGAAAATCGATTTTGGGTCCCGATAATTATTGCCGGAAGCTGGCGTATTCATCTCTATATGCAATTTCCCACTTTATGAAAGTTTCGCTACGAAATATTTATTTATACCCTCTCGATTATTTGAGGGGAAGGTTACCTTTTTGCCTTAAATGATCAAAGCAAGACTTGCCCCCGAGAAGCAGGCTAGCCACGATTCCTTGCCTTCATGGTCGACACTGTAGATGCTCAAGAAGGGGACAAGATAACCTTGAACGAAATTTGATCTGAAGCGATCTTTTTCATGCCAGCAGCAGGGGATACGATCTCGACAACCCTCGGTACGTTGTTCTTTTGCCTGTCCCGGAACCCGCGCTGCGGACGGGAACTAGCACACGAGCTCCACACTACCTTTGCATCTAGTGACGAGATCAAAAGGCGCACAGCTCGCAGGTTGTCGTTACCTTTGTGCCTGCATCGACGAGGCCCTGCGAATGTCGCCGCCGGTTACCGGCACATTATGGCGGGAGCAGCTACCACAAGATGGGGATACTCCTTGGGTCGTCGACGGCCATGTTATTTCCCGAGATGTCCTAGTTGGTGTTAACATCTACTCTATCCATCACAACGAGGAATACTTCCCGGATCCATTCCGATACAACCTGGAGCGCTGGCTCTCCAGTGATGGCACTGGGGCCGCCGCTGCTGCTGCGAATATAGCCGCATTCGCTCCCTTCTCCCCGGGATGCCCGCGCTTGCGCCGGTAAAGCTATGGCATACCTGGAAATCAGTCTAACTATGGCTAGACTTTCTGGTACTTTGATTTCGAGCTCGCGACCCGTCCTGGTGCTGGTGAGGAAGAGGCGAATGAGATGGGTGAATTTTCCCCTTACGATATCTTTACTTTGTCTCACAATGGGCCGTAGCTGACGTTCAGACCGCGTGGTAACTTCTGGAAAGAACCGGTCGCGCAAACATAATAATTGCACTGGTTGTTTTACTGCTACGTAAGGCCAAGGAAAACAAGGGATGCGCTCGGCTGCCGTCACAGAAAGGGGGCCCTAGAGCTTCAGGGGTCTTCGGATCATCGTTATTCCTTTTAGGAGCCCAAAAGCCCTATACCAGTGAATCGCCCGCACCAATTGGAATCACCGTTTCCTAGCTTCCTAGTTATCAATTTATCTCTCAAGAGCTGTGCATCTGCTCCCTAGTAAGTGTGACAGTTACCATGTTAAGAGGCGAAGACCAACACAATCTCTCCTAGTGGTCTTGTTGGCTGTGAGTCTTCAGTGCCGAACGACCTGTGCTCTCGCATTGTCAAGAGAAATGAGTGCTTCTTTGCCTTGTGTTGTACCCAGTCAAGCAAGGTCCCTGTCATATAAGGCTACAGTCAAGGTAGACCTCTCTCCTACCTCGAAAGATAGGCAAGTCATAATTGCCGCCATTTAATATGGAGCTTGGGTCGCGAAAGCGACGCCGCTATTGCGTTGCTAGCAAATAGCGTTATATACAGTCAGTTCTAACTGCGACAGCTTGCTCTTCCTTGACTGCTATAGATTCAGGGGAACGGGGGAGTATCGGGTGTTTTTCCAGTAATCTGTGCCCTCCCGCCCCTCCCCCTGCACCTTGCTTCGAATTGTCTTTTCGAGTCCTGTACGGACAGCTAGAGTTCAAGGGTTGTCAGAGCGTCATCCGCTTAGATTCATTGAAACATTTTGTAGTAGAATATGGGTATCTCTGTTAGTCCAAAGCTTCTAGTGCCCCGGAACAACCTTATTCCGGAGAGCCCACAGTGGTATAAAGAGCTTATCGAGTGGACTGCAGTGTTCCCACCGGCTCACATGTACCTGAATAGGAGATCCCTCAGTTTCCGTAGCTAAGAATCCGAGGCTCCATACGACAATTTAGTGGCTCTGACGATGTCTTTAGAAAGATTATCTCCTTGGTTTTCTCCCCAAGATTGTCGATCCGAGAGGCAAGGGCGGCGTCATTAGGGTTTGCAATGGGTACCCATTGGGTACCCACAGACTACCCACGACCGTGGGTGGGTAACCGTGGGTAGTCTTGGTATTTTTCCAAAAATACCCACGATTACCCACCTACGAGCTAACCACCTACGGGTACCCATTAGGTAAAAATCATAATAGTGTTAAAATATAGCGAATTAAGAATCTTATTTATTTTAAACGCAAGATTATTATTAAATACGTATTAATTTGCGTACTAATTTACGTATTAATCGCTTTACTTTATGAACTAAGCAAAATTAGTTGCAAATTTCATAATATGGCTAAACCACTTAATTTATTATGTTTTATAAGTTAAACGAATATACGTTTGGGAAAAAGTTGTTTACCAAGGCCTTAGGGGTAATCGGAAAAATTTTCGGGATATATATTAATGCTACCGTTAACTTTATTTTTCGCCTAGGAGCCGAACGAAAAAGGGCTTTTTCGAGCTATCGCATTACCGCATTATTCCAGAGCCAAGCCGGGCCGGGAAAACAAAATAACTAGGATTTACGAAGCTTACGGGCATTATAACCAAAGGAAATTATTTTTTTAAATATTCCGGTAACCGTAAGTTAAAAATACGAAAGTACTTTTGGGAAATAACTAAAATAACGAAATTTATATTTCGAATTAAGGCGAAAAAAATAAATTAATATAAAAATTAATACGCTAATAAAATAAGGAATTAGCTTACCGAAATTTGGAGAACCGGAAGCGTAATTTAAATTTGTCCGCCACTCGCAAAAATAACTTTTTCCAGGTTATAATATCGGAAAGTTAAAATTTAATAAAATTAATTAGGAATTTTTTTTCGTTATCCGTTAATTAAAGGCGAATATTAACAAAATTGCAAAAATAATAAAAAATAAAGGTAATCCAAACGTTATTTATCTTTTCGTTACGGATAAAATTAAAAATATCCAGCTTAATTTCAGATATTAAATTTTTATTACGAAAATAATGGAAGTTTTATCAGGCTTTATAATATAAAGTTTATAAGGGCTTTTGGAAAAATTTAACCTAATAAATATAGGTATAATATAATTGGTATTATAAAATTAAATTAATAATAAATATACGTATTAATTTGCATATTAATTAATTTACCGTTTGTTATTATTTAATGAAAATATTATGATTTTTATGTTTTAACGAAAGCGTTTTCCGTTCGACATATTTTACGATTACGTTAATAATTATTTGGGCAAAATATTTTATATGTAAGGGTGCCGAATCGGAATATAAATTAAGCTTAAACTTATAATTAAGCATTTAAAAAATCTTATTTAATATATAATAAAGTAAAAACTAAAATAAAAAAAATTAATAATTTTTTTTTAAAAAAATACATTTTTAATATTTGACAATATAGCGTTAAATTTATCCGAAATAAATATTAATAGTTTGGGAAATTTTTCGGCCATAATATATGCCGTATCATTAATTATTAACGTTAATTTGTTTTCGAACTTTTGGAAATAAAGGTAACAGCGGATTACGTTATTTTATTATAATAAGGTGATTTATTCGTTTTCCGATAATTCGTTTTCGGGAATAAATTTTTATTTTTTATTAACGGATGTTTATAAAAAATTATTATTTAAACCAAGAAGTTTATAAAATAATTAGTCCGAATTATTTATAACCGTTTTCGCGGTATTAAAATGTAATTTAAGGTTGATATTATATTAAATTATAAATTATTTAAAGTGTTTATTTTGCAAACGATTAAAAGCGATTAATACGGAGATTAATATGTTGTAAAAAGTAGAATTTATAACAAATTATTGGCGGTATTAATAATATTTTGGTAGGCTTTATTTTGGATAATAAGATCCGATTCGGGGTACTTTTTATCCTAAACCGTTTTATCGCGGCAGATTTTAGTTTATAATATTTACTAGGTATTTTTTACGGCCTTTTTGTTAGGATTTTCGCAAAGGAGTTTTTCGTTACGTTTTCGTATTTTTGCAGTATTTTTATTACTTAAAAGCGCATCGTCGGATTTACGACGCTTATAAGAAGGTTTATTATCGTTTTTTTTTAGAAATCGATATTATGTTAAACATAACAAAATATCGATTAATACGGAAATTAATACGTATTATATTAAGAATAAAATATATTTATACCTTTAATCGGTAATTACAGCGCAAAAAAGTAATTTTTTATTTAATATATTTTTTATTTTAAATTAATTATAAATATCAAAATTAATATTGTATTATTCATGCGGTTAAAGATATAAAAATAAATAAATAAATAATTTATTATTTGATAAAAATATACCAAAATGGAAATTTGGTACTAAATATATAAATCGGGGAAAAATATATATATATATATAATTAATCTATTAAAAAAAAACCTCGGTTAAACTTTAGGTAAATTTTTTTAAAGAAATATTAAATCCTTATTATGTGATATTAGAAAAAAAGCCTAAACTTATTTGTTTATAAATTTATTTAATTAAACGGAAATCCTTTAGATAAATAATAACTTTTTCGCATAAATTGCATATAAATTACTGCTGGTAAATAACGTAATTAATATATTTTCCGCCGCTTTTTATAATATTTTTAACACGGATTATTAAATTTTAAAATTATTCCTCGGTCGCGTATTAAATAAGATTTCCTAGATCATAAACTTAAAGGGGTACTATGGAATTAACGGGGTATACGATTTTTAAAACCGCTTAATTTTGCGTAACGTTATAATTTCTTAAAATTAAAATCGTATTAATTAACGTATTAGTTTGGAAATTTATAATTTACTTCCTGGTTTAAAACGACGATGTCGAATTTGTGTTTTAATTTTTTTTTTGTATTTGGCGATTGCGAACATTTAATTTCGGGATTTGTTTTTGCTTAATAAAAGCAGTCGGCGGTTGTTATCGGGATAATTTAATTATTTTTATTATTTGAATTCCCGGGATAAGAATTTTATTTTTAAGAATAAAATTATTATTATTCATGGTCGTAATAATAATAATAATGATAAAAATAAGGCATAAATTTATAAGACGATTAAACATTATATTATTACGGTTAATTAAGATTTCTTTTATAATATCGCCTAATACGCGACGTAATAAAAATATAATTTTATTTATTAGAAAAAATATTCCGGTTATATGGAGTTTAAAAAAGTTAAAAGAAGGAATATAATAAACTTTTAAAATTTATTTAAAAAGTCCGTAATAAAATAAGCGTTAAATAGATAATTTAGATAATAAATAATCCGTTCGCAATATTTAATGTACATATTTTGTTTTAATTTTATTTTTAGATTTCCGCCCGCATTAATTTTCTATTTTTAATATATTAATTTTCCGTTTTCAAAATGTTAATCGTATATAAATACGTTTAATAATATAATTTATAATATAATTAAAGTATTATTCGAACTTAATATTATAATATGCTACCGTTTTTTATCGACCTTTTTAATTAGGCTATAACTGACGAAAAAATTTGTGGGTTAGGCTTTATTAAAAATATTGTCGAAATAAAAAGTTAATTACGGAAATTAAATAATGCTTTATACGATAAAGATAAAAATAAAAGTAAGAATAAAAAAGAATCTAAATTTAGGAAGTAACTTAATATTAAGGAAAGGGACGAATTGGGAGATAATTACGTATTCGACAAAACGGACTGCAAAGAAAAAAATAACGAAGAATTAAGGAACGAATCTAGTTATGGAAGCGAAAAAGATCTTGACGAATTAGACGACGACGAATTAAGTAATAAATATGTTAAAGAAGTTAAATTCCCAGCTTAACCAGGGCCTAGCTTACGGTTCCGGGATAACGTATAAAAAATATTCGAATTATTTTTACGATTCGGCGTCTTAGTATGTTATATTTATAAAGCAGAAAACGCCGATATGTTTAAGGCGTAATTTATGCGGCGGCCGTAGTTTTAAGAAAAAGCTACCTTCGACGATAATATAAATAAGGTATTTTTTCAAAAATTTTTCGTTTTTAATTAAACGTTTTAATATTAGCAAAGTTAGTTCCATAACGTAACTTTAAAAATAAGTTAATTAATAATAATTTATGAATTTTATTATAAAATCCGGATATATCCGAAATCAAATAAAAATAATTATGGTATTATTTCTTTAAAAATTATATAAATAATGGATTATGCGAAAAAAAAAACTAGCTTAATATAAGGAAAAGTATATTATTATAAGTTTTATTGTAAATAAGATTTTTTTAATACGCGTTAATTATCGTATTAATTATCGTATTAATTATTATTTAATAATATCCGTTTTACGTTACCGGAATTTTATCCGAAAATAATCGTTTTATAATTAAAATATGCGTTAACTTATACCTGTTTTTCCATTTTGTCGAAAATCTGCATTTTATTAATTAAGTCTGGCATATATGCCTTATTTATAATTTTTCAAAATCCCGTGCGCTTAAGGATAAATGCAAAAAATACGCGAAGGAAGTTATATAATTAAAATTACAAGATATTTTTTCCGAATTTTACGTTTCGGTAATTATTAACGTTTAAATTTCCCCTAATTTAACATAGGTTTTCCAAAGTATATATATTTATTTTATTAACAAAAACTAAATATTTAAATATATTCTGATTAGTATCTAGTTATGCGAAAATAAAAAAAAAGTCGAATATTTAAGCGTTATACGAAGCGTTAAAAAAGTACGGATTCTATATAAAAGTCTAAGTTATTATAACGAATAATAAAGCAAATTTCGATATAAAGTATTTTAAGAAATATATAAAAGAAAATAAGCAAAGATAGAAATAAATAAACGGGGCAAACCATTTTTATTATTTTTTATGTTCCTTATAAAATATTTACAGGCGGTTTTTCAAAGGGTTAAAAATTATAAATAAGGCAAAAATAAAAAATTAAACAAGTTTAAAAATGGAGAAAAACAAAAAAAAAATTGCCAAAATTAAGTAAATCAAGTTTGATACGGCCGATTGTATCGTAATAAAGGTACGTTAACTTTTATTATCTTATTAATAGCGTCGTATTAATTTTCGTATTAATTCTTTAGCTAATTTAAATTAAATAATTTGCGACATATTTTAATTTTAATACCGAATGCCAATAGCGGTTTAGGCGCATATAGGTTGTTTTTAAAGAAAAAAGTATTTTAAATATTTAAAAATTACTGCAGGTTATTCGAAACGTAAGGATTTGTTGAAATTCCGTAATATATATATTTATCCGAATTCGTCGATTAAGACTTATAATTTAGGATTATATATATAGCGAAAAAATAATTGGTTTCGAAATTTCGGAAATTACCTGGGATATTATCGATTATTTGATTAACATTTACAAACCGTTTTTCTTATTAATAACCCTTTTAGCGTTTCGAAAAAAACGAATTACAATTATGTTTTTGTAAGGTTTAAAACTATAAAAAAACATTTTCGTAAATGCGAAAAATACATATAAGGTTGAATTTCTGCTAATATATCGTAACCTTATTTTAAAGGATTACTTTAAGCCGTTTAAAATTATTTTGAATTTTATTATTATTATATTAATAAAATGTTTAAAAATAATAAATATTATTTTATTTTCGTAATACTTTTATATTTTTTATCGGATTCGAAAATAGAATTCCATTTCGATAAGTAAAAAACGTTTTTAGGTTAATTATCTATACAAAGTTTTTCTGCGATAAAACGATTTGTTATTTTAAAAATGCTTATAAATTTTATTATAAGAAATATAAAAATAACATAACGAAATTATTTTGTAAATAACGTATTAATCGAAATTTATCGAAAATTATAACTAATAACGTTAAAATTTCATAAAAAATATTTATTTTTTTATATTTTTTTTATTTTTATTTTATTCTTAATAATACCCCTGTTAACTTTTAATAACGTATTTTTTCGAACTTATTAATTTTTTGTAACGGTTAGCCTTAGGAACAAATTGTTAATTATTATTTAGAAATACGTAAATTATATAAATTTTCGATATAAAGATTAATACGTTAATTAATACGTAAATTTACTTTTTAATTAAAATATTTTTATATTTTTACGTAATATAAAAATGTTTTTCCTTAAGTTAATCGTATTTGTTCGTAATTACTTTTATATGCAAATTATTGCCGTATTAATAAAACGAATATAAAGTTGGATTAAATTAATTTATTTGTATAACCGTTCCGAATTAATGCATTTTATATTTCAAATTAATTGTTTTATCGTATCTTATTTGCGAAATAAGTTAAAAAATTTATTACCTAATATTTGATACGATTATACCGAAAATAACGAATTTGCCCAAATTGCAAAACGTCGGCAAAAAGAAATCGAAAAAATCTTTTATACGAAATTTTCGGAAAAATAAGATTTAAACATTATTTATCCTGTTTTTATTACCGGCGAAATTAATAATTCTTAACCCGTTTTTTAAACTGTTATACCTTAAATCGATAACGGAATAACTTTTAATATAGTTGGTTTTTTACTAAGGTAATAAGTTTACGATAAGATTACCGTACGACAGGAACCTGAATTATCGCCACCCCCAGCTAATTTAGGTGCCAAAAAATAAACGAAAATCGGAAACGTTATAACTGGATCGGCAAGGATACGGAAAAAAAGACTTATAATTTTGAAAAATTATTATAATCCGTTCGGAAATTTATATTAACAAAAAATAAGCGTACTATTAATTTATTTGTACATTATTAAATATTTTATTTTTATTTATTTTTTATTTTTAAAATTTTTTTAATTTATATATTTTTTATTATATGTTATTTGTTATATATGTATATAAAATTTCGTATTAATAATAATTTCCAAAAAATAAACCTAAAAATAAATTACTTAAAATATCGTAATAACTTTATTTCGTTTTATTTATTTTATATATAACATATTGTAAATTTTTGAACGGTCGTATTTTAATATAATTATATTTTGAGGTTAATTTTAATTAATTAATTTCGATTTTAATATTACTTTTTATATACGATAAATAATTTTTTAATTATAGCCTGCGTAAGAATTAATAAATTAATACTTATATTAATTAACGTATTTATTTATGTATTAATCGATATATTAATTTTAATTTAGATTAATACGTATAATCGTAAGCCAAAAATATCGGAAATAAATATTTATCCCAAAGTAAAAATATAACTAAAAATAAGGGTATAACTAAACCGAAAATTAAAAAAACCTTTGTAGAAATAACCGGCAAGATTAAAAAGCCTAAACGATAAAAGCCCGGTAATAAGTATATCAGGCCTTAATAATTTTTTTTCCTTTTCTTTTAATTAATTTTATTTTTTTTGTTTAAACTATTATATTTCGAAAAATCCGCAGATATTAAAAAAATACCAATTTTATAACATCTAAGGCCTTATTTTAATGTTTTATACGTAAAATTACTTAAGATTTATTTAGCAAAATAAATTTGCGATTTTAGCAGTTAATTATAAAAGTTTTATAAAAAGTAAACGAAATTACTTTTATTACTTTTTTATTAATATATTTACGCTAATAATATACGTATTAATTTATGTATTAATTGTTTATAACCGTTAACTTCTATTGTATTTATAATAAACGCATTACGTTAATAATTAAAGATATAAAATTAATTTATTATATAACGGGCATAATAGCATTTGTAGGTTTTATGGGTTTGCCGGGATATGGCATTTCCGCTCAGGTAATATATAAAATTACGGAAAAACGTTAAGCCCGAAAAACCAAATAATAAAAAGCCCGAAACCGAACATATTAAGAGCGGTTGGAAAAAACCCGAGCATAATAAGATATGTTATATTTTGCTTAGCAAAAAAAAAGGGCAATCCGCCGCCAGCAAATTCGTTAACAAAAGTAAAAAATAAATCGATTTCTGGAAAAAGAATATAAAAATGTACTTATCTTAGGAAATTCTAACGATTTAAATGTATCTGATCTGCCGTAAGAGCAAATAAAGAAACAGAAAAAGAAACAAATAAAGGATTAGTATTCGGATTAGTACGACTTTGTATACGAAATGATTAATATTCGGATTAATACGGTATTGCGTTAGGCGTTTTTGGCTTAGGTATTAATACTTGAAAAAGTACATAATAAATTACAGTCTTATATTATATAAGGTTTTTATTTTTATAAAATTTAATTTAATAATATTAATTTAATAAATATTTGGTTATAAATAAGTACTTACGGGTGGTTAACCATTTTGTATTTTGGGTACCTACGGGTGGTTAGTCCGTGAGTAATTTCATTTTACTTACGCACCCCTGCTAACCACCTACGGGTGGTTAGCAGGGGTGCGTGGGTATTCGTGGGTGAAAATTTTTAGCGTGGGTGGGTGGGTAGTGCAAACCCTAGGCGTCATTTCTTCTCACCGTCAATGGGAATCTCTTCCTGGGGCTTTTCTGCAACTCGCCAATGTCTTATGACATCTGATAATGTTCCGCCATAATATGTGTCCGCATCTTTTTCGGCGTTTTCAGATCTCACAGCTTCCAAGCCACCACCCTTTATATCTCAATTCTAGTCAAAACAATTATCACTTACCACGCATTATGCAACCTTATCTTCCGATCAGCTGAACTGTGACACATTTGACGTTATGGCGAAAAGCACCATTCACTTTGTCTATGGAGTGTATACTTCAGCCTGATCCAGAAAGGGCTAGAATGTTGCAACTCTAGTGGATCACATACCTACAGTAGCTCGCCCTGTACAAGTGAGCACCTGACATCGCTGAAGTTTGTAGATATTGTTACGTCTTCACCATTCCCTCCTGCATAAGGAGCCCTATACTCAATTATTAAGACAGCCTCGCAAGTAATTTATCAAGTGTATCAAGGTTATCATCAAGTGCAACGGTGACATCGCACTCGAGGACACATTCTAGTCCAGTTCGAGCACCACCGCCCAATACATGTTGGAGCGTACAACGTTGCAGCAATCCACTTCGAGCCTAAACAGTCGCAACCACAGCGGTCAAGGCCAAAACATGCACTGCGAACTATCGACCTCATGAAACCACGTATCTGTTTCCCCAAAATACCCTGGTACAGATTTGAATGGCAAGGAGCTTGACGCTCTTCGTATCCGATGCAGTGGACTCCGGCTTTAATACGGGAGAGCCCGACGAGAAGGAAAGGTTCATAGGCCTCGTCTCATCAAAAGTCATGGAGGATCTCATCAAGCGCCATCAGCCCAACCCAGCGTTCTTCGAGCTCAAGTAACCGGGCCAATGCGGTTGGTCAGGCGCATTCTATCTTTGGAAATTATCTAGGGATATTTACTAGATGAAGGGGACCAGCACGATTGGAATACCAACCCCACCCATATTCAGCAACACTTCAAGTGTGAAGAACGACTGTAAGTGAACAATCATGCGAATCTGACGTGGGCTTCTTGCTGAGCACTGCCGGCTGACAACACCGTTGACTAGCTCCTCTTGTGAGCAATGCAGGGAGATCTTCTGGGGTGTCCCGAGCATCTTCAAGAGGAAGAACGCTGCAGAGCAGCAGCACCTTACTTGCTCTCTTGCCGATAATGCACTCTCAGGGATGAAACCCTCCCGCCAGTGAGATGCGCTATATCTACAGCTCTAACCTACGCGCATGGCTGATCCCAAATACTGCTGGAGCCAAATCGTTCCTGTAAATCGCCACCGAGCCCAGATACATCGTCCACTTCCTTAATACCTCAACCCCCAGTACTACGAATCAGACTCCCTTCGAAGTCCTCTACGGACGCAAGGCTAAGTTATTTCTTCCCCCAAGACCAGCCTAAGCCGCAATTTCGGCGAGGTCCAACAACAATTCCGCGACGGGGCTTGGGACGCGACACCGATGGCCCAGGCGAAGATGGAAATCTTTAAGACGGTTACCACTTGAACAATTAAATGAAGCTATCTTTCTCCCATGCTGGTCCGTTTAGGGTTACTGAGGTAATCAATGAACTTACCGTTCGCCCGGAACTGCCGTCCCACCTACAATGGAAGAACAAAGTTCGCGATGACCCATCTCATGCCCACCAAGGCGGACGAATTTCATCGTCACCCCTCACACCCCGGACTCACTTAAGTCGAGGCGTCAGGAAATTCATCGCCGAGCAGATTCTCACCCACCGCTGCAGACCTACTCGGCGGGAGTACAAGGTCCGCTGGTACGGTTACACGCCTAACGACGACACTTGGGAACCGGAGTCAATGCTACGAGAAGACGTCCCGGAGTTGCTTGAGACTTACAAAAAAATTCATCACCGCCCAGAAACGCACCCGGGGGCGCCGCCGTGAGCTACCACAAACGGATCAGAGCATCCGGAAACGAACGAACACACGACAGAAGACCGGCCAGGCCCCTCAGGCACTCGTTCCTCCCTGCGAGGGGATCGGATTGTCTCCCAACATCAATAAATCCGCAGACGGACCCAAATCTCCCGATCCGAACCTCCCATAACGTCACTAGCCCAGACAGCAGTACGAGCAAGCACCTTCCTCAGGACAAACACCTCTGGTGATCTTACCTGCTCACGAAAATGTCTAATCTAAGCTACATGTCCTGCCAACAATAGGGCGCACTCCCCTGCATTCAAACCCAGCGGAAGTTCGTCTCGTACAGATTTCGCGTCACAACAATGCGGTTGTGGCATACCAATACAAATATCACTACAACTACATTTGTTGGCAAAACAAACACTTGATCACATACCTGGTAACGAGATTTTCTTTTCGACCGCCTGCAACCTTTCCCACTTTCTCCATGTCTCACATGTCACACTTACTAAGGATCAGGTGCACAGCTCTTGAGGGTATATTGACTTGTCTAAAGCTAGGAAGCGTTGATCCCACTTGTTGTGGGCGATCCACTGATATAGGGCTCCGGGAAGGAATAACAATCACCCGAAGACCCTAGCTAGGGGTGCCCTTTTCCATGACAAATATCGATGCATCCTATGCAAAGGCTGCCACGAAAAGAAGAAGCATGAGCCAAAGATGTGCAGATTTTGCCTCTTCGAGACCGGACATCATCATACTCGACAGTGCCCCGCCAAGTCGGATCACCCACCGATGGAACCAACCGTCGCCGACCTCAGCCAAGCCGTGGAGATCTCCCAGCCCGCATTCCAAACCGCCCCAGGAAAGATACTTTACAAGGGGAAAACTCGCGCAGATTACAACAACGCGTAAGCAGTGAGAGAAGGAGATCGTCTCTAGGAATCCGGAGGTTTCCTTAGGGAAAGTGGGACTTCTATACCGTTTGATACCTTTCTATTACTCATCCTTCGATTAAGCATGGAAATAATGGATTAATAGCTGAATAATCTGCTTATTAATGCGGTTATTCGCTCTTCTATATAGCTCACTATTCCCCAAGGAGTTGCAGGAAGTCCGTAGCTTTCCCCATAGCTTTGGTATAATTCAATATGACACCTCTTGGGCCTACTCTATACGTGTTCCCATAAAAATCCTTGGTAGGGTAGCCCCTTCTTCTGTCTCGAGTTCTCACATCTCCACTGTCAGGAGCTGGGTCATGGGAGACCCCGTTGGGAAGACCCAGTAGGCTAGGATAGTGTTGGTGTTATTGATATTGCCAAAACATTGTCGCTCCTTAACAGCACCACCTAGATGACGGGTGCAGCGAAGTTCTGTTCTTCCCTTTTCCGCAGGAGTCTGGATTAATTGGCGGATTGTTGAGGCTCGTCTACCCAGGGAGTGGGTAATATCCTTCGTTCCATGTTCTGGATATAAATATTACTGAAAGCTGTAGGAAGGTATCGCTCTTTATATCCCACTGAACCCCACACCCCTGAAGGCTTGTCTAGTGCGTGCTCTTATCAGGGGTATGCACCATCGTACTTTCTATATCAATGTTCGTATATGAAACCTATCGTATTTTTACTTCCGTCCATGCGGGCCCGAGTAACGGCCGGGGGTGGTTGAGTTATGTCAGAATAGGGGTAAGACAGCGCACAACTTCTGCGTACATACAGTTGTGTAGTCCCAGAGCCCTCCGGGCTGGTCACCTAGCATGGAATCCAAGGGGCATTCAGCTTATCGTTGACAGGCTAACTCGGGCCTCGTTGGACGTCATCGAGGTATGACGTCTTGTCTTAATATTGTGTTCAGAGCAGGGGTCCAGAGGTCGAAGCAACGCAATCTACTCCACCGACCACCTCCGTGGAGTAGGTCGACGTCCATCCACCACCACCTGGAAATCTATGGATGGAACCGGCGAAATCTCCATTTGGATGGCACCGGTTGAAGTTATGGAAGTTAGAAGGTACATAAATTTGCTTAATATTTGTATGCAAGCTCATGTACCGCTTTGGAAAGACTTAGCCCCACACAACCCCCCTGGGCCGGGCCTTGCACCGGCATCCTCCACCGCTGAAGCCTACACTACATATTCCGAACCCCAGCGACATATTGTATGTGCAACGCCACAGTCCACTTAGTGTGGACATAATGGCATCCACGGTAGCTTCAACGGAATGGATGGCCACAAACTCTAAGCCCAAATGGGATGGATTGGCCTTGGCGGTCGCGCAACGGATTGCGCAACCGATGGACTTCGGTTGAGTTGCTTCGAACCTTGCAGGGCTCTAAGAGACTTTACCTCTTTTTGATAGCTTGTTATAACTTACGTAGTCCGGCGTATCTAGTTAGGCTCTGGACGCAATCGTTGGGCCACCTCTGATTTCGAAGGTGCATCTGAATGCCATTATATCTTCATATTAAGTACCTAAGGAAATTACTTTTGGTAAAATCGAATAATAATAGGGTTTTTTGTTTTCAGATTGAATAACGTTATAGTCGTTAGTCGGATATGGATTATTCGATTCTCATAATATAACTCCTGAATACCTTAAGGGGTGGCCCGATTATTTTGCTCAGAGCCTGCTAGTATAGCTGTACTAGACGATCTAAACAAGCCCCCTAACACATTTCAAATCGAGCACTCTATTAGTAGACGTCTATCACCACCCATCCCCAATCTCACTCACAGTGCCTCGGATAGCACCGCGATCCTCCTCGTCAAGCACGATCCTAAAATACCGCTCCAGGGCCTCCACCCGTTCCTCTTCGCTCTTGAACTTGACCTGTAGCCTCGTCTCCCCGTTCCGGCGCCACTTCAGCGTATCATCGAACAGGATGATGGCACCGTCGAGCCCGCCCTCCGAGATAGCCTCCTCGTCCGCTGAGCGCGGGCCCGCCCCGCCGTCGGCCGCCGGCGCCTGCTCCCTGTCGGTCGTGAACCGCGTCATGATGATGCGGCGCGCGAAGAAGGACGTGGGGTCGCGCCAGGGGGCCAGGTTCATGGCCCGGATGTCCTCGAGGATGAACTCGACGTCCACGAAGCAGTACATGGGCGTCCAGTCCGCGCCCTCGGCGCCCGTGTGGTGCTGGTAGATCCACACGCGACCGCCCTGGTTGACCTGCTGCGGGATGGGCTCGTGGCGCAGCCGCATGCGCGCCGGCGAGATGTGCGGGAGCTCCTGACCCGCGCCGGCATCGTCGACGCGCAGGGGCACGGGCGTCGTGGGCCCGTTGCCGCCGAACCCCACGTCGAGCATGTAGCGCGCGCCGCCGACGGTCACGATGTTGACGCAGTGCGTGAAGCCGCCGTATCTCCCGGAGGAGGACTCGTACACGCGCGCCCCCGCCATGTAGACGTCGTACCCGAGCGACAGCAGCACCGTGTGGAAGAGCGAGTTGGCCTCCATGCAGTAGCCGCCGCGGCCCGGTTGGTGCACGATCTTTTTGAAGAGGTGGGGCGGCGACACGTCGACGACGCGGTGCCACGAGTAGTGCTGCGTCAGGTTCTCGAAGGGCACCTTGACGAGTTGGTGTTTGAGGAGGAGTCCCAGGTGCGCGAGCTGCTCGGCGGCCGGCAGCGAGGAGACGGAGAGCAGGCGCCGGTGCGTCGGCAGGCTGACCCGGTCGAAGTACTCCCCAAGTTGCGCTTCGGTGTATCGGGGACGGCCCGCCATGTTGTGCTTGTATCTCGATCCTTGTAGGCTCGATGTCCAGAGGCTTTCGGTTGAGAACAGACTGTGATAATTGAGTCAGAGATCTCCTGAGTGCAAAATAGGAGTTCCCGGCGTGGACGCGACATCAGCATTAGACATATTTGTAGATCGGCCAGTAGAGTAGGCAGACGTAACGCCTTTCATTCTAACCTGAAATATTACATAGCTCAACCCAGAGTTATAAGGTCCCCCTTTTTGGTATGGGTTAAGCGACCTGGTTATGAGTCATCGGCCCCCTTAGTGATAAATCGTTAATAATCCAAATTACTAAGCATTCAAGTTGAGGTTTTTAATAATATACTATCAGCACGACAATAAGTTACGTCAGACTCTTATGTAATCTTCTGCTGTCAAAGCCGTTTCAGCTCGCGGAATTGTAGTTACATTAACCCCGTGGAAACGTGGCGCAAACAGGCCCGGAGCTAGCCGACCCTGCCCGACGCCTCTCGGAGTCCAAGCGGGGGCTCGCTCGGCCAACCCAATTGCCTTCCGCACCGATTGTTCCTGCAACTGCAGCCCGCCACACTAGCCTAATAACCAATTAACTGGTATCATAGCTACAAGTTCTAACCCAAATAGAGACACCCTGGCAAGATGTCAAAGGCTGTCTACCTCAACCCGGAATCCCGCACCTGGACGTCCGCTCGCAAGAGCCAAGCGGGGACCTCGGCCCAGGTCCTCAGCTTCCACAGGACCCTGCCCGACTACGCCGAGACGTCGCTGCGCGCCCTGCCGGACCTCGCCGCCTCGCTCGGTCTGGGCCACGTGCTCCTGAAGGACGAGTCCGCGCGGTTCAGCCTGCCCGCGTTCAAGATCCTGGGCGCGTCGTGGGCCGTCTACCGCGCCGTGGCCGCGCGCCTGGGACTGGTGGCCGACCACGGCGCAGAAAGCGGGGTCTCGATCTCGATACAGGACCTCGGGGCCAGGGCCAAAAATGCCGGGATACGCCTCCTGACCGCCACCGAGGGCAACTGCGGACGCGCCGTCGCGCGCATGGCCGCCTACATGGGCATCCCCGTCCGGGTCTACGTCCCGGGATTCATGGCCGAGGCCACGCGGGCGGCGATCAGGGGCGAGGGCGCGGAGGTCGTCGTCCTCGACGGAAGTTACGACGAGTTGATCCCGGCCTTGTGGGCAGAGGCCGAGTCGGATGGGAATGCGCTGTTGGTCCTGGATGTGAGCTTTGGGAACTACGAAACGATTCCTAGCGTGAGTGCACGATTTAACTTGCTTTGTCTCTCCTTTTTGGCCAACTTCGGCTGCCATTTCGACGGGTTTACCGGAAGGATACAGGTCATTCACACGTAATTATTAGTACTTCGTGGAGGGGTACTCGACAATGCTCGCCGAGTCAGAGCGGCAGGTCCTCGACGCCACGGGCGGGAAACCCGCGACGCACGCCGTTGTGCCGTGCGGCGCGGGCTCGATCGCGCAGGCGGTCACGGAGCACTTCAAGAGCGCCGAGAGGACCGAGAGGCTGGGCGGGGCGTCGGTCGTCGCCGTCGAGCCCACGACGGCGGCGTGTCTCATGGCGTCGCTGCGGGCCGGCCGGCCCGTGACGATCGACACCGGGGACACCATCTGCTGCGGCATGAACTGCGGGACGCTGTCGACGACGGCCTGGCCCGTTTTACAGGCCGGCATCGACGCGAGCGCCGTCGTGGAGGACGCGGAGTCGCATCGCGCTGTCCTGGAGCTGAAGGACAGGGACGTCCTTGCCGGGCCCTGTGGGGCTGCTGCTCTTGCTGCTCTGAAGAGGGTCTGCGCTGATGCTAAGGCGGACTTGGGGCTAGATGAGAGTTCGGTCGTGGTTCTGTTCTGCACCGAAGGACCACGGGAGTACGAGATACCCACTCGATGTCACTCGACGTCAACTGGCAGTTAGTCCAGAGTTAGGAAGCGGTTGAATGGGGTATTTTCTGGTATATTTATACTTCTTGTACACTCGCGAGCCCTTTTTAGTCTGCTCGCATACATTTTGTACATGTTGCACACTTTCAAGCGGACCTTGCTTCAGGGCATCCCAATTGCTTACTGGGAGCAAGCCGGGCCATGAAGCCCAGCACCCGTTCCTATCCTTGCGATAAACACGCAGAACTGGAAACCAGACGGCCCCAGAGGAACAGAGGGTCCGTTCCTTTCTTTCCTGGTGCTATGTTACGCCGGTAACTGTACACTCCGGTCCCGGAGACACCACTCAGAAACCCATAGTCCTCAGGAAGTGGAGGATTTCATCCCGTCTGTGGCCCTGGAACCGAAATCGT
The DNA here is from genome assembly GCA_004154925.1 of Monosporascus cannonballus. Classification (NCBI taxonomy): domain Eukaryota; kingdom Fungi; phylum Ascomycota; class Sordariomycetes; order Xylariales; genus Monosporascus; species Monosporascus cannonballus. The sequence goes on along the minus strand of QJNS01000003.1, from coordinate 404,478 downwards.
CAATAAACGCGGGGTTCCCTCAGAAACATTGACTTCATTCTGCCACTTACCTTCACTATTATGTGTTTCGTTACGCTGTTTACGGAAACGTCACCGTCCCTCAGCTGCAGAGCCTCTTTCAGGTCGTGCTTGAGGGCCTGCAGGTTCCCCTCCGCCCTCTTCAGCAGCGTGACCTTCAAGTTTCCGCCGGCCTTGTCCCTGTGGTATACGCTGAAGTTGTTCAGGTTGTTCCTGGACACGAAATACGGCAGCTGGACTTTCTGCGCGGGTCGCGGGGACGCTACCGACGGCGCGCTCTGTGTGAAGGAGGAAGCGGAAGATGGAGAGAGTGTAGGCGCTGCTGGGGCGTCGGCGGGGGGGGTCGTCTCGGAGGGCGATGTCGAGAACGTTCGGTTCCGTATGGGGAGGACGAATCTTATCGGCGTTCGTATGACGGAGGCTGTGGGAGCCGCTGCCGGCCGGAGTGCTCTCCAAATCATGGCTGCCGGATTCTGAGGTTGAAGCGCCTGGATATTGTCGTCGCAAACTCCGAGTGTCGATCAACCGAATTGAATCTTGGAACTTTTTTTTTTGGACCGAGCCGCAAGTGGGTCCCGGGGATATGATGTACCAAAGTACCTAATGATGCCGGCAAGTGGCAGGCCGGCCGGTGCTGTGGGGACCTCGATAAAGCACTATCGGGATCGGGGTTAAGACATGCCGCTTGGAACTAACCCTAGGTAGATAGGTAGGGGAGGTTCAAGTGCTGGTACCGGTACCTTCAATATCACATAACTACCTAACTAGGTGCTGTGTCTTCCCATAGACCAATGGACTCCCTGCAGATGTAGAGTCTCGGGGATAAATATGGTGGGCAAATTAGGAATGAGCCGCTCTATTGCCCTAAATCATTAAAAGCTACGGAGTCAACGGCATTGGCTTTGAAATCTGTGTGATGGTTGCCATTTACACCGGTAGAACACCGGATAAATCTTTGTCTTGGTGAGGTGGTAAACCCCGGTTCGCACAACCCACTTTTCTCCCGGTTATTCGTACCAGGACTTTTGATATTCTCACCCAGCAATTCGTTCCTAAGGCGGTGGGTGGATGCATCCGTTGCCCCTCCATCCTCAATTTTCCCACCGGGCTGAAAAGTCGATATCGCGAACTTCCTCGCAACAGACCGAGATCAACAACATCGTCATCCCCCCGGCTGCCACGATATTCACAAACACCGGCCGCAAATATGACAGAAAAATACGATCTCCTGCCCAACTTGGTGAGGCACCTCGACCGCCACCTCATCTTCCCCCTCTTGGAATTCCAGGCCGGTCAGATCCCCGAAGATGCCCCCGACTCGGAGGTTCGTGCCATCACCCAGGCCAAGTATGAGCTCCTCAAGGCGACCAACATGACCGACTTCATCGGCAACTTGAAAGCGGAGCTCGAGGGCCTCGAGCAACCACCGGCCGAGTTCAACGAGAAGAGACAGAAGGTCCTTGCCCGCATCGAGCAGTTCGAGAAGAGCACCAGCAAGCTTACCGACCTGCTTGAGAGGGAAGACGTCGTTGGCAACCTCAGGAGCGACAAGGTGGCTAACTTGGAGTTCCTGAAGAAGGAGCATGATGTACGTTGACGAGATGTCTGCGCGACATTCTATTTGCTTGGGAATCTGCTAACCCGGCAGACAGGTCACCATCGATATGGTGAATGCCCTCTACGACTTCGGTAACTTCAAGTACAGCTGCGGCGATTATGCCGGTGCCGCCGATCTACTCTACCAGTTCCGTGTTCTGTCGACGGACAACGACAAGGTCGCGGCGGCGACCTGGGGTAAATTCGCTTCCGAGATCCTAAGCACCAACTGGAGCGAGAGTGTTGAGGAGCTGCAGAAGGTCAAGGAGATGATCGACACCAAGCTCTTCAACAACCCTCTGGCGCAGCTCACGAACCGCACATGGCTCATCCACTGGGCCCTCTTCCCTCTCTTCAACGACGACTCGACGCGAGACACACTGCTAGAGCTGTTCTTCAGCCCTGCCTACATCAACACCATCCAGACCAGCTGCCCCTGGATTCTCCGCTACCTGACCGCCTGCGTCATCACCGGTCGCGGCCGCGCTAGGAATTCCGGCCAGTACCAGAAACAGCTCAAGGACATCATCCGCATCGTCAAGCAGGAGGCCTACGAGTACAGCGACCCCGTCACCGACTTCATCCGGGCACTCTACATTGATTTCGACTTCGAGGAGGCGCAGCGACACCTCTCACTGGCCGAGGAGATCCTGCGATCCGACTTCTTCCTCTTCTCCACCGCCGATGTTTTCGTCGACGCCGCCCGCCATCTCATCTCGGAGAGCTACTGCAAGATCCACGCCCGGATCGACATCAAGGATCTGAGCGCGCGGCTGGGCCTGAACCAGGACGAAGGCGAGAAGTGGATCGTCAATCTGATCCGCGACACGAGGGTCGACGCCAAGATCGATTACAAGGAGGGCACCGTCGTCATGAACCACCCTCCCAGCTCCGTCTACCAGCAGGTCATCGAGCGGACTAAGGGCGGATTCTTCAGGACCCAGGTGCTCAGTGCTGCCGTCGCTAGATAGAATGTACGATGGTGAAGGAACTGATAACGATGATTGTGCCCCAGTCAGGGGACATGGGGCGAGTAATTGGATGGCATGCGAGTCGACGGTGTGCAATGAATGAAAAACCGGGTGGTTTAATCGGGGGCGTGCATCATGAGCGGCGTTTCGGGGTCTGGTACGGCCAAAAGGCAGTAGATTTGTATGGTAGCATTGTTTTGCAACAAGCTCATTTCAAACTTCCGTCTCGTGACGTTTGGTCCTGCCACTCCAACCGCCTTCAAGACCGCTTATCCCCCAAACTTAGGCAATTCGTGGCTGAAGATGATCACACGAAGTCAACGAACATCCAACCCCGAGGAACTTGGCATCTCCGCAAATCACATGATCCGCATAAAGGCGGCCCATTGACAGATGACAAACAAGCATGGGGGGGGCACTGGCCCGGCATGTGACACCCGCCGAATACTACCCCCCAGCCCTCCCTCCGACGATCCAGACAGCCGCATATTCGTGCATATTCGTGAGTTGCCTATTGCGGAAGCCCGCGCTACGGGGGCGGGGGGGGGGGGGGGGAGCTTTTCTTTGGCCGCCTTGAATTGACCTACCTCCGACCTTGTTTTGCTTCCCCGCAGCGCCGAGCTTCTACACGCATATGCTTGTGCGATGTAATGTCTCTAATATGTGGCGCGTGGAACAGGAAGGGGGGATGGGGCGGGCTGGGTAGGTTGCCCGGCTGGTATAGTATAGTGCACCATCGTCTCACGGGATTCGGTCTGTGAGCGGCGTTGAGGTCGCCATTGCTTGATCGTGGTGGATATATGTAAAACTGCGCTTGCCGGTCCGATAGTTGGTCACGAACACCTCCGCTTTAACTGACACCCTATTCCTTTCCCGAATAGCGACAAGTCGTGATTCAGAGTACTGGGGTAGAAGGTCCCCCGTGGTTCATATATACCGCCTGTTACCATAGGAAGGTGGGCAGCCAGATCACCGAGTTAGTTGTTTGGACTCTTCAAAAAAATCCTCGTCTTAAGAGGCCCTGCCAGGCTACCACCTAAAGTCATGAAGAGGCCAACCGGATTCCTGAGCGGAGCTTTACCATGCCTCCTGCTACCGTCCCCCATAACCAGCGCATCCAGCCTTCCTAACCCCGGCATAGCCACCACCTCGGCCAACAGCACGAACCCCATCGCCGATGGCTGGTACGCGGACCCCGACGGCGTCAAGTTCGGGGATACGTACTGGGTGTACGCGACAGTCTCGGTCGCGTTCGGGGACCAAGGCTACTTCGACGCGTTCTCCTCGCGGGACATAGGAAACGGGCCCTGGGAGCCGCACCCGCGCGTCTTCACCGCCGCCGAGGGCTCCGCCTGGGCGCGGCACTCGTTCTGGGCGCCCTGCGCCGTCGAGCGCGGGGGCGTCTACTACCTGTACTACACGGCGAACAACCCCGTCGCGAACGAGGAGGAGCAGACGGGGATCGGCGTCGCGTCCTCGAGGGACCCGGGCGGCCCGTTCGTCGACGCCGTCGACGGCCCCCTCGTCGGCGAGAAGGTCAACGGGGCGAATCCCATGGACCAGCAGGTCTTCGTCGACGAGGACGGGGCCACGTACCTCGTCTGGGGCGGCAGCCGCGCCAACATCGCGCCGCTGGCCGACGACATGGTGTCCCTCGGCGACGCCTGGCCCGACGGGTCCCCGGGCCCCGCCGTCGCCGACATCACGCCCGACGAGGGCTACGGCGAGGGGCCGTACATGCTTAAGCACGCGGGGCGGTACTACTTCATGTGGAGCGAGGGCGGCTACGGCACCCCGGACTACCGGGCGGCCTACGCCTTCTCGGAGTCCATCCGGGGCCCCTTCAACCGCGTCGGCGTGTTCCTCGCCAAGGACGAGGCCGGCGGGGTCGCCGACGGGCCGGGCCACCACTCCGTCGTCCGCGACGACGAGGGCGCGTACTGGATCGTGTACCACCGCCGCATCGTCGGGGATTCCGAGGCCGACCATCGCGTCATCGCCGTGGATCGGCTGGAGTTTGACGAGGACGGGTCCATTAAGCCCGTGGTCATGACGTAGGGGCGTATCTAGCGGATGGGATTTCGGGGCGTGGTTCGGTTCCAGGGGTTCCCGGAGCGGATATAGTTAGGGGCACACTAAGGTTGCCTTAGATAAGTGAAATTGTTATCACAACCATGAGTTCACTGTGCTTCGCTCTGTGGTCAGGTCGTATTCTGGGGCCAAGCCGTGGGAATAGGGGTTAAAAAGGGGTAATGCAACACACATCTCCGAAAATATATCTATAGAGTCGGAGAGACCCTAAGCCCCCCAAGTATGAGACCATGACATCTCACACTGAGGCTTATATAACTGAAGGATAAGTTATCAGGTTTACCTCCAAGAAGTTCTAGCTAGAGAGTAAAGGCAGCGAAGCCTCCTTAAATACACGTGAAAACAGTGGTAGCTGAGAGGAAGGAATACCGAAGATACTAACCGTAATGTCCACTAGCGGTTGGCTAGCTAAACCATGGCGTTTCCAGGTCTGACATTAGTCTTCCGCACTATCGAACGCGGGCTCCTCCGGGCTGTCATAGAGGATTAATAGAAAGGGTATTGGGAATCGGACTGCGGTAATTATGACTCTATCTACGGCTCAGATACGGACTTAGATACAGACTCTAACTCTAGCTTGATTGTAATTCTGTCTCCGATTCGGATTTAGATGCTTTTAATTCTAGCTAGGCTTTTACCGAACGAGACCCTGACGATCTTGTCAACTACTACATGATGTTAATTAACAAATACGAATCAGAGGGTCCTGTGATGACTAATTACGGTGATAGTACGAAAAAGCTAATCGTGCTAGAGGCGCAAAGGTTAAATATGTAAGTCGTTGTTCTTTTACCGGGGTGGCGGCTAAAACTGACAACTTGTAATCAGGTTTTGCGAGGCTATAGAGATGCACCAGAAGAATCCCTTAAGTCGTCCAAGGCGTGGATTTACGAGAGCTATTCACACTACAGAATTAAAAACTCTAGGATAAGAAAGAGTCTTCCATTATGACCTATTGGAACATTCTTAGTATGATATTCTATTTCTTCGCCCCTTTTAACCACTTTCTACAAGGTCCAGTTCCGGCCCCTGGTGATTCTACTCCCACGCATTCGTGTATAACTATCTGTAAGACTCCTCGAGCTTCACAAGAAAACCTCCGAATCTCCATCTTTACTTACTTCGCTCTCGAAAAGCTGTATGTGATAGATTTCTACGACGTATTAGCATTTTCGAGTTCTAGTATATGGAAACCCTACGGCAAATCAGTACATGAAGCTGCATCTACCCTGGGTATAGTACATCCAGCCTCGGATGCTATAGCGCGGATACCGCCCTCACAATCCATAAATGAGGACAATTTTTCGACACAGCCGTGTGCAAGTATGGCGTCGTAAGAACTTGCCAGGGCAATTGCCGCATTTATTAGATTTACTTAATTGTCACAGCTAGGCTGATCACGAGAAAAGGTTGTATAAAGTGTGGGAAGTGATAATTGTCTGACTAGAATTAAGCTTCAGAGAGCTGTAACTAGAAAGCTTTTTATATATTATAAACGCGCCGCAATAAAGTATTTTAGAGTGCTATGGAATTTGATAATTAATATAAATACCTTTTTTTATATAATATACTTCTTAGATAAAAAAGAAATATTTTCTTAAATTTGTTTACCGTAGTGTTTATAATCATTAAATAATCGTTATAAAAAATAACGTAATTAATAGATTTAATTAATAAAAGATAAGCTATACGTATATTAAATGCACTAGGAAAAAGTTATTACTGTACTTTTTTTCTCCTTATTATTATTACGGTAACGAGTAACGAAATAGTAAATTTACGTTTTGCGTTTTATACCCTTATTTTTTTAGTTATTTTCGCGTATTAAAAACTTTTTTTCTTTATTTTTCGGTTTGTGTAAAAATTTCATAAACCTTTTAATATTATGACCTAACCAAGAGAGGGTCTCGAAAACGGTCACTTGATGACCGAAACAGAGCCCAAGTGGGTCGAGCTTACGTAACATAGATCCGAAGTGATCCAAGGAATTTAACGAGATCCATGCAGTTATTCGATATAGATCCGGAATGATCCAAGGGATTTAACGGGATTCATGCAGTTATCCAATATAGATCTGAAATAATTTTAAGAATTTAACGGGATTTAAAAAAAATATATACGTTTATTATTTAATTTTTACGATATTTTTATTGATATAAATCCGTTTAATTAAGGTTTAATAATTAATTAAATTTATTAATTATTATATATTACAAACTTTTATTTAAAAATACCTTTAAATTTTAAGCAATATCGCCGATATTATATTTTCTAATAAATAACCCAAATAACCTATTTATCAGGTTTTTGATAACCCGGACATTAAAATTGAATTCGAAAAGAAAAAAGAAAAACCTTGCTTTTTTCGCGAAAAAGTTCTTCGACGTCTGGACGCTATAAACGAACGTATTATTTAACTTAAGAAAAATAACAATAACCTTCTAATATCCCTTTAAACCGCTTATAAAAAGCTTAAGAGAAAAAAAGCCCGCAAAATTAAAAAACCCTTTTAAACGAACCAGATTATTAAGCTAAATTTTACCAAAAAAAAAACTAAAAAAGATTTTTAAGCTTTTTAAATTAGAATTTTTCGATAAAACCTTAACTAAGGTATAGCTATTTTGAAGATAATATCAAATATATTTCGGGTATTTTCTTATTTAATTAATTATATTTATTATACGAATTTAATTTGTAATCGGACGATTAACCGGAAATACGGTTACGTAACTTAAACCCGTTATAAAAAAATACGTTATTTTCCTAATCGAAAAACGGAATTCGAAAATAATACGAATATATAACGATTATATATAATTTTAATAAATATTAATTTAAAATTTTAAGTTATAAATAATATATGAAAGCCAAATTATTAATTTAATAATTACGATAAAAACGATGAATATTTAATTACGGCAGTATATTAATTTAATTAATCTTTAAATTAAATAAAAAATAAAAAAATATTAATAGCTAAATTTTTCGACGATCTAAAAAAAAGAAATACAGAAAATCCTTTTTAAATTTAATCGGCCTAACTATTTATCGGATTATATCGTTATAATAATCAAGATAGACCATCGATAATATGCCTAATATATTAGGGGTATCAAAAGAAAAAAATAATAATAAACCTCGATATACGACAAATATTAACGCTTTTCGACGCAGTAATATTTCTTACGGCATAGAATTAAAACGTATAAAATTAGGAGCTACTTATACAAACAATTAAAATTAAACCAAATATTTTAATTGCAATAAAATGGGGTATAAGGTAAAGTAATACAAGGTACCTAAAAAACCCCGACAGAATAATTAGATATATATATCCGAAAAATAATCTAAAAAGAATTAAAAAAACGGAAATATATTTATTAACATAATTCGGCCTACATACCTACCAGGTTCCCCATAACGAAAAATCCAACAAGAAATACGAAAAATCAGGAATCTAACTTGATAAATATCGTAAATATAATAAAAAACATAATAAAAATAATTACGCAAATACTAGAATTAAACAGAAAACGTTTATCTCGAAACCCCTGATCGATATAGCAAAATACATGCTATATATTGCCGACGACGAAAATATCTTAATTACGAAAAATGAAAACAATATATCCATAAACGAATTCTTCGTATATATTATAAAGGAATCGATTTTTCAAACCGAACCGAAAATAACAAAAACGATAAATAATAATATTAATACATTCGATATATAACTCTAGAAAATATTTAATAATTGGCCGAAATAAAAAGCTAGCCCGAAAAGAATAATACCCGTAAAAAAACCTTTTTTATTATTCCCAATAATGCAATTACTAAACGGAAAAAAATTAATCCAATATATAATAAAAGTTATTACCTAAAAAGTATTATAAATCTTTATATTTAATTAGTATTTATTATAAACCCTTACGAACAAAATTATTGAGGAAAAGATACGATAATTTATAAACGAACCCTCGAACAATAATTTATATAACGTATAATAAGATATAATTAAAACTATAAAAAATAATTTACTTAATAAAACATTTATTTACAACAAAATCAAAAATAATTAATATAATTAGAAAAAACGGTACCCCGGCAATAATAACAAATATAACAGCGGAATGCGTTAAACATAAAAATATAAACAAAATTTAACAAAATCGAATAAAGGTTAAAAAAAAGGCTATTTATAAAAAAGCCGCAAAATAATAAAACCTAAAGAAATTAAAGGGAATTCTCAAAAAAAGCTTTAAATGCGACGATAGGAGCCGTTAATAACCTTATTATTTCGGACGTAAAATCGGAATCTATTAATATACGGTAATAGTAGATTACGAAACTTTACGCGGAAATTACATTATATCGGATATAATTAATAAGCTTAAACTGTTATAAAGATACCAGTTAAAACCTTATATAACGACAAATATCAACGAATAAGAATTTGCTTACGATAACAGAAAAGTTATACGCGAAATTAATTATTTCGAAATTTTTATTTAAAAATAACATGAAAAAATCGATTTCGATATCGTTTTATTTAGGAATTACGATAAAATCTTAGGATTACTATAAATATGTTTATATAAAGTTTTAATTAATCAAGGAATTAACTAAATAAAGTTCACTTTATACTTTATTAACAAATAAAAAAATTAAAACTTTAATATTTGTTCGAAAATGGCAACAAATATAAGCATAAGGATACGACAAAAGCCTTATTACCTAAAAAGACAAAATAAAAGAAAAAAATAAGTATTAAAAAATACGATATGTCGTTGTAAGATAATGGATAGCTGTGAGCTAGGGTAAGGTGATCTCCGACCAATCGTAGAGCAGATTCTAAAAAGTGAATGTATTAGGTTATTTTTATTTGGCGTTTCCTATTAGCTGCCAGATGGTGAATTTATATTAATAAATAGATCGGTAGCTGATCGGTGGCTGATCGGTTATCAGCCTTATTTTTATAAAAGTTATATTTTTATAATTATTCCCTTTTTTAAGTTGTTAATCTTTAATGATATTATTATTAATTTGATATAACGTATTTCGCAAATTTGGCTACGTATATTTACCTATAATTTACAGTTATATTATGTTATAAATAATTACCGTAATAATTAATATATATTATATTACGTAATTAATTATATTCCGCCTAATATCTTATTATAATTTGTTTTTTAATCTTATTTTGTTTACTTTTTTCTTTTCCTTTTCACGTTTATATTTTTATATTTTTTTACGTACGCGTTTCGTTCGGTTTTCCTTTTTCCATTATTTTTATTTCGCTTTTCCCGTTTATTTTACGTATTATTTCCGTTCGTTATATTTTTTTTTCGTAAGGGATTTTAAAAAAATTAATATTTTAATGTTAATAAAATTAGAATTTCTTTTATTATTATCTTTTTAATACCGACGGTAAGATAAATATTAGTTATATTACGAATAATAATAAGCCGTATTGTACTTATGTAATATAATATTATTTCGATTACCGTACGATTTATATTTAAGTTCTGGACGCCTTAAATTACGGCGTAATTAATTATTATTATAAGATTTTTCGTACGACAAATAATTACTTTTAATATTATTAATATTATTATTTACGTTCTGTTTAAATTCCGATTAATTTTAAAAATATTACTTAAACGGTTTTTTAATTCGGTACCCATAATTAGAAGTTAATTAACGAATTTGAAAAAGTTTATATTACGGATTTTAATATAAATGTTCCGATATAATTACAATCGGTCGTCGATTTGGCCTTTTTCGCAAAGTCGAATTCGCCTTTAACGTAATTATCATTAAAAATATTGTTTTTTTTAATATAACGAAAATCGATTTCCAATCGTTTATTGTAATTACGGAAATCCAGTTTTAATATTGTTTTATAGGTTTATAAATTTAGGTTTTTTTATAAATATTATGATTTTTTTTCATTATTCCGTAATTAATTTCCGATTAGGCGTAAATTTTAGGTACTCTTATAAATAAGGCGATTTTCGAAAACCGTTATATTATTGCGCTTTTTGCTTACGAATATTCTATGCTTATTTTCCGATATTTTGATAAATTTTTAATATTTATTAATGATTATAAATAAAAAACGGTTTTGCTAGGTAAAAATATTATTAAATTTAAATACGTTAAACGTTTTAAGGACGGCGCCTTATTTCCGATTAATAATAAATTATATTCCAATTATTTAGGCTTTATTTTTCGTAAAAGAATTTAACGTTTCTAAATTCATTTTAAGTCTTTCGCTTAACAAATTTAATAAACGTATTTTTTTTACCGTTATATATTTTGAAATTATTTTCCAATATTTTTATATTAATTTCCTTAATATACTTATTAAAACTTAACTAATATAAAATTTAATAATTTAACGTAAATTCTTTTTTCGAAATAAAAGTTTAAGATTTTTATAATATTTATATATTTGTAACCGGTATACGATAAAATAATTATTTGCTAAAAATTCAGAAATAATTATATAATTAAATAATATTTTAATATTAATATTTTAATTTTGTTTAAAATTGATTTCTATGATTTTAATAATTATTAAGTAATTAATTTCCGATCGGGCTATTATTATGTTATAATTTTTAAGTTATTTTATTTTTTATATACGAATTTAATTTCTTTTCGTAACGTTATAATATTTTAAATACGTACTTAAAATATTTTTAGAAATTTTACGTATTAGATTTAACGGGTTAGCTCTTTTATTTCATTAAATATTCGCGTTGTCTTTAATTATTTCGGTAATAGATAATATTTTTTATTATTTATTTGTTTTATTTTCTTATTAAATTTAATAACGTTATTTGGACGTTACCTGGTTTACGGTTCTATTACGGTTTTAATAAAGATATTGAATATATATTATATATCCGTTAATATTTAATAAAACTTGTTTATATATTTAGGAACTTATTTATATTTTAATCGTAATCCGGATATAAATAAATACGAATTCTTTAATTTTAAATTTAACGTTTTTAATTAATAAATTTATTTATCATTTTAATTAGAATCTTATGGGTATATAACGTTAATTATAATACTTTTTCTAAGCTATCGTTATTTTTTCTTAATATTTATATATTATTTGATAAATAGCCGTTATTTTTTCGAAATACTTTTTCATTCCTTATATTTATTTTTTGAACTTTTATTAGAAATATTTTTTTATCCTTAAATAATATTTATATAAGGTTTCGAACGAAAAACGGCCGGTAAACGCGTTTTGCATATTATGATATATAAATTTTGTATTTTGCAATAATTTTATTTAATTATTTTAACGTTTATTAACGTGATTACGAAAATAATATTTTAAAATTCGTTAAATATATTCCGTTTATTTATTGGTTTGCGGATAATAAACGGTCGATATTTGCCGTTATATCTTTCGTTCCTTATAAAATTCCGTCCAAAATTAATTCGTTAATAACTTATTTTTATTATTAATAATTTCGGCTGGCGTATCGAATTTATATTTAATTTCGTCGTCACATAATCGGGCTAATTCGGCTATAATTAAGGCTTTAATTATAAAAATAAATAATTTTAATTTCGTCAAGCGGTTAACGATTATTAGGATTATATCGTATTTTAGCCCGTTTAAACCTAAGTTTTTAGACAGCAATGGAATAGAATCTAATAAAACCTTTTGGAAACGTTATTTAAATAATGGTAAAGGTTGTAATTATTTGTATAGTTTATGGCGTAAATTTATTATGCCCTAATAATTCGGATATTATTCGTTATTTTTTCTTAATAAAACTTTTTAATTATTAATTTTAGCGTACCGATATATTTTATATATTTTGGTTTTAAATTATTATGGTATTAATTACTAATTATTTCCGTAAAACCTTTTATAACGAAATTACGAATTTATCCTAATATTATAAATTTTTATTTAAGTCTAAGAAATATTTTTCTTATATTCCGGTTTAACGTTTAGCTATTTATATTAACTTTATAATATTTAAGGTTTTAATTTATAACTTTCGAACTTAATCGTAAAATTAACGAAAAACTTTCGGCTATAATACCGTTTCGTTTTTAACTGGTCTTTTTATTGAAAAATGTAAAACGTATTAATTATAAATAATAAATTTAATATATATATATATATATATTTTTAGATTTTTCGGAATTCGATTATAATACGGTTATAATTTATAATAATTATTATTTAAGCGTGAATTATTTCATTATTATAATTTATATTGATATTGCTATTCGCAAATAATAAATTAGGTAGATATATAATTTCTTATTTTCCTTTTTCTTTCGAAAACCTTTTACGATTATTGCTATGACCTAACAAGTTGCGGCCTCGGAAACGGTCGCAACAAACGACTAAGCCATGTGGGGCAAGTTACGTAATGGCTTAATAGGATCGATCGTAAAGTCTATAAAGCCAGGTTTGACAAAATCGATCGTAAAGCTTATAAAGCCAAGATCGACAAATTGAAAAAGTTAAATTTAAGATATTTATTATTTTCATAATTTAGATAATTTTAACATGTAATATAATATTGTTATTTAAAGTATTTTTAAAATTATAAGACGTAATATAGTACTATATTTATTATATAGATTCCCACGATATTCCTATTAATATAAATACGTATAATTAAGGTTTAATAATTAATTAAACGTTAAGCTTATTATACGTTATAAATTTTTGTTTAATAATACCGGTAAATTTTAAATAATATTTAGTATTATTAAAATATTAACCAGTACTTAGAAAACTTTTATTTAGTAATTTTAGGTTTAAATTCGGAAATTAAAAAAAGAAATCCGATAAATTAAGGTTACGTTATTTACCTAAACCGTTTTCGCCCGCATAAAACCTAAAAACTTAAAGTTTTATGATAAAAAAATAACTTTTAAACCTTTTTAACTTAGATACAAATTTATTTTCGTTTTCTAAACTTTAATAATCCGGCAAATAAGGTTTTAGCAGTAAAAATATTGTTAATAAGAAATATTATTAATTAATTTACACAGATTATAAGAAAATTTCTAAAAATAAAAAAATTCGATAAAAAAAGTTTTATTAATAAATTTTTTTACTTTATATTAATTTCGAAAATAAAATCCGTAATAATTTTGGTAATCCGAATAAAAAACGATTTACGGCTTAATAAACTTTATAATTTTAACCAAAAAATTTGCGTCCAAATACGCCGTAATCTTTAAGAATTTTACAGCTAAAGCCGGATAAAAAGATAATAAAGCCGATACCTTTATTACCATATTTTATAAGGAATTAAAAGATAATATAAAAAATAAAATTATTCGGGTTAAACGACTAATGGGTTTGGACCGGTATATTATAAAGATAATTAATATTAATAATTAATAATTTAAATATTAATAAGAAAAAAATAATATACCTTATAATCGGGATACAATAGGTTTAACTAGGGAAAAAAATAAGATACGCCTTTTATTTTTTACGGAACGGCGTCAAAACTTATAGAATTCGGCGTTACCTACAAACAAAATTAAAGCCAAATTAAGTGCTTTAATGATGGCAAAATAAGATATAAAGCTTATAAATACAGGAAACCTAAAGAATTACGATAAAATAATTAAATACCTATACAGGAAGGATAATCCAGAAATAATTAAGGAAACGAAAATAAAATTATTTATATAATCCAAGCCAAGTACGTATTAAATTTATAATAAAAGATTTAATAAAAATTATTATAATAAGAAATTTAACGCGGAATATAAAAAACCAAAACATTAATTCGATAAATATCGCGAATATAATAAAAAGTATTATAAGGATAATTACGCGAAAATGAAGTTTAAATAGAAAAAGTTTGTTCCGGAAACCTTAATCAATACGGCAAAATATATGCCATATATTGTTGACGACGAAAATATCCTAATTACGAAAAATAAAAATAATATATTTATGTACGAATTACCTATATGTATTACGAAAAATTTAATTTCCCAAATCGTACCGGAAATAACAAAAATAATAAATAATAATATCGATATTTTCAAATTATAATTTTAACAAATATTTAATAAATAGCCGAAATAAAAAATTGGCCCAAAAAATAACACCTGTACAAAATCCGTTTTTATTATTATAAATAATATGATTATTAAACGGAAAAAAATTAGTCTAGTATAGGGTAAAAAAGTATTACCAGCAAGTTATTACGAATTTTTATTTTCAATTAATATTTATTACAAATCCTTAGGAAAAAAAAGTTATAAAGAAAAAAATACGTTAATTTACAAAGGATTTTTAAAACGATAATTAAAACGATATATAATAAGATATAGTTGCAAATATAAGAAATTAATTTATTTAATAAGGAAAAGAATTGTAACAAAATTGAGAATAATTAATATAATTCGAAACAAATACGCCGGGAATAATAACAAATATAACAACTTAATACGTTAAACGAAAAAAATATAAAAAAAGGTTGATAAATTCGAATAAAAATTAAAAATATTATTTATAAAAAAGCCGCAAAATAACGAAACCCAAAAGAATTATAAGGAATTTCCGAAAAATGCTTTAAACGCGACGATAAAAAAAGTTAATAATCTTATTATTTTGGAAATACGAATCGAAACGTATTAATATACCGTAATAATAAATTACAAAACTTTAGGCGGGAAGTATATTATATTTAATATGGTTAACAAATTTAAATTATTATAAAAATATAAGTTAAAACTTTATATAACAACAAATAGCGAAAGTTAGGAATTTGTTTACGATAACGGAAAAGTGATACGTAAAATTAATTATTTCAAAACTTTTATTTAAGAACAATATTAAATAATTAATTTCGATATTGTTTTATTTAAGAATTATGATATAATCTTAAAATTATTATGGATATATTAATACGGAATTTTAATTAATAAAAGGATTACTTAAATAAAGTTTATTTTATGCCTTATTAGCAAATAAAAGAAAAAAGAATTCAAATATTAATATTTAATCGGTAATAGCGACAAGTATAGGTATAAAGATACGACAGAAACTTGAATACTCAAAGCGATAAAATATAAGAAAAAATGGGTATTAAAAATATAATATATCGTTATTAATATTAAAACGAAATTAAAGTAATTAAATAACGATTTGGAAAAAATAAAAATAACAGCCTTAAAAATTAAGAAATCTAATTAATATATTATTATAATATTACAAATATAAATGGCTTTTTAAAAAGGAATTCGATACGAAATTATTAAAATATAGCGAATAAGATTATAAGACAATTTTTTTAAACAAAAATCCTTAACAAAATTTTACCTTATTTATAATCTTAACGAAAACGAATTACGTATTTTTAAAAAATACCTGGAAAATCGGCTATAAATAAATAAATTTAACTTTCGAAATTACCAGCAAAATATTCGATATTTTTCGTACCGTAACAAAATTGTTACGACCCGACAAGCTCCGGTCTCAAGAAACGGTCAGGCAGGGAGCATACGGGCCACCTCCCGGGTCACGTGACGGTGATCACTGCCAAGCCAGTGATTATTAGTGATCAAAGGTGATCCCAAGTGATCGTGATCACCACCAACGGCGTGATTACGAGTAATTAAGCCAGGAAGGAAAAGGATATATACGTTTATTAGTTTTATAATTTAGATAATTTTAATTTATAATAATATTTTGTTATTTAAGGTATTTTTGGTATTACGAAACGTAATACGTTATTATATTTATTATTTAAATTCTTACGATATTTCTGTTAATATAAACCCGTTAACTTAAGGTATAATAATTGGTTAAATTATATAGTTCGTTATACGTTACAAACTGTTATTTAATAATACCGTCAAATTTTGAATAATATTTAATATTGTTAAAATGTCGATTAGCATTTAGGAAACCTTTATTTAATAATTTTAGGTTCGAATTCGAAAGCGAAAAAAAAAAGTTCGACAGCTTAAAGCTACGCTACCTGCCTAACCCTTTTTCGCCCGTATAAAGCCAAAAAAGCCGGAACCTTACGATAAAAAAGGTAACCCTTAAATTTTTTTAATTTAAGTACGAATTTACTTTCGTTTTTTAAACCTTAATAATTTAGCGGATATAATTTTAATAATAAAAGTATGCGTAATAAGAAATATGGTTAATTAATTTTAGTTTATTATAAGAAATTTTTTGGAAATAAAAAAATTTAATAAGGAAAACTATATTAACGAGATTTTTTCATTTTATATTAATTTCGAAAAAAAATGTACAATAATTTCGGCAATCCGGATGAAAAAACATTTACGGCTTAATAACTTTTGTAATTCCGATAAAAAGGATCCGTATTTAAATACGTTATAACTTTTAAAAATTTTGCGGTTAAGGTAAAATAAGGAGATAATAAAGTTAATATTTTTATTAATATATTTTTTAAAAAACTGAAAAATAATGTAAAAAATAAGATTTTTCGGATTAAACGATTAATTAGTTTAAACTAGTATATTATAAAGGCAATTAAGATTAATAATCGACAATTTAAAAAGTAACAAAAAAAAGATAATACGTTTTATATTTAAAATATAACAAATTTAACTAAGGGAAAAAACGAAAAATATTTTTTATTTTTTATAAAACGGCGCCAGAACTTATAGAATTTGGCGTTACTTATAAATAAAATTGGAGCCAGATTAAATGCTTTAATTACGGCAAAATAAAATATAAAATTTATAAATATAAGAAGCCCAAAAAGTTACGATAAAATAATTAAATCCCAATATCAAAAAATAATTTAAGAATAATTAAGAAAACGATAACAAAGTTATTAATATAATTTAAGCTAAATACGTATTAAGTTTATGATAAAAGGTCTAATAAGGATTATTACGATAAAAATCTGACAAAAAAAGCAAAAAGCTAAAAAACTAGCTTAATAAGTATTGCGAATATAGCAAAAAATATTACAAATATGGTTACGCAAATACCAGAACTGGATAAAAGAAATCTGTCCCGGAACCCTTAATTAATACGGCAGAATATATGCCATATACTGTCGACGACCGAAATATCCCGATTACGAAAAATAAAAATAATATATTCATGAAAAAATTACCCGTATGTATTATAAAGGATTTAATTTTCTAAACCGTATCGGAAATAATAAGAACGATAAGTAATAGTATTAGTACTTTCGAACCATAACCCCAGAAAATATCCAGCAGCTGGCCGACGTAAAGAGTTAGCCCGAAGAAAAATAATGCCCGTAGGAAAACCCTTTTTATTATTGTGGATAATGTAATTATTAAACGAAAGAAAAGTAAATCCAGGATATAATAAAAAAATATTATTAAAGAATTATTACGGATTATTATTTTTAATTGACATTTATTACGGATTCCTAAGAAAAAAAAGTTATTAAAAAAGAAATACGTTAATTTACAAAATATTTTTGGAATAATAACCACAATAACGTATAATAGGATATAATTGCAAACATAAAAGAATAATTTACGTAATAAGAAGAAAAATTATAGGAAAATTAGGAATAGCTAATACGGTTCGAAGGAATAATACGCCGATAACAGTAATAATTATAGCAGCTTAATACGTTAAACGAAGAAATATAAGCCAGGTTCGATAAATTCGAATAAAAATTTTAAAAAAAAGGTTATTTATAAAAAAACCGCAAAATAACGAAACTGAAAAGAATTAAAGGGAATTCCCAAAAAAGGTTTTAAACGCGATAATAGGAAACGTTAACGACCTTATTATTTTGGATATACGAATCGGAATGTATTAATATACCGTAATAATGGATTACGGAGCTTTAGATAGAAGTTATATTGTATTAAATACAATTAATAAGTGTAAATTGTTATAAAAATATAAATTAAAACCTTATATAACGACGAATATCGAAAGTTAAGAATTTGTTTATAATAATAAAAAAGTTATATGCGAAATTAATTACTTTAAGATTTTTATTAAAGAATAATATTAAACGATTAATTTCGATATTATTCCAAGCGGGAATTACGATATAATCTTAAAATTATTATGGATATGCTAGTACGGAGTTTTGATTAACGATAAAACTGGCCAGATAAAATTTATTTTATTTTCTATTAAAAAATGAAAAAAAATTAAATTTTTAATATTCGATAGATAATAACAACGAATGTAAGCATAAGGACATAACAAATACCTTATTACCTAAAGAAATAACATACAAGAAAAAAAACGGATATTTAAAAAATATAACGTATCGTTATTATTATCAAAATAAAATTAAAATAATTGAATAACGATTTGGAACAGTAAGAATACTAACCTTAAAAATTAGAAGATTTAATTAATATGCCATTACGATATTATAAATATAAATAGCTTTTTAAAAAAGAACTTAATACCAAATTACCAGAATATAACGAGTAAAATTATAAGATAATTTTTAAAAAAAGATTTTTAACAAAGTTTTACCCCATTTATAACCTTAATAAATACGAATTACGTATTTTTAAAGAATACCTGGAAAATCGGCTATAAAAAATGGATTTGATTTTCGAAGTTACTAGCAAGATATTTAATGTTTTTTGTATTTAAAAAAATAAAAAATTATAATTTATAATTAATTATTAATAATTAAACGATATTATTATTAAAAATAAAATATTATTACTTTTGATTACCGAAATAAAAGACCGATTTTATAAAGCTAAAAGGTTTATAATATTCGATTTTAAAAATAAATATAACCATATTAATATTGAAAAAGGATACGAATGCAAAATAATTTTTAAAACAAAATATAAATTATTTAAGTATTTTGTTATATTAATAGGATTTATAAATGTACTAATAACCTTTTAATAAATAGTTAATTACGTATTACGAAAATATTTCGATGTTTTCGTCGTATGCTATCTTAATAATATTTTTATTTTTTTAAAAACGGAAAAAGCATATACAAAATATGTTCATAAAGCTTTTTAAGTTTTACAAAACGTAAAGTTACATACTAATACAAAAGAAAGTTGATTTTATATATAAGAAATAAAATATTTATGATATATTATTACCTTAGAATATATTAAAATAAACCTTAAGAAAATCGTTGCATTTATAGAATAACAGATATTAACAACAGTTAAAAAGGTACAGGTATTTCTTGGATTCGTTAATTATTACAGGAAATTTATTCGAAATTTTAATAAAATAACTATATTTTTAATAATTTTTACGAAAAAAGAAAAAGAAATTAAATAGACGCCAAATACGGAAAAAGTATTTCAGGATATTAAGAATGCAATTATTAACAAGCTAATATTAATTATGTACGATTTAAACCGTTCCGTTAAGTTAAAAACCAATATTTCGGATTACGCGTTAAACGTAATAATTAAATAATAAGATAATTAAGGGAAATTATGCCTTATTATATTTTTCTTGTATAAGGTAAAAAAAGCCAAATTTAATTATAATATTTTAAATAAGGAATTTATAATTATTGTTATAGTATTTCGAAAGTTTAAGTATTTCTTAAAAGGAAATTTATATTAGGTTAAGTCTTATACGGATTATTAAAATTTTATTTAATTTATTACGATTAAGGAATTTATAAAACGATAATTAAAATATGCGAAAAAATTGGCGAATTTCGATTTCGTTATTATCTATAAATAAGGATTAAAGAACGATAAAGCAAATATTTTAAGCAAACGACCAAATTTCGAAAAAAAATAATTAAAGTTAGCTATATAATTTTCGATATTATTATAAAAAGATATTTACGTTTACGACAGATTACGATAATTCGGATAGTACCTTTCGATATATACCAGAAGATTTAATAATATAATAATAATTTTTCAGAAAACCAAAAAACGGATAAAATATAAATTCCAGAAAAATATTAAAAAGATTTAATATAAGAAATATACGAATATTAATTATACGGATATCGAGAGATTTTCAAAACACTAAAAAGTTTTTAACGTATATATTTCTTTCTTAAAACGAAATTAATAATATAGAAAGTTATACGGCAATATAATGTTTGCGTCCGAATAAAAGTACGACGATATAAGCTATACGGAAAATTACAATTATTATTAATTATAAAACGACCATAATATTTAGTTATATTTAACTTTATTATTAAATTATTTATATTAAAAGATTTAGTTACGGGAATATATTCCGATAACATTTTCGTAATTATTAACCGATTTACGAAAATTTCTTATTTTTTACTATATTATAAGGATATAAATACCGAATAATTAATATATATATTTTTTTAAATGTATTTTTAATATATACAGATTATTAATAAAAATGATATCAAATAAAAAATTAATATTCGTATTAAAGTTTTAGCAAGGTTTTATAATATAAATCGGCCTGAATTACAAATTATTTAACGTATTTAAATCTTAAATAAATAAATAAATAAAACGAATAAATTAAATTTTAGAAACTTATTTACGATATTACATTAATTATAAATAGAATAATTAAGTTAAGAAGTTATTACTCGTATAATTAGCTTATAATACCAGTTATTACGAAAATATTAAGATAATATTTATAAATGTAAATTTTGGGTTTATTTTAAAAGCTTACAGAAAAATACGCGATAATGGTTTAATTAATATTAAAGCAATTTTTACGTTAAAATAGCCATAATAGCTATACCAGGAAATAAAAATAAAACTGGAATTTGTACGGAATTAAATAAATAAATATTATAACCAAAAAAGGTTAAAAGGATAAACTTTCGAAAAGAGGGAAATAATTTTTTTCGTTATCAAAATTATTTAAATAAAACGTCTTAAACAAAAACTTGATTTTAAATATATCGGTTTATATAAACTTTTTAAGAAAATCTTAAAAAATAATTATTAATTGGAATTTTTATTAAAAGTTAAATTCCATTTAATTTTTTATATTTTTTAATTCGAATTAATAATAAATATGATTAAGGTATATATGGTATAAGACGATATAAAAATAAAAGACAAATAAGTATACGAAATAGAAAAATTTTCGATATGCGAAAATAAAACGGATTTACCCAGTATTTAATTAAGTGGAAAAAATATTTAAATTCCGAAAATATCTGGGAACTCGCCAAGAATTTTATTAGCGCTTAGCGCTTATTAAGAATTTTCATTAGTAATAATAGGCGCGTTCTAATTTATAGCCGATTAATTAGTAACCGGAATATCGGGCTAATCGGCCGCAATATATATTAACGTAATAACCGTAATAGCAGCCTTTAATTATTTTTGTTTTTAACGTTTTTATTCCTTTAATTCGTTTAATAATTGGAATTTACGTTATATTATAATAACGTTTTTTAAATAAGTTAGTGTTTTTTTGCTTACGCAAACGAATAAGACGAAAAATTCTTTATTTATTTTTTTCTAATATTTACGTTAAATTTTAAGGTAAAGCTATTAAAGCTTTAATAATTGCTTTTCGGTAGAAGTCTTTTTACATTTTAAACGTTAATATTCGTAACGAATATTTTGAAAAAAGGAAATGGGTATGCCGGTACCATTATAAAATTTATTTCGATTAACATATTTTTTATATTTTAAAATGTTTTTTATGATTTTATATTTTAGGTTTTTTGGAAAATAATAAAAATAAGGCATAATTTTATAGTTAAATTCGTTAAAGGCTTTTATAAGATTAATACGACGAACGGTAAAAAAACGGGGAACGTAACGAATTTTGGAAATGTAAGACGATATAATTAAAAATAAAAAAAAGGGATATTTACCAAACAAAAAAAAAGAAGAAAAGAAATTTTAAGGGCAAAATTTGAGAAGTGGGGAAATCGTATTACGACCCGACAAGCTCCGGTCTCAAGAAACGGTTAGGCAGGGAGCATACGGGCCACCTTCCGGGTCACGTGACTGTGATCACTATTAAGCCAGTGATTATTAATGATCAAAGGTAATCCCAAATAATCGTAATTACTATTAACGGCGTAATTACGAATAATTAAGCTAAAAAGGAAAAGGATATATACGCTTATTAGTTTTATAATTTAAATAGTTTTAGCTTATAATAATATTTCGTTACTTAGAGCACCCTTGGTATTACGAAACATAATACGTTACTGTATTTATTGTTCAGATTCCCATGATACTTCTGCTAACATAAACCCGTCGACTTAAGGTTTAATAATTGATTAAACCGTATAGCTCGTCACAAAAATAGCAAATTACGACTTATAATTAACAATCGACAATTAAACAATATTATTTTTAAAAATTAAATATTATTACTTTTAATTATGGAAATAAAAAACCGATTTTACGGAACCAAATAATTTATAATATTCGATTTTAAAAATAAATATAACCTTATTAAAATCAAAAAATGATACGAATAAAAAATAACCTTTAAAACGAAATATAAATTATTTAAATATTTGATTACGCTAATAAGATTTACGAACGTATTAACAACTTTTTAATGGATAATAGATTATATATTACGAAAATATCTTGATATTTTTGTCGTATATTATTTTGATAATATTTTTATTTTTTTTTTAAAAATAACAAAACACACGCAAAATATATTTATAAAGTTCTTTAAGCTTTACAGGATGCAAAATTACTTATTAAGGCGAAAAAAGACTAATTCTATAAATAAAATCTAAAACATTTAAAATATATTATTACTTTAAAACATATTAAGATGGATTTAAAAAAATTATAATTACGAAATAACAAACGTTAATAATAATTAAGGAGTTATAGGCATTTCTTGGATTTGCTAATTATTACAGGAAGTTTATTCGAAATTTTAGCAAAATTATTATACCGTTAACGAATTTTACGAAAAGAAAAAATTTAAATAAACGTTAAATACGAAAAAAGTATTTCAGGATATTAAGAATATAATTACTAGCGAATTAATATTAATTATATATAATTTAAACCGTTATATTAAATTAAAAACCGATATTTCAGATTACGTATTAAACGTAATAATTAATTAACAAAATAATTAAGGCAAATTATATCCTATTATATTGTTATCGTATAAAATAAAAAGAATCGAATTTAATTACAGTATTTTAAATAAAAGAATTATAGCTATTATTATGGTATTTCGAAAGTTTAGGTATTTCCTAAAGGCAAGTTTCTACTAGGTTAAAATTTATACGGATTATCAAAATTTTACCCGATTTATGACGATTAGAGAATTTACAAAATAATAATTAAGATATGGTGAAAAATCAACGAACTTTAATTTTATTATTATTTATAAGAAAAGCTTAAAAAATAATAAAATAAATATTTTAAGCAAGCGACCATATTTCGAAAGAAATTAATTAAAATTAGTTATATAATTTTCGATATTATTATAAAAAGATATTTACGTTTACGACAAATTACGATAATTCGGGTAGTACCTGTTAATATGTACCAGAAAATCTAATAATGTAACGATAATCTTTTAAAAAATCAAAAACGACTAAGATATAAGTTCCAAAAAAATATCAGAAAGATTTAGTACGAAAAATATACAAATATTAATTATGCGGATATCCTGAAATTTATAAAGCCTTAAAACGGTTTTAACGTATATAGTCTTTTTTTAAAATAAAATTAACAGTATAAAAAATTATAAGGTAATACGATATTTGCGCCAAAACAGAGATTCGACGATATAAACCATACGAAAAATTATAATTATTATTAAATATAAAATATTTATGGTATTTAATTATATTTAACTTTATTATTAAACTTTTTGTATTAAAAAATCCAATTATAAGAATATATTACAATAATATTTTTGAAACTGTTAACCGATTTATGAAACTTTCTTATTTTTTACTATATTATAAAAATATAAACGCCGAATAAATAACATACATTTTTTTTTAGAAATATTGCTAATATATACGGATTATTTGTAAAATTTATTTTAAATAAAAAATAAAAATTTGCATTTAAATTTGAGCAAAGCTTAATAATATAAATCGGCTTAAATTATAAATTATGTAACGTATTTAAACTTTAAACGGATAAGTAAATAAAACGAATATATTAAATTTTAAAATTTTATTTACGATATTATATTAATTATAAATAAAATAATTAAGTTGCAGAATTACCGATTGCCTAATTAACCTATATTATTAATTATTATAAAAATATTAAAATAATATTAGCCAACGTAAATATCGGTTTTATTTTAAATATTTATACAAAAGTACGTAACGATGATTTAATTTATATTAAAATAATTCTTACCTTACAATAATTACGGTAATTATATTAAGAAATAAAAATAAAATTCAAATTTGCACGAAATTAAATAAATAAATATTATAACTAAAACAAACTAAAAAAATTAATTTTCAAAAAAGGAACAATGGTTTTTTTGGTTACAAAAAATATTTAAATAAAATAACTAAACAAGAAATTCGATTATAAATATATCGGTGTATATAAAATCATTATAAGGATCTTAGGAAATAATTACCAATTAAACCATTTACTAAAAATTAAATTCTTTATTCGAATTAATCACAAATATAATTAAAATATATACGGTATAAAATACCTTATAAATAAAAACCGAACAAATATACGAAATGGAAAAAATTTTCGATATACGAAAATAAAATAGATTTATCTAATACCTGATTAAATAGAAAAAATATCTAAATTTCGAGAACACCTAGGAACCCATTAAAAATCTTTTTAGCGTCTAATTCTTATTAAAGAATTTTTATTAATGACGCTGAAATCGGCAAGGTCGAAAGTTCCCCAATTAATAAACGATTAATTTATAAACTCCAGGTTGGACTAGTCGAAAAAAGGTGCGGCCTCCGCCGTTATGGCTTTAGCGGCCTCCAGTTCGGCCTGTTTTTCTCGACGTTCTAATTTATCTAATTTCTCCAGGGACGGAAGCCTACGAAATAATATACATATTATACGGTCGGCCTATAATTTCTTTTATTTTCGAAATCGACGAACCTTAGCTTACGTTTATTCCGTTTTTTTCTCGGCTTTTTTAAGTTCCGTTTTAATCTTAAAATAATTGGAAACGAACTTTTCGAATTAAAAAGTGGAAAAACCGTTAACCTTATAAAGGCCTTAATTCCGTATTACGCATTTTTCGTACCTGGAAAAATCTGATAAAAAAATACGATAAGATAATAACCTGCGACGAATATAATAAGAACATATAGGCATATCCATGGTTCGAAAAGTAATTAATTTAAGCAAGTTATTTCGTTTTTTTATTTTTTTGTTAATCGGTTTTTTAATACGACCCGATATAATGGCAAAAAGAAGATTTATAGAAAAAAAAGAAATTTTCGGGCGAAAATTATAAAAAAAAAAATCGTATTATAACTTAATAAGTTACGGCCTCGGAAACAGTCGTAATAAACGATTAAGCCATATAAAGCAAGTTACGTAATGGCTCGATAAGATCGATCGTAAAGCCTATAAAGCCAAGTTCGATAACATCGATCGTAAAATCTATAAAACTAAAATCGACAGATTAAAAAAGTTAAATATAAAACATTTATTATTTCCATAATTTAGATAACTTCAGCTTGCAATATAACATCGTTACCTAAAGCATCTTTGGAATTACGAAACGTAATACGTTATTATATTTATTGCTTAAATTCCCACGATATTCCTGCCAACATAAACCCGTACGACTAAGGTTTAATAGTTAGGTAAACCCCAAGCTCGTCATAATTATATAACGAAAGTTTTCCGTTCTTTTTACGCGGATAGTAATTATTTAAATTTCCGTTACCTAAAATCTATCTGAAAATTTTGTAATAAATAAAATTTGCGTTATTTTTATAAAATCTTTTATTTTTCTATAATGCTTTAAATCGTGTTATATATTTATATCCGTTTTCCGTACGTTTTCCGGCATATTATTCGTAAATCCAAATTTCTTAAACAATATAAGGATTATACTTTTATACGTAATTTTTCTTAATATATAATCCGGATATTTAAATAGCCTATCTACCAAAATAACAGACCCCGGTTGATATTAAATTTCAAAATCAAATTACGTAAAACGGTGAACTTATCGGGTTAATTTTCCTTTAAAATTACGCGCCGACGCTGTTATTATGTCTTTTAGCATTATATAATCGATAAATATTAGGAAATCCTTTTCCGTACATTTAAGATATTACCGTTAATATTTTAAAGTTCTATAATTACTAATAAATTTTATTACCTTATAATTTATCATTTTCGGTTGGACTTAATTTTCGTAATTAATATGCCATTATATATTAATAATTTCTGTAGTTTTATAAAAATATCCCTAATATTGCTTTTACCGAGGCGTTTATTTTAACCCTGGTATTTTTGGTATTATTCTAATATCGGAAAATGGTCGCCGACTGAAAAATATTTTTTAAATTTCGGAATACCTTTTTAACCTTTTCTGGTTACCGGAATTTTATTATTTTACCATTGCCTTACGCCTTTTTTAAAAACTTAATAATAAGTTTGGTAATACATAAATAATAAGCGATAAATTTCCAATAACAATTCGTAAATCCCAAAAATATATAAAGTTTATAAATTAATTTTGGTTTTTGTTATATTTCGATAATATCGACCTGTCGGCGGAGTTTTTCCAAATCGTTAATATTAATTATAAATTTTAATAAATAATTAATATTATAATAATTATTCGTAAATTTACTAGAAAAATTTTATATATTTTTTTCGGTATTCGAATAAATAATTATATTATTTAAATATGTAAGGTATACATAATTAATTAATGTAGTTAATATTTTATATATATAAGCCTGGGACATAATTAATATATTAATAAAATTAAATGATATAACCGTATATTTAAATTTCCCGTATTATATTCGGAAAGTAAATTTTTATTAATCGTGTTTTTAATTTTAATACGATAATAAATATTTTTAATCTTAATTTTCAAAAATACTTTAATTAACTTTAAGCAATTTATCATTTTTAACATTAATGGTAAAAAATATTCATTTTTTATCGTTACCCAATTTAGCCTTTTATAATTAACCTATAGTCGGAAGTTGCCGTTTTTTTTAAGCATAAATAATATTAGTACCCTTACATCCGCTTTTGAATAACGTATCCGGCTTATCTTTAGGTTTTTTCGGATGTATTTTTCGAACACCTTTTTTTAAATTTCCGAAATAAGGTAAATTAGGCCGAATAAAAGCGTTTTCTCTGGGATCAAATTTATTATATATTTTGTCCCTAGTAATTGAAATATTGTTTTCGTTATTTCTTCGGAATATATTCGCCGGAAATTCTTTAAGTATTTAAGAAAATCGGTTATCTTTTATTTTTGTTATTTTCCGAATTCTCGGATATCTAATTTTTCGGTTAGGCTTCTTAAATTAATGATATAAATTTGTTTATCGAAAGACGTTCAGGGTACGATTTTTTATATATCGACTTTTTATAAAAATCCGTATAAATTTTAATATATAATTATATTTAATAAGATTTTTAATTTATTTATGCCTGGCTTAAATAATAAGTAATTAAGCATTTTCTACTTACGGCATATTACAAAATAGATTTATTTAAATCTACGTTCGTTTCCGTAATTATTTATTATGTTAACAGGAATTTCTTAAACCTCATAATATTTAATATGTACGCCGTTAATACCGATAAAACTTAAAATATTTACGGAAATTAATTAAAAATTAAATTTCTTTCTTAATTCTTTGTTTATAATATTTATTTGTATTCCGGTATCCATATTTATTTATACTGTTATATCCCTCGAATTTCTTTTGATAAATATTTTTCTTTTCAAAGGCGGTTTTGTTTCAACCGTTTTACAGTTATCAGCCAAAATAGACTGCACGTATATACTTATTCCGGCTTCTTTTTTGGATTTATATTTGGTGATTAATTTAATTTATCGTTATATATTATAACATTTTATACGGCTTTCGGAGATTGGTTTCCGTATAGCTGGGATAAGAAGATTTTTGTATTCTTTTTAATTTTACAATTTATATTTTTATAACCTGGTTTTTTATAATTATAATATTTAAATAGGCTTTTATAAAAATCAAAGGTATTATATCGTATAAACTTATTTTAATAGAAATTAAATCGGTAAATATTTACTTTCCGAATATAAAAACGGCTGCGGTTCTTATTATTTTTATGCGATATTTTCAATTTGCTTTAAGGATTTTTTTCCCGACGACGTTAAAATAAAATTATTTATCTTTATTAATACTTTTAGCAGAAAATAATCGGTTTTCGTTTAGTTTTTTCTAACCGTCTTATTAACGTTTTGCCTTATTTGCCATATTATTAATTCGTTTCAATTTGACCTTTTTTGGTAATAAGGTATTTCGTAATCCCAATATTAATTTATCAAAATAATTAAAAATATATATCTATTATTCCGATCGTTTTCCGAATTAAGGGCGTTCGCAAACTTTATTTTATAATTCAGGAACCTTTATTTAGCGTAAAAGTCCAACGGCGATTAATCGGATCGTTATCGTAATTCCATAAATTATTCCCTATGTTCCTTACCGAAAAAATTAGGATTTACGTAATTTCTTCTAATAAAAATCCATAAAATATCTATTTTTAATTTTCTTTTCATAATTAAAGTAATTAAGCGTAACGTAATATAATTATTAAGCGTTCGTAATAAAACCGTCTATATGGTTTATAGCTTATTGGATATAAATAAAGGCATTTCTCCTTGGCCTTTTAACGTCAATTTTCGTAACAACATTTGGTCAATCTTCTTTTTTTTAGTCGACGCGGGTTCGGAAAATTTCGAGTAATTATAATACGGTATTCGCTTATCGCCTTTGGGCTTTTATAATAATATCGCAATTAACTTATAAAATTTTATTTTTTAACTTATATTATTATTTATTAATCGGCTAATTATCGGAATAATTCCGAGTATTATTTATTTTATTAACGAATATTTTCCAAAATTTAATTATTAATAAAGGGCTTAACTTTTTTTTATTTTAAATTCCGGGCCGCGGTTATTACATTACGCCCGTTATTTGACCGTTTCATTAATAATTACCTAAACGCATCCTTAATATATATATAAAGTAATTCGGGCTCCCGAAAACCATAATCCTTTATCCGTTAAAACTTTATTATATACTTTTTCGCCTATTCCCGTACTGTAATTGTCAGATATAAGGGACATCAGTTGTATATGTATTGATGACTAGTTGCAGATGCTCTAGAACGCGCACTGCACTTTAAGGTGATCTAGTCCCGGAACATATATGTTCCGATCAGAGGGAGTCTTCCGTATATGGGGTGCTAGAGCACCCCCTGCTAGCCGACTGTAATCGATCGTTTATCTGTTAGGTTCCGATTGGCGATCTTTTCGACTAATAACTTAGGTTCGTTTTGCAATTAACAAATTTAATTTTTTAATAATTATCGTATTAATCTATATAGTAAGGATAAAAAAATTATAAGATAATAAATAACTGTAAACTGGGATAAAATAGTTTCCGACCAGTCGTAAAGCAGATTCCAAAAAATAAGTGTATTAGGTTCCTTCCATCTGACGTTTCTCATTAGCTGCCAAATGGTGGATTTATACTAGTAAATAGGTCAATGGCTGATCGGTAGCTGGTCGGCTACCAGCCTCATCCTCATAGGGGCTATATTCTCACAATCGTTATTATTATTAAAGCAAAATTAAAGCTACTAAATAACGACCTAAAATAATAGCCTCAAAGGTCAAAAAGTCTGATTAGTATGCTATCATAATACCATAAATACGAACAACGTTTCAAAAAAAAAGCTTAATACGAAATTACCAGAATATAACGATTAAAATTATAAAATAATCCTTAAAAAAGGATTTTCGATAAAGTTTTATCCTATTTACAATTTTAACGGCAACGAATGACGTATTTTTAAAGAATACCTGGAAAATCGATTATAAAAATAGATTCAACTTTCGAAATTACCAGCAAAATACTTTATGTTTTTTATATAAAAAAACGAAAAATTATGATTTATAGTTAACTATCGACAATTAAACGGTATTATAACTAAAAATTAAATATTATCACCTTTATTTCCAGAAACAAAAAACCGACTTTAAACAACTAATTAATTTATAATATTCGATCTTAAAAACGGCATACCCATAATAAGATTTAAAAAACCATCAATAAAAAATAACTTTCAAAGCAAAATATAAATTATTTAGATATTTGATTACACTAATAGGACCTACGAACGCACTAGTAACTTTTTAATAAATAATTAATTATATATTATAAAAATATTTTAATATCTTCGTGATTTGCTATTTTAATAATATTTTTACTTTCTTAAAAACAGAAAAAGCTTATATAAAATACGTTTATAAAGTTTTTCAAATTTTAAAAAGCGTAAAGTTATTTATTAACGCAAAAAAAGTTAATTTTAAGTAAAAAAAGTAAAATATTTAAAACAAATTATTATCCCAAAATATATCAAAATAAACCTTAAAAATATTGCTCTAACTATAGAATAACAAACGCCAATAACGGTTAAGAAGGTACAGATATTTCTTAGATTTGCCAAGAATTATAAAAGGTTTCTTCGAAATTTTAACAAAATAATTATACCCTTAACGAATATTACAAAAGAAAAATTTAAATAAATATCCAAAATAAAAAAAGCATTTTATGAAATCAAAAATGTAATTATTAACGAAGTAATATTAATTATATACGATCTAAACCGTTCCGTTAAATTAAAAACCGATATTTCGGATTACGTATTAAACGTAATAATCGGATAATAAAATAATTAAGACAAATTGCACTTTATAATATTCTTTTTCAATAAATTAAAAGGAACCAAATTTAATTATGATATTTCAAATAAGGAATTTATGGCTATTATTATAATATTCCGAAAGTTTAAGTATTTTTAAAAGAAAAACTTATACCAAATTAAGATTTATACGGATTATTAAACTCTTACCCGATTTATTACGATTAAAGAACTTATAGGACGATAACTTCGTTATACGGAAAAATTAGCGAACTTCGATTTCGTTATTATTTATAAAAAAAACTTAAAAAATAATAAAATAAACGCCTTAAGTAAACGACCAACCCTCGAAAACAAATTAATTAAAATTAGCCATATAATTTTTAATATTACTATAAAAAGATATTTACCCCTGTAATAAATTATACCAATTTGGGCTGCACCTTTTAATATATATTAAAAAATCTAGTAATATAATAACGGTTTTCCAAAAAGTCAAAAATATATACGAATATAAGCTATATAAAGATCCAAGGATTTACAAAAATTTAAAACGGCTTTAACGTATATAACTTTTTAAAATAAAATTAACAAAATAAGAAATAACATAATAATACGATATTTACTTTAAAATAAACGCTTGACGACATAAACTATACGAAAAATTATAATTATTACTAATCGTAAAATAACAATAATATTTAGTTATATTCGACTTTATTATTAATTTTCTTTTATTAAAAAATCCAGTTATAAAACTATATTACGATAGGTTTTTCGTTATCGTCGATCGATTTACAAAGTCTTCTTATTTTTTATTATATTTTAAGGATACGGACGCCGAAAAAATAACATATATTTCCTTTATATATATTTTCAATATATACGGATTATTAATACAAATTATTTTAACTAAAGGATTAATATTCATATTTAAATTTTTGCAAAGCCTTATAATACAAATCGGCTTAAATTATAAATTTTTTAACGTTTTTAAACTTTAGATAAATAATTAAAGAAAATAAATACATTAAATTTTAACGATTTGCTTACGATATTATATTAATTACGAATAAAATAATTAGGTTAAAAATTGCTAATCATATAATTATCTTATAATATCAGTTCTTATAAAAGTATTAAAATAATACTTGCGAACGCCAATTTTAATTTTATTTCAGAAATTTATCAAAAAATATTTAATAACGATCCAATTAATGTCAAAATAATCCTTACGTTAAAATAATTACGATAACTATACCGGGAAATAAAAATAAAACTGGAATTCGTACCAAATTAGATACGCGAATATTATAACCAAAAAAAGTTAAAAAACTAACTTTTGACAAAGGGAAAATAGTTGATTTTATTATCAAAAATATTTAAATAAAACGACTTAATAAAAAACTTGATTTCAAATATATCGGTCCATATTAAAATGCTAAGAAAATCTCAGAAAATAATTATTAATTGGAATTTTCATCAAAAGATAAACTTTATTTAATTTTTTACGTTTTTTAATTTAAACTAATAACGGATATAACTAAAGTTTATATGGCAAAAAATGATATAAAAATGCAAAACGAATAGGTATATAAGGTACAAAAAATTTTCGATATATGGAAATAAAACGGATTTGCTTAATACCTAATTAAGTGGAAAAAGTACCCGGATTTCGAAAATATCTAGAAATTTGCCAAAATTCTTATTAGCGCTTAGCGCTTCTTAAAGAATTTTTACCAATAATAGCGGAACTACCAGAAATGATCGCATTTTAATTTACTTTTACGACAGGATTTCAAAAATAAGATTATTTAGGAAGTACGGCGCGAAGCTTAGTTTTCTAACGTTTGCGTTTCGTCTTTGAGCGATCGGCTTTTTTTTGTTTTTCCAGTTTATCTAAGGATTAAAAACCCCGGTTAATTATTTTTACGCCTTTTTTGCAGAGAAAATCTTATTAAGTAGGAAAACGTTTTAAACGAAATAACGCCTCGTTTAAAGGATGAAATATTATTAATAATTTTTAACGAATATTAGGAAAATTTCAACTAGTAAAATATTTTTTTAACCGCAAACGTTTTATTTTTTTATTAGTATTATTTATAAATAAAAAAGGAATATCGAAACCGTTATAATACTGTTTTTTCAAGATATATTATTAACAACGCCTTATATTATTTGATATGGTATATAAATTATGAGCGTGAAAATAAAGTATAAAAGTTATGATTTGAAAACCAAAATTAAAAACGAAACGAGCTAAGGTTTCGCGTTTTTCTTTTTGGTTAATACGTCTGTAGTTCTTAATAATTCGGTTAAATATAGTGACAGACGAGGGAGAAGCTTACTAGAAAAATCTTGAGAGCAAAATTTGGGAAAAGAGGAGATCTTGTTATAACTTCACTAAGGGAGGGTTTCGGAAACGATTACTTGATGACCGAAATAGGGTCCAAATGGGTTGAGTCCACGTAACATAGATTCGAAGTAATCTAAGAGATCTAACGGGATCCATACATTTATCCGATATGGATCCGGAGTAATTTAAAGGATTTAACGGGATTTATGAAAGAATATATACGTTTATTATTTCCATAGTTTAGCTAGCACCAGCTTGTAATAATAATTCGTTATTTAAGATACTCTTGGTATTAGGAGATGTGATATGTTACTGTATTTATTGCTTAGTTTCCTACGATACTTCTGCTAATATAAATCCGTACGACTAAGGTTTAATAATTGGTTAAACCCCTTACCCGTCTTATTTAAGTTAAGAAGAAATAATCGTAATATTAACGTTTAAAATAATAATATTATTAATATAATTATCGTTATCATTATTAGAAACAATTCTTTTACGTATATATTATATACATTATATACGTTATAAATTATTAAATATATTAATTATTAATTATAGCCAGTGTTATAACGAATCATAATTATTAAATGCAGTTATTTCTTAATAAATTTTCGAAAATTTGTTAACGATTATTATAGTAAATACTTTTTTTTATATTTAACGTATTGTTACCGCGCGCCTTTGTATTACGCGTATAGTACGTACGGAGGTTGCTGCCGACGTTATTATTATTACTGCAGATTTCGTAAAACGCGAGAAGGACGTTTTTATTTCGTTTACGTCCGTTTTCGTTCTTGTTATGCTTGCGTTCGCGCTTGCTGTACCCGTTCTCGTTATGACCCTCGTACGTTTACTTTGTTAACGTCTTACGCGTAATGTCTGCCGTATTAAGCCCTGTTTCGAGTACTTACGTTTCGGGTTCGCGGGCCGTTCGGACTGTACGTATTACGATGTCGCTGTAGGCAATTATTATTAGCGTTACGCCTCCGGGGATATTTGCGTTTTGGTATACGTTTTTTTGTATTTTTAGGAGTTTTTTTCTTTTATTAAACGTTAATTGCAGCTTTGTCGTTATTTACGCCGCCTTAGTAGGCTTTATAAAAGCGTTCGAAAATAACGTTTTTTTGCCATATATGCTTTTTATTTTATTTCTTCGATTTTGTACTTTAAAGAAAATATTAACCGTAATTATAAAAGGTGGATTACTTTTATGCGGTTATTCCTATATTTTTAAAAGAATAAAAGGAGAAATACGAGAAAATGATAAGTATGTCTATGTTATAGGAACAGGGGTTTCTGTCGCGAGGAGACTGACCTTCAAGGCTTAGCGTGGACCTGTTACGGCTAAACTCCGGACAGGGAAGCCTGGCTCTTAAGGTGATCTGTTTGATCTGGGTGATCTGGGATCAGATTATACAGATCTAACAGATCCACGACATACTTATTATAGGAATCGAGATATATAATAAATCGGTTTTTTATGTAAATAACACTTACTTGGTTTCGTTTTTTAATTATTTATTTAAGATTTTAATTTGGAGATAATAATATTGTTTTTTAATTAAAGAAAAGTTTTTTTAATTTTTTTGAACAAAAAAATACTAAAGTATTTTTCGTTTTATTATTACCTGTAAATCAAAACCTTATTTCGGATATTATTAATATCTTTAGGTAAATATATAATAGGTTCGTTATATTTTAATAGCTTTTTAATTAGTAGTCGATAAATGATTTATCGGTTTTTTAGGATGTAAACTTTTTTAAACTTAATATAAACGTGTTATAACCCAACAGCTACGGTTTCCAGAAACGGTCTGCCACGACGTAACCACGAATGCGCGGTAGGGCAGGTCACGTGATGGATCACCAACTTACTGGTGGTAAGCCAGTGAGCCGGATCAACAACTTTATTGATGGTAAGCCAGTAAGCCGGATCAAAATATTTACGCTTATTATTTCCATAATCTAGGTAATATTAAGTTGCAATAATAATTCGTTACCCGAGGCACTTTTGGTATTATGAAACGTAATATGTTATTGTATTTATTATTTAATTTTTTACGATATTTTTATTAATATAAACTCGTACGATTAAAATTTAATAATTGGTTAAACCCCTTAACCATTATATGTTACAGGCTTTTATTTAGTAATACCGTCAAACTTTGAGCAACATCGCCGACACTATATTTACCAGCAAGCAGCCCGAATAGCCCACTTACCAAGTCTTTGATAACCCGGATACCGGAATAGAATCCGAAAAGGAAAACGATGTAACGGCTAGGCGGTTTAACCAACTATTAAACCTTAGTCGTACGGGTTTATGTTAGTCGGAGTATCGTGGGATTTTGATCAACAAATACAGTAACGTATTACGTTTTGTAATACTAAGAGTGCTTTAGGTAACGAATTGTTAATTGCAAGCTGAAGCTATCTAAACTATGGAAATAATGAACGTATTATACTTGGTTCTTCCGGTCCTGTCGAGCCTGGCTCTATGGGCTCGACGATAGATCCTGTCGAACCTGGCTTTACATGCTCGACAATAGATCCTGTCGAACCTGGTTTTATAGGCTCGACGATAGATCCTGTCAAGCTATTACGTAACTCGACCTACATAGCTTAGTTATTTTTTTATTGCGACCGTTTCCCGAGACCGTAACTTATTAAGTTATAATACGATTCTCCTTTTCTATGATTTTCGTTACGAAAATTTCTTTTTGTAAATTTTCTTTTTGCCATTATATTAGGTCGTATTAAAAAACTAATTAACGAAACAACGAAGAAGCGGAATAACATGCTTAAACTCATTATTTTTCGCACTATGGATATATTTGTTTTTTTGCATTATGTTTGTTACGGTTTATTATTTTGTCGTATTTTTTCCTCGGATTTCTTCCAATACGCAAAATATATGGCACGTAACCAAGGATTTTACGACGTTAAAGGCCTTTGTACTTTTTAATTAGAAAAACTTATTTCTAATTATCTTAAGGTTAAAACGGAACTTAAAAAAGTTGAAAAAAAAACGGAATAAACGCAGACTAAAGTTCGCCGGCTTCGAAAACAAAAGAAATTACAGGCCGATCGTATAATACGCATATTATTTCGCGGGTTGTGCTCCTTGGAGGAATTGGATAAGTTGGAATATCAAAAAAAACAAGTCGAACTGGAGGCCGTCAAAGTTACATCGACAAAGCCCGCGCTTTCTTTCGACTGGCCCAACCTTAAGTTCATCGATTAGTCGCTTATTAATTAGGGGACCTTTGATCCCGCTAAGTTCGGCGTTGCCGGTAAAAGTTTTTCAGCGGGCGTTAAGCGCTAATAAAATTCTTGAAAAGTTCCCAAGTATTTTTAGAATTCGGGTATTTTTTTATTTAATTAGATAATGGGTAGATCCGTTTTATTTTCGTAGGCCGGATATTCTTTTTCCTTATATGCCTGTTCGCCTTTTATTTTTATATCGTTTTATGCCGTATATACTTTGATTACATCCGTTATTAATTCGAATAAAGAAATGTAAAAATTTGGATAAAATTTAACTTGCCGTAAAAATTTCAATTAGTAATTATTTTTTAAGATTTCTTTGGCGATTTTATATGGATCGATATACCTAGAATCGAGTTCTTATTAGGTTATTTTATTTGTGTATTTTTATAATGAGAAAAATTAGTTTCTCTTTTTCGAAAGTTAATTCTTTTAATTTCTTTTGATTATAATCTTTATTTCTTTAATTCTGTTTTAATATAAATTGCATTTTTATTTTTTTAGTATAATTATCGTAATTAATCCGACTTACAAATTGCTTTAATATTAATTAGACCGTCGTTACGTATTTTTTTGTAAATTTTTAAAATAAAACCAAAATTAACGGTCGCCAGTATTATTTTAATATTTTCGTAATGGTTATTATTATATGTTAATTAGATAACAGGTAACTTTGTAACCCAGATATTTTATTCATAATTAATGTAGTATTGTAAGTAAGTTTCTAGCATTTTGTTTATTTGTTTTATGTATTTATCTGTTTATAGTTTAAATATCTTGGATAATTTATAATTTAAACCGATATATATTATAAAACCTTACCATAACTTAAATACAAATACCAATCCTTTATTTAAAATAACAGCTATTAGTAATCCTTATATGCTAAAAATATATTTAAAAAAATATATGCTATTTGTCCGGCGTTTATGTTTTCCTAATATGGTAGGAAATAGGAAAATTTCGTGAATCGATCGACGATTACGTGTTACGACCTGACAGGCTCCGGCCTCAGGAAACGGTCAACAAGGATGACACGGACCACCTTTCCAGGTTACGTAACCGGTACTTAGCAAAGATCTGCTAAATACGAGTAATTAGCGTTGAACAATTACTTAGCAAGAATTCGCTAAGTATAGTTAAGCAAATATAAGCAGTAATACTAAGAACCAATATATATATACTTATTATTTCCATAATTTAAAAAGCTTTAGTTTATAATAATAATTTGTTACCTAAGGCATATTTAATATTATAAGATATAATATGTTACTATATTTATTATTTAATTTCTTACTATATTTTTGTTAATATAAACCTGTAGGACTAAGGTTTAATAATTGGTTAAGCCTTTTAACCGTTATACGTTATAAGCTTTTATTCAGTAATACCGTTAAATTTTGAGAAATATTGCCGATACTATATTTACTAGCAATCAGCCCGAACAGCCTATTTACCAAGTTCTTAATAATCTGGACATTAAAATGGAATCCGAAAAGGATTTTCGACGTCTGGATGCTATAAACGAACGTATTCTTTAGCTCGAAAGAGACAATAATAACCTTACCACGTCTTTTTAAGCCGCCTATAAGAAACTTAAGAAAAAAAAAGAAACCTCCCGAAACCGGAAAGCCTTTTCGAATAAGCCAGGTTATCCAGCTAAGTTTTACCAAAAAACTAGAAAAAGTTCTTAAATTTCCTAAGCTAGAATTTTGCGACGAAATTTCGACCAAATTATAACTATTCTTAACTTAATACCAAATATATTTCGGGTATTTTTTTATTCGATTAGGTGCGTTTACTATATAAATTAAATTCGTAATCGGACGATTTAACGGAAATTAGGTTATTTAGTTCAAGTTCTTTATAAAAAATGTAGTTTTTAATTTATCGATGAATAATATCCGAAATTAATATAAATTTATAGCGATTACGAATAATTTAAATAAGCATTAACGAAAGCTTTTGAAATAATAAACGAAAAAACGAAGACCGAAATAAAAATTTAACAGTTATAATAAAAGAAATCTGTATCTAGCTACCGCAGTACGATAATTTAATCAGCCTTTCAACTGAATTAAGGATTAAAAATATTAATAGCCAAATTTTTTAATGGCCTAAAAACATATAGAAGGAAATATTCAAATATAATTAATCTAATTCTTTGTTAAATTATATCGTTATAATAATTATGATCGATAATCGATAATATATCGGGCTCATTAAGGATACCAAAGGAAAAAACAATAATAAACCCCGATATATACATAATATTAACGCTTTTCGACGAAATAACGTTTCTTACGGTACGGAATTAGGACCCAAGGAATTAAAAGCCATTTAAAGGAAGGGTTGGAG
Organism: Monosporascus cannonballus; assembly: GCA_004154925.1. Lineage (NCBI taxonomy): Eukaryota > Fungi > Ascomycota > Sordariomycetes > Xylariales > Monosporascus > Monosporascus cannonballus. The sequence goes on along the minus strand of QJNS01000003.1, from coordinate 364,980 downwards.
CGAGACCAAATGTTTTAACTGTAACAAAATAGGGTATAAGGCAATATAATACAAGGTATGTAAGAAACCCCGTCAGGATAATTAGAAATCTGTATCCGAGGGACAATCTAAAAAAAATCAAAAAAACGGAGAGAAACCCATTAATATAATTCCGTTTGAGTACGTACTAGGTTCCCTATAGCGAGAAGTTCAATAAGAAATACAAAAAGTCAGGAAGCTAACTTAATAAGTATTACGAATATTATAAGAAATATTACAAAAATGATTATATAAATATTAAGATTAGATAAAAGAAATTTATCTCGGAACCCCTAATCGATAAGGCAGAATACATGCTAAATATTGTCGATAACGAAAATATCCTAATTACGAAAAATGGAAATAATATATTTACGGACAGATTTCCTGTATATATTATAAATGATTCGATTTTCCAAACTCCATTGGAAATAATAAAAACGATAAATAATAATATCTATATTTTTGATCCATAGCACCAGAAGATATTTAATAACTGGTCGAAATAAAAAGCTGGCAGGCAAAAATGCAATGACCGTAAAAAAAGCTTTTTTATTATTATTAATAATATAATTATTAAACGAAAAAAAAAATTAATCCAGTATACGGTAGAAAAATATTACCAAAAAGTTAATTCAAATTTTCATTTTCAGTTAGTATTTATTACAGACCCTTACGAAAAAAAGTTATTAAGAAAAAAATTATAACGGCTAGACGGTTTAACCAACTATTAAATCTTAGTTGTACGGGTTTATATTAGTAGAAATATCGTAAGATTCTAAGTAATAGATATAATAACGTATTACGTTTCGTAATATTAAAAGTAGCTTAAGTAACAATTTATTATTATAAACTAAGATTATTTAAATTATGGAAATAATAAACGTATTATATTCGGGCGTAATTTTTATTAATTTTAAGATTCGTTAAATTCGCCAACGATCCCCGCGATCCAGGATTCGCTGGATTCGCCCGCGATCCTTATGATTATGTAATTGAAACGTCCCCATTTTCTTTTAACCGTTTTTGGTCGTATCAAACAGTTGTATCATAATACGATCTTTTCTTCTCCAGGATTTTCGTCCCGAAAATTAATTTGTAAATACTTATTACGAAATATCTTTTCCCGGTCGGAAATTCGCTAAACCTTTTTGCAAGGTAAAAATTGCATAGCGCGACTCGTTACTAGCTGTTATTTTATCGGCAAATCCCCGATAAATGGCGCCTTGCTTATGTTGCAAACGGCGGAAATTTAAATATAAATTATGCGAAACGGAAGTTTTTCGTTATTTTTCGTATATTTGTTATTAACAGGCTAATAATAACGTTTATAGCCTTAATCCCGAATAATTACAAAAAAATACCGCTTAATATCGCAAACTTAAAAAAAAGTTAAAAGCCGCCATAAAAACCGAAAAACTTGCCAAGGTTTATACTTTTCGTATTTGGAAATAAAAGAAAATATGGTATAATAAAAAAAATAAAAGTTCTATCTCGTAATATTAATAATTTGAAAAAACTGGAAAAATTAAAGTGTTAAGAAAAATAAGTCGAATTAAAGGCCGCCCAAGCTATATCGACAAAGGCCGCTTTTCCTTTTAATTAGTCCAACTTTAAATCTACCGATTAGTCGTTTATTAATTAGGGGACCTTTAATCCCATTGATTTCGGCGTTGGTGGTAAAGGTTTTTTAATAGGCGGTGGGCGCCAATAAGGCTTTTAGCAGGTTCTTAGATATTTTTAGAGTCCGAATGATTTTTCCATTTGATTAGGTACTAAGTAAATGCGTTTTATTTCCGTATGTTAAGGATTTTTTCCACTTTATATGCTTATTCGTCTTTTATTTTGTATCATTTTATACCGTATATATTTTAATTACATTTATTATTAATTCGAATTAAAAAACGTAAAAAAGTAAATAAAATTTAATTTTTGGTAAAGGCTTTAATTAGTAATTACTTTCTAAGATTTTCATAGCGATTTTGTATGGACCGATATATTTTAAATCGAGCTTTTTACTAGCTTACTTTGTTTAAATGTTTTGGGTAGCGAAGAAAATTATTTCCCCCATTTCGAAAATTAGTTCTTTTAACTTTTTTGGTTATAATATTTAGTTATTTGATTTTGTACGAATTTTAATTTTGGTTTTATTTCTTAATGTAATTATCGTAGTTATTGTAACGTAAGAATTACTTTAATATTGATTAAATTATAATTACGTATTCTTTTGGTAAGTCTTTGTAATAAAACAAAAATTTTCGTTCGTAGATGTTATTTTAATGTTTTTACGGTAATTGGTATTATAGGGTAATGGTACGATTGGCAATTTCTTAACCTAGATATTTTATTCGTAATTAATATAATATCGTAAGTAAGTCTTTAAGGTTTAATTTATTCGTTTCGATTTTTCATTTATCTAAGGTTTAAATGAGCTGGATAACTTATGATTAAAATCGATTTGCATTGTTAGGCGTTGTTGAAACTTAGATACAAATATTAATTTTTTGTCCAAAATAATTTTTAATAATAATTCGTATCTATTAAAAATATGTTTAAAAAATATATATTATCTGTTGAACGTTTGTATTCTCGTAATATATTAGAAAATAAGACGATTTCGTAAATCGGTCGACGATTACGAAATTATTATTATAATATATTTTTAAAACTGCGTTTTTTAACAAAAACGGTTTAACGATAAACTCGAATATAATTAAATATTATGGTTGCTTTACGATTAATAATAGCTATAATTCTTTATATAGCTTATGTCGTCGAGCTTTTGTTCTGGCGCAAATATTATATTGCCGTATAATTTTCTGTATTATTAATTTTATTTTAGGAAAGAAATATATATATTAAAACTCTTTAAGGTATGGTAAATCCCTGGATCTCTATATAACTGATATTCGTATATTTTTCGTATTAGCCTTTTCTGGAATTCCTTCAGAAATTATATTTTATTTATTTTTTGGTTTTTTTAAAAAAACCGTCGTTATACTGTTAGATATTCTGGCATATATCGAAAGGTACAGCCCGAATTATCGTAATTTATCGTAAACATAAATATTCTTTTATAATGATATTGAAAATTATATGGTTAATTTTGACTAATTTTTCTTCGAAATCTAGTCGTTTGCTTAGTGTATTTGTTTTATTATACATCAAGCTTTGTTTTATAAATAATAACGAAATCAAAGTTCGCTAATTTTTCCGCGTAATGAAATTATTGTCCTGTAAATTCCCTGGTCGTAATAAATCGGGTAAAATTTTGATAATCCGTATATACCTTGATTTAATGCAAAATTTCCTTTAAAAATGCTTAAATTTTCGGATTGTTATAATAATAGCTATAAATTCCTTATTTGAAATACCGTAACTAAATTCGGTTCCTTTTAATTTATATAAAAAAATGCGATAAGGTGCAATTTGTCTTAATTATTTCGTTATCCGATTACTACGTTTAACGTATAATCCAAAATATCGGCTTTTAGCTTTATAAGGCGGTTTGGATCGTATATAACTATTATTAGTTCGTTAATAATCGTATTCTTAATATCCTGAAATGCTCTTTCCGTATCTGGCGTTTATTTGAATTTTTTTATATGGTTCGTTAAGGGTATAATTATTGTGTTAAAATTTCGAATAAACTTTTCATAGTAATTAACGAATCTTAGCAATACCTATGCCTCCTTAATCGTAATTAGCGTTTGCCATTTTATAACTGCAGTAATTTTCTTAAAATTTATCCTAATATATCCTGAAGTAATAATATATTCCAGATATTTTACTTTTTATCAGTAAAACTAACCTTTTTCTGTATTAATAAGTAACTTTGCGTTTTATAAAGCTTAAAGAATTTTATGAACGTATTTTGCATATGCTTTTTCTGTTTTTAAAAAAATAAAAATACCGTCGAGCTAGCAAATAACGAAAATATCGAGGTATTTTCGTAACATATGGTTAATTATTCGTTAAAAAGTTGTTGGTACGTTCGTAAGTCCTATTGGCATAACCAAATACTTAAATAGTCCGTATTTCGTCCTAAAGGCTATTTTCCATTCGTGTTTTTTCTTAATTTTGATAAAGTTATATTTATTTTTAAAATCGAATATTATGATTTATTTGGCTCCGTAAGGTCGGTTTTTTATTTTTGTAATTCAAAGTAATAATATTCTATCCTTAATAATATTATCGTTACATTGTTAACAATTAACTAAAAGTTATAATTTTTCGTTCTTTTAAGCACAAAAAAACAAAATATTCTGTTAGTAACTTCGAAAGTCGAATCTACTTTTCTATAACCAATTTTTCAGGTATTTTTTGAAAATGCGTAATTTATCCTTGTTAAAGTTATAAATAAAATAAAACTTTATTAAGGATTTTATTATAAAGATTATTTCATAATTTTATTCGTCTTATTTTGGTATTTTCGTTTTAAGTTCCTTTTTAAAAAAGTTGTTGGTATCTCGAATTTTATAATGGCATATTAATTTAATCTTTAATTTTTGAGGCTGTTATTTTGAATCGTTATTTTATTGCTTTAATTTCGTTTTAATTGTAATAATAATACGTCGTATTTTTCTTTAATACCCATTTTTTCTTATATTTTGTCTTTTTGGGTGGTAACGGTTTTGTTGTATCCTTACGCTTCTATTCGTCGCCGTTTTCGATCTAATATTAAGATCTTAATTTTTTATTTTTTATCTGCTACTAGAATATAAGGTAAATTTATTTAGCCAGTTCTTTTAATAATTAAGATTTCGTATTAATGTATCCATTGGAATCTTAAGATTATATCGTAATTTTTAAACAAAACGATATCGAAATTAATTATGTAATATTGTTCTTGGATAAAAATTTCGAGATAATTAATTTCGCGTATAACTTTCCTGTTGTTGTAAGTAAATTCCTAATTTTCGGTATTTGTCGTTTTATAAGGTTTTAGTTCGTATTTTTATCGCAATCTGAACTTATTTACCATATTTAGTACCATATAATTCTCGCCCAAAGTTTCGTAATTTACTATTGCGATATATTAATATGTTCTAATTCGTATATCCAAAATAATAAGATTATTAACCGTACTTATTGTCGTATATAAAGCTTTTTTTCAGAGTTCTCTTTAACGTTTTTGAGTTTTGTTATTTTGCGGCTTTTTATAAGTAATTCTTTTTCTTTTAATTTCGGTTCGAATTTATCGAACCTTATTTATGTTTTTACATTTAACGCATTAAGTTATTATATTTGTTGTTGTTGTCGGCGTACTGTTTTTTCGAACTATATTAAATATTCTTAATTTTGTTATAATTATTTTCTCATTAAATAAAGTTTTTTTTTATATTTTTAATTCCGTCCCATTATACGGCGTCTTAATTATCGTTCCTAAGCTTTCTTTATAAATTAACGTATTTGTTCCTTAATACCCTTTTTTTGTAAGAGTTTATAATAAATTCCAATTAAAAATAAAAATTTAAGATAATATTTTGGCAATAGTTTTTCATTATATACTAAAATAACTTTTTTTCCGTTTAATAATTATATTATTAATAATATTAAATAGCGTTTTTTTACGGGTATTACTTTTTCTCTGGATGGTTTTTTTATTTCGGCTAATTGCTAAATATTTTCTAGGGCTATAAATTGAAAATATCGATATTATTATTTATCGTTCTTATTATTTCCGGTACGGTTTAGAAAATCGAATCTCTTATAATATATACGGGTAATTCGTCCGTGGATATATTATTTCCTTTTTTCGGAACCGGAATATTCTCGTCGTCGACAATATATGGTAGATATTCTGCTGTATCGATTAAGGATTTCGGGATTAACCTCTTTTATTTAGCCTTAATATTCCCGTTATTATCCTTATAATGTTTCTTATTATATTCGTAATATTTATTAAGTTGGTTTTTTAGTTTTTCGTATTCCTTGTTGTATTTTTTGTTATGGGGGACGTAATATCTACTTTGACTAAATTATATTAATGGATTTATTTCCGTCCTTTTGGTTTTTTTGAATTATCTCTTAGGCATAGGTTTTGTTATAGGAACAGGGGTCTCTGTCTCGAGGAGGCCAACCTTTAAGGCCTAGCGTGGAGCTGCAACGGCTAAACCTCGGAGGAGAGTTCTTGGCCCAGATAATGTGATCTAGATAATCTGATGGATTAATCAGATCATATAAATTACGTAAATCCATAATATACTTACCTTAAGCAATTCAAATACGTCTCATAAATTAATATTTTATATAAATAGCACCAATTTGGTTTTTTCGTTTTTTATTTATTAATCTAAGTTTTAATCAAAAGGCAATTATATTGTTTTTTAGTTAAGGGAAAAGCCTTAAATCTCTTTAAAAAATAAATTATTAAATTATTTTTCACCCTATTATTATCTGCAAGTTAAGACCTTTTTCGGATATTGCTTATATCTCCAAATTGATATATAATTGGTTCGTTATATTTTAACAGCTGTTTAATTAATAACTAACAACTAATTTACCGCTTAATAAAGGCATACCCTTTTTTGAATTTAATGTAAACCATAGCACAGAACGACATTTAAAAATTAAATAATATACCCAATCTCCGATATTAGTTAATAAAATGTTATTAATACGATTTAACGCTTTATCTCTTATTAAAAAAGTTTTTTAACTGATTAATAATATGGTACCCCTTATTACCTGAACCCAGGGAGGACTTTTTTTTATAACCCTAGTAACAATATATGCTGACTCCTCAGGATATCATTAAAATCTAAGGAAAGGAATTAGAGCGGGAAAAGGTTAAAAAAGAAGTTAAAGAAAAAGATTAAGCAAGGTCTTAGAAAAGGAAAGAAAAAAAAGGAATTCATTATTGATAACAAATTATATATCTTAATAACGAAAGTTAAAACTCTGAAAAAAGAGGCTAAATTCGCTTAATAGCAAAAAGCCTCGACCTTACTATTATTTGGTACGAACCAAATACGCGAAAAAACTATTCCACCCCTTAATTATAAAGAAATGCTAAACGTTAAAAGCTATAAGCTAACCCTCCCTAAGCCTTATAATAAATCGGAAGACTCGGAAGAATTTTTAGTTCAGGCCAGATTTTACCTTAAGTTTTATATAAGTTCTTTAATTAAAGATCATTAAAAAGCTATAGCTATTTTTTAATTACTTACCGGAAAATTCTCCTATAATTCGAACCCATTATAAGGGATTATTTAAGGAATTATCCCCAGGAATTATCGGAGTTTATTATTTATATCTTTAACGATTATAAGAATTTTGAAAAGAAATACGGGTTTTATTCGGAAATCCTAATAAGGAATAAAACGCGGTTAAAGAGCTTTATCTCTTTTACCAGACCAAATCAGCCGCCGAATATACGACTAAGTTTAACTGTGACAGTTAGGGGGTTTAACCAACTATTAAACCTCATTTATACAGTTTTATGTTGGCAGAAGTATCGTAGAAATCTAAGCAATAAATACAGTAATCGTATTACGTTTCGTAATACTAAAAGTATTTTAGGTAATAAAATTATACTACAAATTAAAATTATTTAAACTATAAAAATAATAAACGTATATATCTTAATCTGGCTTCTTAGTTTACCACCAGCGAATTAGTAATCCGGCTTATTAGCTTACTACCAGTAAGTTAGTAATCCGGCTTACTGGCTTATCACCAATAAGTTAATAATCCATTACGTAACCTGCCCCACCGCGCACTTATGGTTAGGTTATAATAGACAGGTTCTGGAAATCATGGTTCGTTAGGCCATAACACAATCTCCCCTCTTTATAAATCTTGCCCTCAAGATTTTCTTTTATTTTTCAATAAGCTTTTTATATTTATTTAATATGTTTTCCGGTATATCTAAACGTCGTTTTCACTAATCCAAACAATAACTTGCCTTAGCTAATTTAATTAAATTCGAAAGTTTTAACGTAATATTGTATTTTTTCTATTTTATTCGGCAGCTTAATTATCCAATAATAAACGGAGTTTTTCGTTATAAGGAATATATTTATTGAAATTATTCGTGCGACGGAACAAAAATCCCTATTTCTATAATTAATCGTTATATTGCAAAATCGAAAAGATTAAAAAAGGAAAAACTAACGGCCGAAAAATCTTTATCCGAAACTTTTGCACATCTTTTTCGCATATGTCGTTAGCGTCAGTACCATCCATCCCAGGGTGCGAAATTTATTAATCGTACCCTTCGATCTTTAAACGATTCCCACAACTTTATGGAATTATAATTAAAGTTTATGGTCGAAAGATAAGTTTACATAAGGTGGACGTTGTTAATTAAAATACGGTAAATTAAAAATTTCCCTTTTTAGATCTTATAGACTAGAATGCCATTATTTGGGATAATTCCGCCGTTAGTAATAAAAAGTCTTTAATAAATGCTAGGCGTTAATAAAATTCTTAGCTAGTTCCTAGGTATTTTCGGAATCCGGGTACTTTTTCCATTTAATCAAATATTGGGTAAATCTGTTTTGTTTTCGCATATCGAAATTTTTTCCACCTTATATACCAGTTGGTTTTCCACTTTTATATCGTTTTGTACCGTATGCACCTTAATTATATTTACTATTAACTCGCATAAAAAACGTAGAAAATTAGATAAAATTTAACTTTTGGTAAATATTCCAATAAATAATTATTTTCTGAAATTCTCTTAGTAATTTTATATGGACCGATATATTTGAAATCGAGTTTTTTCTTAGGTCGTTTTATCTGAACATCTTTTGTAATGAGGAAAACCATTTCCCCCTTTTCAAAAATTAATCCCTTTAACTTTTCCTAATTATAATACTTACTTATTGAATTTCGCCCGAATTCTAATTCCGTCTTTATTTCTGAATGTAATTATAGTCATTATTCTGATATAAAAATTACTTTAAATTTAATTAAACCGTTATCGCACATTTTTTTAAACCTTTAAAATAAAACCAAAATATACGTTTATTAGTATTATCTTAATGCTTTCGTAATAATGGGTATTATAAGTTAATTATACAATCAATAATTTTTTAACTTAATTATTCTGTTCGTAATCAATATAATATCGTAAGTTTTAAAGGTTTAACTTATTTATTTTATTTATAAATCCGTTTAAGATTTGAATATGTTAGATAACTTATAATTTAAGTTAATATATATTCTCAGATTTTGATTAAACTTAAATGCAAATATTAAACATTTATCTGAAATAATTTTCATTAATAGTCCGTATATATTAAAAAAATACCTAAAAAAATATATGCCATTTGTTCGACGTTTGTACTCTTATAATATAGTAAAATATAAAAAGACTTCGTGAAACATCTGATGATTACGAAAATACTATCTTAATATATTTTTGTAATTAAAAAATTTAATATGAAAATTTTAATAATAAAATCGAATATAATTAAATACTATAATCGTTGTACAACTAATAATAATTATAATTTTCAGTATGATTTGTTTCGTCGAATCTTTACTTTGGCCCAAATATCGTATTGCTATATAATTTCTTATACCGTTAAATTTATATTATAAAAATATGTATATTAAAACCGTTTTAAGGTTTTGTAAATCTCTGAATATCAGTATAATTAATGTTAATATAATTTTCGTACATAATACTTTTAATATTCCTTTAAACTTTATATTTTATTCGAGGTTTAATCTTTTGGGAAATTATTATTATATTACTAAATCTTTTAATTCATGTTAAAAAGTACTGCTCGAATTATAGCAATTTATAGTAATCGTAAATATCCTTTTATAATAATATCGAAAATTGTATAATTAATTTCAATTAATTTTTCTTTAAAGTTTAATCGCTTACATAAAATATTTGTTCCATTATTTTCTAAGTCTTTCTTGTAAATAATAATAAAATCGAAATTTGCTAATTTTTCCGCGTATTTTAATTATCGTCCTATAAATTTCCTGATCGTAATAAATGGGGTAAAATTTTGATAATCCGTATAAACCTTAGCTTAATGCAAATTTCCCTTTAGAATATGTTTAAATTCTCAAAATACTATAATAATAACCATAAATTCTCTATTTGAAATGCCGTAATTATATTTGGCTTCTTTTAACTTATACGAAAAAAATGCAATAAGGTATAATTTGCCTTAATTATTTCGTTCTCCGATTATTATACTTAACGGGCAATCCGAAATATCGGTTTTTAATTTAACGGGGCGCTTTAAATCGTACATAATTCATATTAATTCGCTAATAATTATATCCTTAATATTTTGAAATACTTTTCCTGTATCTAATGTCCATATAAACTTTTACTTTGTTTCCGTAAAGTTTATTAAAAGTGTAACTATTTTGCTAAAATTTCAAATAAATTTCTTATAGTGATTAACAAATCCAAAAAATATTTATACCTTTTTAATTATCATTAATATTTGCCATTTTATAATTACAACGATTTTTTAAGGGTTTATTTTGATATATCCTAAAATAATAATTTATCTTAGATATTCCATTTCTTATTTGTGAAATTAATTCTTTTCGGCGTTAATAAATAACTTTATGTCCTATAAAACTTAAAAAGCTTTATAAACATATCCTATATATATTTCTTCGGTCTTTAAAAAAACAAAAATATTATTAAAATACCATAGGACAAAAATATCGAAATACTTTCGTAATTCATGATTTTTCAACCGTTAACGGTTATTAATACGTTCGTAAATCCCATTAATATAACCAAATACTCAAATAATCCGTATTTTATTCTAAAATCTATGTTTTATTGGTATCCTTTCTTAATTGTAATAAAGTTATGTTTATCTTTAAAATCAAATATTATAAATTATTTGGTTCCGTAAAATCGGTTTTTTATTTCCATAATCAAAAATAACAATATTCAAACCTTAATAATAATATTGTTCAATGGTCGATGATTAACCATAAATTACAATTTATATTTTTCTTAAATGCGAAAAACACAAATTATCTTATTACTAATTTCGAAACTTAAATCCATTTTTTCTATAACCAATTTTCTAGACATTTTTTAAAACTACGTAATTCGTCTCCGTTAAGATTGTAAATAAGGTAAAACTTTATCGAAAATCTTTTTTTAAAAATTATTTTAAAATCTTATTCGTTATGTTCTAATAATTTCGTATCAAACTCCTTTCGGCAACACGGCTTGTATCTATAATATTATAATAACATATAAATCAGTTTTTCTAATTTTCGAAGCTACTATTCCTATTTTGAATTATTATTTAATTACTTTAATTTCGCATTAATAATAATAACGATACGTTATATTCTTCTTTAATATTCGTTTCTTTTATATCATATCCCTTTAAGTAATAAAGTTTTTATCGTATCCTTATGCCTATATGTATCGCTTTTATTAATCGAATATTAAAATTTTAAGTTTTTCTTTTTTTATTTGCTAATAAAATATAAGGCGAACCTTACTTAGCTAATTTCGCTATTAATCAAAACTCCGTATTAACGTATCTATAATAATCCTCAGATCATATCGTAATTCCCAAATAAAACAATATCTAAATCAACTATCTAATATCATCCTTTAATAAAAATCTCGAAATAATTAATTTCGCGTATATTTTTTCCGTTATTATAAGCCAATTCCTATCTTTCGGCATTCGTCGTTATATAAGGTTATAACTTATATCTCCATAACAGTTAAAACTTATTAACTTTATTCGGTACAATATAATTTCCGCCTAAAATTTCGCAATTTACCATTACGGTATACCAGTACGTTCCGATCCGTATATCTAAAATAATAAGGTCCTTAACGTTTTTTATTGCCATATTTAAAGCCTTTTGTAAAAATTCCTTTTAACTGCTTTGCGTTTCGTTATTTTACGGCTTTTTTATAAATACCCTTTTTCTTTTAACTGTTGCTAGAATTTGTCAAATTTATTTATATTTCTTTGTTTAATGCATTGAGTTGCTATATTTACCGTTATTACCGGCGTATTATTCCTTCGAATTTTATTAATTATTCTTAATTTTATTATAATTTCATTTTTTATCCAATAAATTATTTTCTTATATTTACGATTGCATCCTATTATATATTATCTTAATTATCGTTTTAAAGTTCGCTTATAAATTAACGTATTTCTTTTTTAATAACCTTTTTTTTATAAAACTTTATAATAAATACCAAATAAAAATGGAAATCCGTAATAATTCTTTAATAATATTTTTTTACTTTGCGCTAGATTAATTCCTTTTTCGTTTAAAAGCTATACCATCCACAATAACAGAAAGGGTTTTTCTGCAAGCATTATTTTTTTTCGGGCTAATTTTTTATTTCGTCTAATTGCTGGATATCCCTTAAAGCTAGGATTCGATAATCTTAATATTATTATTTACTATTTTTATTATTTTCGGAACGGTTTAGAAAGTTAAATCCTTTATAATATATACGGGTAATCCGTTAGTAAATTTATTATTTCCATTTTTCGTAATTGGGATATTTTCGTTGTCGGCAATATATAGTATGCATTTTGCCATATCGATTCGGGGTTCCGGGACAAAGTGCTTTTGTCCAATTCTGATATTTGCTTAATTATGCTTATAACATTTTTTGTTAAATTCACATTATCTATTAAGCTAGCTTTTTAACTTTTTTCATTTTTCGTCAAATCCTTTGTCATAATACCCTTTATTGTTTTTTTTACCATAAGGGATCTAATATATATTTAGACTATATTATATTAATAAATTTACCTCCTTTTTTTTATTTGTTTTGAATTATTCCTTATATATAGGTTTCCAGGTATCTTAATAGGACTTCTTCGGTATTTTATACCACGATACGTTATGTTCCATTTTATTACAATTATAATACTTAATTTGGTTTTAATCCTTCTTATAAGTAACTCTTAGTTTTATAGGTCCTGGCTTTATGCCGTAAAAAATATTATTATATCGAAGAACATTAATATTAATTATATATCGGAATTTATTATTATTTTTCTTTTAATACCTTTAATACTCCATGTATATTATCGATCGTTAATCTTAACTATTATAACGATATAATCCGATAAATAATTAAGCCGATTAAATTTAAAAACCTTTCCTGCATTTTTTTTCAGGCCGTCGAAAAACTTAATTATTAATACTTTTTATGCTTAATTTAGCTTAATTATTTTTGAAATTAACGTATTGCCGTAATTAGATATTAATTCTTTTTATCGTAATTACTAAGTTTATATTTTGGCTTTTATTTTTATATTTATAATTCCGAAAGTTTTTATTAATATTTATTCGAATTATTCGTAATCGCTATAAATTCGTATTACTTTTGGGGTTCGTTTTGGGATTAATAAAATAACATAGCTTTTTATAACAAGCTCGAACCAAATAATTGTGTTTCCTGTAAATCGTCCGATTACAAACTTAATTTGTATAATAAACGTAATTAATCGAATAAGAAAATATCCGAAATATATTCGGCATTAAATTAAAAATAGTTATAACTTAATCGAAATTCCGTCGAAAACTTTTAACTTAAAAGGTTTACAAACCTTTTTTAGTTCCTTTGTAGAATTAGCTGGATAATTTAGCTTATTCGAAAAAGTTTTCCAATTTCGAAAACTTTTCCTTTTTCCTTAAGCTTTTTATAGGCGGCTTAAAAGGAAATCGTAAGGTTATTATTATTTCTTTTAAGCTAAAAAATACATTCCTTTATAGCATCCAGTCGTCGCAAAACCTTTTCGCGAAAAAAACGAGGTTTCTCCTTTTCTTTTTCGAATTATATTTTAATATCCGGGTAATCAAAAATCTGGTAAATAAACTGTTCGGGTTATTTATTAATAAATATAACGTTAATCGATATTACTTAAAATTTAACAATATTATTAAATAAAGATTTGTAACGTATAACGGTTAAAAGATTTAATTAATTATTAAACCTTCATCGTACGGATTTATATTAACAGAAATATCGTAAAAACTTAAGCAATAAATATAATAATCGTATTACGTCTTATAATGCCAAAAGTATTTTAAATAACGAAATTATATTATAAATTAAAGCTATTTAAATTATGAAAATAATAAGCCTATATATCTTAATCTGGCTTATTAGTTCATTACTAGCAAATTAATAATCCGGTTCACTGGCTTACCACTAGTAAATAGGTGATCCGGCTCACTGGCTTACCACCAGTAAGTTGGTAATCCATTACGTAACCTACTCTACCGCGCACCTATGGTTAGGTTATAACAGACCGTTTCTGGAGATCGTGGCTCGTTGGGCCATAACATTAACCGCTTAGCGGTTATTTTAAACATGCCAAAAAACGCGTTATTTTAATCTTATTATAATGGCTTAAAGCTTTCGGTTAAAAACAAAATATATAAAATACTTAGGATTAAATCTTTTATGAAATATACCGACCAGGTTATTATCGCCGACCCACATATTTTCGACCGGTATCTTAAAAAGAAAAAAATTAATAAACGAAATAGAGATAAAGACTTTAATAAGCGAGTTAAAAGAGATAAGAGCAAACCTTAAAAAGAAACGAATTCCGCTTTAAAAAAGCCCAAAAAAGAAAATCCAAAGTGAAATGTTTTAACTGTAGTAAAAAGGGCATTTTAAAAGCAAGTATTATTCCTCTCTTAAAAGGAACTTCAAAAAAGGAAGGATTTTTTAACCCCAGGAAAAAGCCAGAACGGCTAAACAAAAAACCGATAATAAAGCAAAAAAGGAAAGGAAAAAATTAGTTCGATTTTTTTCCAGCCAGAATTTACTATCGCCATAACTATTCGGACCAGAAGCAATATTTTAAAGTACGAAAATTATCCAATTTATCAGGATTTTAAGGTTAAAACATGTAAATACTATCCAGGATAAACGTCTTCAAGGATAACCATGGAGCTAGGATACCAGTGCTACCTTAATTCCTAGAAGTATAAGATGTATACAGAAAACGGTTAATTTCGATCAGATATAAACAACTATGAACGGTTATTCCCGGATTTCAGCGAATTCCCAAAATATACAATTTACTCGAAAATATTATCGATAAATCGTTACGATCTATTATATTTTATTATTTGCTATTAAAATGATTATCATATTTAATTTAAAGTTAAAGAAAATAATAGTTTTTAGTTTGGATAAAATAAAAAAAAATACTTACCGAACTAAATAATGAATATAAATGTATAGAAATTCCTCGATAACCAAAATACCTTAGGTTGTGTTATTTACATCCTAATTTAAAACGAAGTTAAAAAGTTATAACGAAAGGATATTTATGTTACTTTTTAATACTTTGTATCTAATACGAATCCCTAAATGTAAGAACATCTTTTATAATGGTATACCTTTTTAACCTTATAACTTAGGAAATATAGGACCAAAAGTTAAGCCAAAAAAAGAACGATGATTTTCGGATACCAGTTAAGCAGAAAAAAATGGTATAAGTATATGGATAATCACTGTACCAAATATGCGGCTAAAAAGGCCCGGGAATAAAAACGCCTTTTTATAAGGAAATTACGCCAGTCAAAAAATGATAAAAGCCTTGGAAAATAAGGCATTAAAAAGCCCCAATATATAAGACCTTATACGAAACAACTAAGAAAATACGCAGTCCGAGCGAAATTCCATTTTAATACAAAAACAAAATATTTAGAACCATAATCGACTCCGGAGCAAAAACCAATTTCATTTACCCCGCAATGACAGAAAAATATCAAGTTCCTCGGAAATACAAATTAAAATCTTACAAATTACACACAGTAAGCGGAAGCTTTTCCACGCACGAAAATGGAAGAATTCTTCGAAAAACCGAAAAACTCCCCGTATAGATTTAAGGACATAAAGAACGAATTTCGCTAGATGTCGCCGATATTTCGGGATATGACATTATCTTAGGAATGCCGTAATTCAGATCCAGCAATCCACTTATCAACTGGAAACGTCAAACATTTTCCTAGGAAAATAAAAAAAGCCACCCGAAAAAAAAGACCAAGAAATCTGCTATGTTATTAAAAAGGTTCAGATCTCGGATCATGCCCTCACGGTACCACTTAAATACCAAAGGTTCAAAAGATTATTCAAAGATAAAAGAAAACCATAAATTACCTCGTTAGGGTCAATAGGACCACAAAATACCCATTAAGGAAGGATATTATCTTAAGCTTCACAAGATCTACCATATAAACCCAGAAAAATCGAAAATTCAATAGAAAAATATATAACTGGATCTGAAGAAAAAATATATTTAACTTTGCAATACCTCTGTTAAATACCCGGTTCTCATAATATTAAAAATTAAGAATGGCAAATAAAGAATTAACGAAAACGGAAATCCTATTTATCGAAAAAGGATTAATTATAAATAATTAAAGGATATCATTATTAAAGAATAAATATTATTTAACCCTTATAAACATTTAAAAAAAACGCCAGCAAAATCAAACAATTTACCGCGCTTAATTTTTGTAAAAATTACTACCGTATTCAAATGGCAAAAGGAGAAAAATGGAAAACGGCGTTTAGAATAATACATGGACTTTACGAATACAAAGCAATGCCGATAGAACTTACTAATGTTCTCGCCAGTTTCTAAAGCTTGGTCATAACCACTCTTAGATAATTCTTAAATAAATTCGTATTTGTTTACCTTAACGACATTTTTATTTACTTAGAAATCCTAAAGAAGCACAAGGACTATATGGTTTAAATATTTAAGACTTTAAACGAAACAAATATTCGAATTAATACAGCCAAAAATATATAGCATACGCAAAAATTAAATTTTCTAAGATTTACTTTTACTTCGAGCCAAATTCAAATTTAACGTTCCAAATTAAAAGTAATTAAGAACTGGCTTATCTCTAACAAGGCGAACGTTATAAATATCTAACGAATTTTAGGATTTACGAGTTATATACGCAGTCTGATTAAGGGATATAGAAATATAGTTAGGCTATTAACGAACCTTATTATTAAAAAATACGTTAAAAAGAAATTCGAACTTCTTAAGAAAAATAAAAAAGCATTTCAAAAATTAAAAGAAATAATTACTAATAAACCTATCGTTAGCATGTCAAACTCCGATAAAAAAACGCTTGAAAATAAATACCTCGGAATATGCCTTAGGCGCAATTCTAGAATAATAAGAAAATAAAGGCAAATAGTACCTAATAACATATAATTTAAAAGTATTCCAAGATATAAAACTTAGATATCAGATTTACGACGAAGAACTATTAGTAATTATTAACGTTTTTAAAGAATAAAAACCCGGTTTTAGCGGAATTAAAAAATCTTTCGATATTTACTTTAATTATAAAAACTTTATTCAGTTCATAAAAACTTAAGAATTAAATAAACGACATAAAAGATAAATATTTTTTTGTCCAGATTTAATTTTAAAATCCATTATATCAAAAAAAATTTCCAGGTGGATATTTTTAATTGCAAAAAAAAAACTATAATTTTAAAGTTCCCAAAAAAGTACGAAAATGTTGCAGTATAACAAGGATAGTACCGTACAACTGTGTAAAATAATAAAGAAACCAACCCTTGAACTTTTGAAACGATTTCGGAATTCTTACGATCCGGAAAAACAAAACGAAGTTTAATAATTCAAAGGACAACCAAAAGATCAGTTACTGTATTATGGCAAAATCTATGTTCTCAAAGATTAATAGGAACAATTTGAGAAGGAATTTTATGAAAGTTTATTATATAGATACCAAGGAATCTTCAAAACTATTAAATGAATATAAAAACGATATGATTTCCCTGAATTACGCCGTATAATTAAGAAAGTTATTAAGAATTATAATATCTGTAATAAGGCTAAGACAGTACGATATAAGCCTTACGGGCTATTGCAATTTACCCATATTCCTAATAAGGTATAGGATATTATAACTTAGGATTTTATCATTAATTTACCTTTATCGAAAGTTCCAGTGATTAAACTCGAATATAACGGAATATGAGTAATTATCGATAAATTTGCCAAGTATAAGTACTTCTTACCTTTTATAAGAAACGTAACGGCAGAATAATTAGCCTATGCTTTTATTAGACATTATTTTAACAAATATAGGATACCTCAAAAAACTATTTCTGATAAAAATACGTTTTTTATTTCGAAAATTAACACCAGCTTTTTTAAATAAATCGATATTAAACTTAAGTTCTCGACAGCGTATTATCCCTAAACGGATAAACAAACAAAATAATTTAATTAAATTTTGGAACAATATTTTCGAAATTACGTTAATTACCAACAAAATAACGAGGTAAAACTTTTACTATTAGCACAATTTACATATAATATATTTGTTCACGAGGATATAGGCGTATCTTTTTATATAGCTATATACGGACATAACGGAAAAACGGAATAATCCAAATAATTATTTAACAAAGTACCAAAAATTATTATACTTACCCTAAAAGCAAAAACGTTAATAATAAAAATCAAAAGAATTTAGGTTTGTTTTCAGAACAAATTACGATTCTTTTAATGACAGATAACCAAGTACTATAATAAAAAAATTTGAAAAATTAATTTTAACAAAAAGAAATAAGATTTACCTATTACGCCAAAAACAAAACGTAACATCGAACATTTTATAAATTAAAACAAAAAACCTAATAACAAACTGGATTTTAAGAAACTTAGTCCGTTTAAGAAGAAAGAAATTATTTCCAAAACCATTTACCGACTGTTATTACCCAAGGAAATAAAAATATACTTTGTTTTTCATATTTCTTTGCTTAAACTAGCACCCAAGAACGCCTCGTTAAAAATAGACCTGGAATTCGAAAAAGATTCCGACAAATATAAAATCGAACAAATACTGGATTCAAAAACAATCTAAAACAAAGTTCAGTATTTAGTTAAATAAAAGGATTATTTAAATAAAGAAAACACTTAGGAACTACTTAACCACTTAACGAGTGCAATAAACCTGGTTAAGACGTTCTACCGCCGGAATCCTAACCGACCGTCTTTAACGCAGCCAAGGTTGCAGGCAATAACGGTCCTTTATTCAAATCTAACCTTATAGCGTTTTAATTAATAAAAGCCAACGCTTCTATAATAACGTCCATCTTAAGAACAAGTTACGCTTATTCCGTTTTTATGCGTCGCTGTTTTTCCCCCAATTTTTTCTATTTTTCTAATTACTTTATATTATAACTTTCCTTCAAATAAACAAAGGCCTTCTTCTGCAAAATATCTTGCTGAAAACGTAAGCGTTTTAACCGACCTAAAGGTTTTATTAATTTATCCTCTATTTTGCGTGATTCTTTTTGTAAACGTTCGCGTTTTTCTTTAATTTTCACTAAAAAACTTATGTCCAATACGTCATAAGCCGAACGTTGGTGACGGGTACAATAATTATAATTTGGAATATCTATTACGTAAAAATAAACGGGTTCTCCAAAACGAACGCAGTTTAAATAGGCAATAGCTATAAAGCCAAATTTCTCGATAAAATTTGTACGGTTATCGCGCGTTTCGCGTTAATTTAATCGAGGTTTTCTTTTTTTCTTTTGAATATAGCTTGTTATGGTAAAATTAGCTAAATCGCCTTCAACCTTTTTCAACAAAGCAAAGTGGTGACTTACGGTTCTTATCTTTGGGACAAAAATTCTTGGAAAGGGAAAATAATTTTATAGAAATAGGGGTCCCTGTCTCGAGAAGGCTAACCTTTAAGGCCTAATATGAAGTTGCCATGGCTAAACCTCGGAGGAGAATTCTTAGCCTCGATAATATGATCTAAGTAATCTTATAAATTAATTAAATCACATAAATTACGTAAATTTACGATATATTTACTTTAAAGAATTCAGATATAAATAATAAACCAAATTTTTATATAAATAATACTTATTTGGTTTTATGGTGTCTCAGCAATTACTTCAAGTTTTTAATTAAAAAGCAATTATACCGTTCTTTAATTAAGGAAAAAAGTTTTAAATCTTTTTACCGAATAGATTATTAAATTATTTTTCGCCTTATAATTACCTGCAAGTTAAGACCTTTTTCGGATACTGATCATACCTCCAGGTGGATATATAACAGCTTCGTTACAGGTTTCCAGTTATTTTAACGAGGTTTTTTAGGTGCCTTATATTTCGTTACTCTATGTCCCATTTTGTTATAATTACAATATTTAATCTGGTTTTAGTTTTTCCTATAAATAGCGTTTAATTTGATAGGCCCTAGTTACGTATCGTAAAAAGTGTCATTGCGTTAAAACCGTTAATATTAGCCATATATCAAAATTTGTTATTATTTTTTCTTTTAATATTTTTCATACGTTAGGCGTATTATTTATCCTTAATTTTAAATATTATTACGATATAATCCGATAAATATTTAGACAGATTAAATTTAAAGAATTTGTGTTTTACTGTTTTAAGTGATGAAAATATTTATTTATTAATAGATTTTGTTTTAAATTTAATTTAATCGTTAGTTAAATTAACGTATTACCGTAACTGGATATTACTTCTTTTCCGTAATTATTAAATTTATATTTCGGCTTTCGTTTTTTCATTTATTATTTTAAAAGTTTTCGTTAATACCGATTTAAATTATTGATAATTATTATAAATTCGTATTATTATTAGATTTCGATTTTCGAGTAACAAAATAATATATTTCTCCATGACGGATTCGAACCAAATTACCGTATATCCTGTAAATCGTCCGTTTAGGAGTTTAATTCGTGCAATAAACGCAATTATTTAAATAAAAAAAATCCGAAATACGTTCAGTATTAAATTAAAAATAGTTTTAAATTAATTAACGTTCCGTCGAAAAATTCTAATTTAAAATGCTTAAAAACGTTTCCCAGTTCCTTAATAAAAATTAGCTAAATAACTTTGTTTATTTAAAAAAAACTTTCCAGTTTCGTAACTTTTTCTTTTTTTTCTCAAGTCTCTCGGAAGAGGCTTAAGAGGAGGTCGTAAGATTATTATTATTTTTTAAGCTAAAAAATACGTTTATTTATGGCATCCAGACCTCGAAGAACGTTTTTGTGAAAAAGACAAGGCCGTTTCTTTTCGGATTTTATGCCAATATCCGGGTTATTAGGGACTTAGTAAGTGAGTTATTCGAGCTGCTTGCTAGTAAATATAACGTCGGCGATATTGCTTAAAGTTTAACGGTATTATGAAATAAAAGCTTATAACGTATAACGGATAAGCGGTTTCGTTAATTATTATATTATAGTCGTACAGATTTAGAATAATAAACATATTACAATATATTACGTTTCGTAATATTAAAAATACTCTAGGTAATAAATTATTACTATAAATTAATATTATTTAAATTATAAAAATAATAAACGTATTATATTCGGGCGTAATTCTTATTAATCCTAAGATTTGCTAGATTCGCCAGCGATCTCCGCGATCCAGGACTCGCTGGACTCGCCCGCGATCCTTGCAATTACGTGATTGAAATGTCCCCACTTTTGTGACGGCTAGGGGGTTTAACCCACTATTAAACCTTAGTCGTACGGGTTTATATTGGCAGAAGTATCGTGGGAATCTGAGCAATAAATACAGTAATCGTATTACGTCTCGTAATTCCAAAGGTACCGTAGGTAACGATACTATAATTGCAAGCTAAAGTTATTTAAATTATAGAAATAATGCGCATATATATTCCTGCTAAATTAATTAAATCTTTATTATATCTTAATATTGCTATAGATTTAATATTATTAGATTTAATTGCATCTATATAGATTTATTTACATCTTGTTGCTATAAAGGATCCAAATCACGTAATATTTCCATATAGGTCCGACCGTTTTCGAAACCGATCTTGGGTTAGGTCGTGTCAGATATAAGGGACATCAGTTGTTCATGTATTAATAACTAGTTGCGGGTGCTCTAAAACGCGCACTGCACTTTAAGGTGATCTAGTCCCGGAACATATATGTTCCGATCAAAGGGAATTTTCCGTATATGGGGTGCTAGAGCACCCCTTGCTAGCCGACATACCCCTTTAACACCTTAAAGTATTTACCGTATTAATTATTATAATTCCTAAATCTATAATTATTTATTTTATTTTTCCTCCGGCAAATAGATTTTCTTAATTAGGTCATTTTTTCTTTAAAGTTTTTCGTAAGGGGTTTTTTCGTTAATTAAGGGTTTCCGTAATATTTATTAATTTTAATTATGTTTTAAAATATTTAAAAAGTTGACGTAATAAGGTTTTTGTTAAACCGTTAATTAATATATCGCCCGTAAACGTATAATCTGTGACGAGCACGATACGTAGGTTGAACGGAAATACGGCCTAACAAAGGTTTATATTCAAGGTAAAACGGGAAAAGGAGAAACAAGTAGCTATTAACGAGGTGGCTGCTCCCTATATACATATGGGTAAGCTCGGGCTAAGAAGTTCGTTCCGTAAGCCCGAATTGCCCTATAAGCTTTAGCTTATAATATCATCCTTTTCCTCGCCTTTAAGAAATAACGAAATTACGGCAAGGGGGCGGCGGTTTTGCTTATACTTTTTTCCTTTTATTCCTATTCGTACTTTTACGTTTTCGCCGACCTTATCTCCGTTTCCGAATAATTTTTTTAAAATTATTAAAAGTAATTATATTTTCGAAATTGCTATATAAATTTTATATTAGTTCGGCTTAATTTACTTATTTTACAAATAGCTTTTTTCGGCGACCCAACTTAAGCGATTGTTTTCGGCCTTTAATATACGTTTTATTATATATTTCTTTTTCTTATAATATCGGTAACGGTTAATTATTATTTAAGATTTAATTAAGCAATAAATCTTTTATTATTACTTTTAAGAAATTTATGTTAAATATTTGTATATTCTTAATAATATATTTAATTTTACGGTATTATACGATATAATTACGATAACCTTATATTTAACGGATATCTAAAATAATTTCTTAATTAATTATGAAATGATTATATTTTTTAAGTTTAATTATATTAAATCTTTTATTTTAAGATGCGATATTTATTTTCTGAAAACTTTAATTAATTATTTTATTTAGGTTTATATTAATACCATAATAATTTATACGAATACTGTATTTTTTTCGTAATTCTTTAATAAAATTAATAGCCTTTTCCGTTTTAAGGGTTAATTAAGAAATTACTGCTATTTTATTAATAGTATTTATATTATATTTATAAATTAAAAAAAAGTTGATTTTTAACGAAGAATTTTTATTTTTTAATGGTTAATTATATTGCGGGTAAAAACCTGGCTTAATTATACTATATATAATTTATAAAATATCGAAAATACGTAAATATTTTCTAATTAGTCTTTTTAATAGTTTTATGTATTTAAAAATAAAAAGATAAATTAAATTTTTATTATATATTTATTGAGTTATATAAATAGGTTTAAAACTTATTCGTTTAATTATTTTTTTTATTAAATATTCTTTTTTAAGAAAGCCGTAATATTTTTAATAATAGGTAGTAAAATATTAACCGTACAATTTTGCGTTTATATTAAATAATAGTTTTAAGATAACCGTTTTTATTAAGCGACCGTAAAGTACCATAAAATAATAAAGGTTTTTTTTTTGCCTTATCGATAAGTCGACCATAAAATTTGCCGAAAAATTTAAATAAAATCGGTCTAAAATAAATAAAGTTATAATAATTTTTTTTCGTTTTTCTGTATATTTACGATTTATTATATATGTTATAATTAAGATAAAAACGAGATATATCTTAAATTTATTCCAGCTAATAAAAATTACGGATTAATATTAATAACGTAATATTTTTTTCTAAGTAGCCAGTAATATAAAAATTATATATTTATTAAATTAATAATGTTTGCAACGGCTTTTAAATAAGGACCTAAATACTTTCTTTAAATTATGAAGGATTTTTAATATGAAAAAAATATTCCGTTATAAAATTTTTACCGCGTTTATAATTAAGGAGAAATTACGTAACTTTTGGACTACGGCGGCGTATGCCATATTTAAGGTTTTATCCTTAATAAATTTTAAATTTTAAATTGTTTAAAGGTTTTTTCAAAAAATATGTTTTTGCCGGCAGGTATAACCGGTTATTCGTTATTATTTTGTTTTAGGTAAATTACGGTTATTAGGATTTTTTAAATCCGCGTTAATTCGTTAAATAATTATTTTCCTTAATTAACAAGGTTATCTATTTTTTAAATTTAATATTTTTTTTACCCCGAAATATGTTTTGTAACTTACGAAATATAATATTAGATTAATTTATTAATTTATTCAGACAATATTTAAATATAAAATTAAAGGCGGATAAGAAATTAATTTATCGAATTTATTTTTTAGTAAATTTGCAGATATTTATAAAGTGCTAGAAATTTACATAATTTATTAAAATCGTAGAAGGGTTAATTAATCCTTAAATCTTTTTTATTACGTTAACGTTTTAGTAATAATTAATTATGTTTTATCCTATATTTCTCAATTATATTTAGCTGGGGATAACCTTTTGAAAATGTACGTAATTAATTATATACGCCTTAATAAGTCGAATTAAAATAGGTATTTTCCAGTTATTTAGCCGGAATAATTTGTTTTTATTACCGTTTTTTTCGGGGCTTTAATACATAAAAATAAGCGCTGTAAAAAAAGGTTTTTAAATCGGTTAAAGGCCTATCATTTTTCGTTTTTTTAATAAAAAGGGGTCCTTTTTTTAATTAATTATAAAAAAGGAGTTATTATATTATTAAAGGTTTTTATAAAGGTTCGGTAAAAATTACCAAACCCGATAAAGTTTTTAATTTTTTTTATGTTAATAAAGGCCCTTTATTGCCGAATAATTGTTATTTATTTGGGATTAATTTTTAATTTTTTTTTTGTTTCGGTAATAAACTTTAGGTATTTCGTTTCTTAGGTTACGAATTCGTATTTATCCGGGTCCAATTTTAATTTTATTTTTGTTAAATAGCGGAATATTAACTTAATCTTAATTGTATAATGGGTTTAAAAACCGGACGAATAAATTAATATATTATTTATATATGCCGAATAAAACTTATTAAAATAACATTTTAATATGGTATTAATATAATATTGGAAAATAGCCGATATACCGTTAAAGCCGAATAAATATATTAATTATTCGAAAAACCCGAAACGTATACGGAACGTAATTTTTTATTTATTTCCCTGGTAAATAAGTAATTAATAAAAAGTTATTTAAATGTCGAATTTTGTAAATTACCGAGCTTATAATAAAGTTTATAATATTTTTTTATTAACGAGAAAACGTAACGGTTTAGTTTCGGGATTTTATTTAATTCCTTATAATTAATGTAAAACCGTAAACCCCCGTTAAGTTTTTTTTTAAAAATAATACCGGGGTACTTGCAAAGAAATTATTAGCACGAATTTAATTTTTGTCAAATAAGTTTATAAATATTTTATATAAGATCAATAATTTTTTTTAATATCCAATATAAAGGTTTTTATGGGATTATTTTTTTAACCTAAGATATTTATTTTTAGGTTTATCGTTACGATATTATTATTATGAAATAATAATAATTATAAATTTCCGTTATTTATAAAAAGGTTTCGGAATTTTTGTATTTTTTTAAAAAAAAAACGTTCCGTTATATCCTTAGAGGTTAATTACGGTTTTACCTTTAGGACGTTATTAATATTCTTTATAAAAATTACGAATAATTATATTTTATTTTTTTACGGCGGTTTTGTTATGTTATCGCCGCGAAGGTTATAGCCGTTATTAGGCAGGCTTTTTTTATATTTTCAAAGCTTCCTTTTTCAGCAATCTTTTTTTCTTTATCAAACCATTTTTTTTACGTAATATAAGCGCGGTAACGTTATTTACAAAACGGATAAACCGTGATTTCGTTTTATATACGATATTATTATATTTTACTTAAGGTTATTTTTAAAATATAAGGGTAAAATAAATTATTAATTACGTATCTCTATATTGGTTTTAAATAACCGTCAAAATTTTGCTTAATGTAAATAATTTTCCGGATTATAATTAATATAAATTTGTTATTTTTTGCCAGCCTTAAGCAATAAAATATAATAAATATACGTTATAATTTTAAACGGTAAATTAACTGTTAATTACATACGCAATAATAAATATATTTATTATCAATTAGGACGTTTATATATATATTATTATTAATTAAGCCGTTTAATGTAAAAAAATATTTAATTTATTATTAAATTTGAGCAATTCTTCCTTTATTATGTCTTTTTTACCAATAACCTTTAATAAGGGTTATTTTTTTAAAATTTTTGTTATCCAAATCGTTATTTCCGTTAATAGTATTCCGCAAATTTGCTACCATAATTTCCGTCCTAGCCGGATAAGGCCGTTTTGCGGATTTATATTTAAGGCATTTTTAATTCGAATAATTCGTGGCGGCATAACGGAAATATTATTTTTTTTTGTTTTTCAAATTTTTATTTCGTTATCTCAAAATTATTTCGCATACGGCCGGTTATCCGAACGTTATCTTAAATTATTTCCGGATCGACTTTTTTTATTACCCTATTGTTAATTTATAAATTTAGAAATTAACGTAATTAATTATACGATATCTTTTATAAACTTATCCCTTTGAATATTTATTATTTAAGCCGGTTTATTACTTCAACCGATATATTATTATTAATTAACCGTTTCGTTTTTTTATCGGAATACCAGGTTATCGTTATTTTGCCTAAATAATAATAGGGCAAAACTTTTAAGTAATTAATTACTTTTTTACTTCACGTATTTAACGGTTATAATCGTTATACGGTATACTTTTCCCAATTAATACATTACGGGATTACGTATTACTATTAACATTTAAAAGAATTACGTTAATTATTAAAGGTTATATTAGGCCTTTATATTTAGCTAATTGAAGTATAAAATTTAATAAGTTATTTTAAAACTATTAATTTTTATTTGGTTTTATCCGTTATAATTATTTTTTAACGGATTATACCGCTTATTTACTTTCGAATTATATTTTCATATAAAAGACAAAATTGACGATTTCGAAATCCTTTCGTAATTTTTTTTGTTTCGAACTAATAATTAAATCGTAATTGTTTTTCAGTAAATATGAATATTATAATACTTAAGCAAATTCCTATAAAAAACCGGAAAAAAACCGAATTTCTTTTATTTTCCTACGGAATATGGCAAAAAATAAACAAAACGTTTTTTATTTCCTGTTTTGCGAAAGTTATTTTATGGGTGTATGATTTATTTTTACGAATTCGTTATTAAGCGGCGGGTTTACGGTAAGTTTTTGGCAAAGCAGACTTTATTTTATAAGTATTTTTTTTCGTTTTTATAAAAAGGTATTTTTCTATTTTTGTTATTCAGTTAAATAAGTTCTTTGTCGTTTTGTTACGTCTAAGGACCAGTTAAGTAAATTCTTTTTATTATATATTAAACTTTTAAAATATATTTACGAATAGTTAATGTTATAAATTTTCCCTAGTGGTTCCGGCCGAGGTTAATACCGTAAGCTTATCTATGATTTCGTCGATTATATTACCTCGTAATTATTTTGCTATAAAATCTTTTTTGGGTATTATCCGTAATCGGGGTATTTTGGGAAAACGTTTCGTTTTTACTTAGCTTTTTAAAAGCTGTAATAAGTTATAACTGAAATATATATAACGGATACGATACGTAAATTAAACGGAGGCAAGGCCTAATAAAGGTTTATATTTAAGGTAAGAAGGGAAAAGGAGAAACAACTAGCTATTAGCGAGATGGCTGCTCCTTATATATATATGAGTAAGCCCGAGCTGCCTTATAGGCTTTAGCTTGTAATATAATCTATTTTAGTTATATTCTTTTTGCGGTTTATTTTAATTAATAATTATATTTATTCATATATTATAATTTCGTTATGAATAAAGTAATAGCGGCATAAATAAACCGTATTATTTATTAATCATTATATTATATGTTTAATAATATTATATTTAAAATAAATTTTAATTGTTTAAATAATTAAAAATAAAATAAAACTTTTTTTCATAATTTCTATAAGAAATAATGATTCCGTGTTTGTTATAACTATAATTATTATATTTTGCTTATTTACCGGTTATTTTATTAATGTTTTTAAATATATTTATAATGTAAGATTAAAACTCTTTTCGGTTAATTATATTACTTAGAAAAAGGATAGTATTTTAAGTATTTAATAAATCTTTACCCCCGAATTATAACGTTAACTTTTTAATTCCAAATAAATAGAATGTAATTTGGTCAGTAATTTTATAATATGGGTTATTAAGGTCTAAATTAAATAGAATAAATTGGAATATTGTGAAACATGTATTAGGTCGTATATGAGGTATTAGGAAAAGATTAAACCCGGTTTTTTTTTAAATATTTACTAATAAAGTTTAAATAGGCCACATTACAATATAATAATAATTTAATATTAATTATAAGTATTTTGGGAAAATTATTTAGATTTTTTGAATTATTAAATTAATTAACGTAATTAGAAAATCAGATTAAAATAAATATATTTTCTTATTAAATTTATCTTTAATTATTCGGATACTGAAAAATTAGTGTAAATTTTTATCTTTTATTAAGGTATACCATTTTTATAATTGTTAAATTAATTCATCGACGAAATTTCAATTTATTTCGTAATTTATTTTAGTACTATTATTTATTAAAAAAGATAAATACTTTTTAACGCAACAAATAATAAGGTTGGTAGGGAATAAAGCTAAATCCTAATTTTTTAAAATATTTTAATAAATTTTTTCGTTTATAATCAAGGAAATTCCCTTAATTTATATAATATTTTCTTAATTAGAAAGAATTTGTTATATTACGGATATCCTAAAGGCGTTTTTATTGATACTTCGTAAGATAAAGTAATATTCATAGAGGCGTTTATAATATTATATTATTTAAGTTTCAAATCGAATTTAACCGTAATAACGATTAAAGTTCGGAATAACATTTTAATAAAGATAATTACGTATGTATTATTATACGCGGTTTTAAATTATTAATTACTTCGTACGAAAAAATAGGCTTTATATTTTTGGCACTAATTATATTTATTAAATTTATAAACATATATTTATATATATTTTAAAACCTATTTTCCTTTAAAGAAAATTAATTAACGGCCTTTAAAAATCGTATTTTTGTATAATTCTATAAATAAACTTTTTCGGTTTTTCGAAATATATTTTTTAATAAATATATATTTAGCTTTTTATGGCTTTGCGGCAATATCGGTAAATTACGCCTATATATCCGGTCCTTTAACCTAAATACTTTTTTATATATTAAAATATTACTACTTTTCAAATTAAAATAATCCGTATTTTAGGTAATTAACTTTTTTAAATTTCCGTAATTTACCGGCCGGTTATCGTACGTACTTATAGAAAAGGTCAAACGTCTTATATTAAATACGAATTTTCACATCTTATATTTATTCCGGATAATATCTTTTTAATACGGAATTTATGGGGAGCTTACGTTTATAACTCGGAAGATATCTTTGTTTTTTACTGTTACTTTAGATTAAATAATATAAAAAGAACTTAAAGTTATTTTCATTTTTTTCGTCGGCGTAATAATCGTAATAATTATTAAGATAAATGTTAATAACAATAATAATTCAAATAACGGCAATAATTCGAATATAACGGTCGTGTAAGGATAATTAATATTTTATAAATAAGTTTATTTGTCCTTATTGCGTACGTATTTTACATTAATATTTTGTTGAAGTTTTGTTTTATTTAGCCGGTAATTAAATTATTTTATTAAAGTTTTTAATTTTTTTATCTTTAAATTAAATAATTATTATTTTAATTATATATTTTTATTTATTGGAATAACTTTTATAACTTTTTATAATATACAAAAGGTTATCTTTTCAGTTTTAATATTATTTAAAGAAATAACCTTTTCGTTACATTATATATTTCAAATAATAATAACAATATTACTTAATGAATTTTAAATTTCGTAAATATTCGTAAATCGATACCCGACGAAACAATTAATTTACGTTTAAAATTTAATTTTTAAACCTTTTATTTTTTCATAGCGGTAATTAGTATAATGTAAGCTATATAATTATATCTTTGTAAATGGGCTTATGAAAACTTTTTACTAAGTATTATAACGCCGTTTTTATACGTTAGGTAAATATGATAAACCTTATATAAATTTTGCCAAAAAAGTACATATTTAAGAATATAACTATATAAATATAGTACCCTTTAAAAATATATATAATTAGGAACGAAAATAACGGAACATTATTTCGTATCGTAAGCGCTTTTTTTTAAATTATATCTCTTAAACGTTTTATATCTTTATTCTGAACCTGGGTATATAATATTAAAAATTTAAATCTAATATTAAAAAACGCAATTAAAGCATATTTCGAAATTAATAATTTTCAACATTTCGTTATCATATTCGATTACGTATAAAAGGACTTTATTTTGGTTTTTTAGGATTTTTAGGAAATATCGAAATATTATAATTAATATATTTTGTTTTTAGGTTTTAAAGTAAATATCTTCGATAGAACTTAAGTATTTCTCGGTAATAAATATAACGTATCTATATTTTTTAAAATCTTTTTCAAAATTTATAAAATTAATAACGGTTTTTTATTTTACTTAGAATATTTCTTTTTTTAACTTGCGACATATTAATCTTTTAAACTGTACCTTATTATATATTTAATATTTAATTATTATAAAACCCTTTAAGCGGATTTCTTTCGTATAGGATTATAATTAAGCGATTATTTCGGGTTTTAAATATCTTAATTTTAAACGCCATATTATATTGGTATCGATTTATAAAATTTTATTATTCACGGATTAATATTTCCTTTATAAATTACTAAAATTATATACATAATTATTACCTTAATATTTTTGATAACGAATTAATTAAATTTATTTATTAACGTTATAATTACCTTATTATATTTATTTCGAATAAAAGTATTAGTTTTTCAGTTCGTTTATTAATAATTTTTGTTTTAAAATTGCCGGAGAAATACCAAATTGTATAAGAAATTTTCGTAATATATTACGTTATATAAACGTGATACTTTCGACCCACTAAGGTTTCGGAAAATTGCATTAATTTTTCCGTACCTTTTAATGGGAACGAAGTTATTATTTATATACATCCCCTTACTTTATACAGTAAGTTTAAAATTCAAATTTGTGCTAATTAAATTAAAGATATATATCGCAAGCCCTAAATCCAAAATAATTAAATCCCTTAAAGAATAAAATAAGGTATTTATAACGTTGCGTTAATTAATAATCAGAAAATATATTAATATTTGTTGTACTTTTTTAAAAAATTAGTTTATTTCATGTATGATAAACTTTTCCATAATTTTCGATAAACGGTCGATTTCTTCTTTTAAAAGTTAATTGGCGGAAATTCGTTCTTAAATATATATTATTATTTTATCGTTAAAACGGAAACCTTTTAAGGTTTTCCTACGGAGTACATAATAAGAATTAAATAATATATGAGAATTAATTAGGTACGCTTTATAATAAATACCTTATTCGTTTAATTCCCAACGTTTTTACTTATTCTTGCTCTAGTCCATATAAAAATCTTTACGGTTACCTCGTTTCGGCTTACGGCTTAAGGTTCTTTTTTACGGTTAAGGATTAATATTTTTAAAATCTTCCTAATTAAGATCGTCCTTATTAAGGAAATTTATAAATATCTTATAAAACGTTAAAAACGTTATCTTAATATTTCGTAATATAAATATAAAATAAGTTATAACTTAATAAATAAAAAAATTAGTTCTACTGTTATTAATTTCGTTCTTTTTAATTATCTAAAAAGTAATAATTTATATTTTAATTATAAGAGCTAATATTGTACATAAATCGTTAACTTATATAATCGTTATTTTCGTTTTTGAAATACCATATCGTTATTTTAAGGCCATAATCTTTTGTTATTTTACGATTTATTTATTAAACCTTTTGCCAAATTTCAAAATTTACTTTAACGTTTCGTAATATTTTTGTTAAGTATTAATCAGGAATTTATTGTTATATACCTTGCGGGATTCGCCCAGGCTGGCATATTATTTTCGTAAGTTTTTTTCTGGAAAAAGATTAATTTTTTAATTGCTAAAAATACCGACTTCAGGACTTATTTCGTAAGGTCGTTAATGTTTTTGCGAAAAATATGGTATTTTCGATTTTTGTAAATATGCGCCGTAAAGTTTTAATTATAAACTTATTTACTTTGGATCCTTGTTTCAGAAATATTCATTAAATAATTGGTATAATCGATTTTTTCGATAACTTTTCCAGAAAATATAAATATGAAGAAAGAACCGCTTGGGGTATTAATTCGTATCGTAAAACGGATTCGTTTCTTTGGGCAAAATGTTATATTAGGTTTTGTAAATTTAATAAGTTATTAAAGGTTTTAATCAAAATCGATATAATCCCAAATATCGAACGCGTATGCTTTAAATTGGAATTCCCTTTTGAAACAATTCTTGTTTTTGAATTTCTTATAAATAACGTAAAATATTAATGGTACGGTTATTATTATTATTATTGGCATATTTCGATAATTATAACTGATATATAGCTTATGTTGTTTTAATAACAACTAATTAATTAATATATACCTTAATTAAAGGAATAGTTAAATATAAGGGATATTAGTTATTTATGTATTAATAATTAATTGCAAATGCTTTAAAATGCGCATTGCATTTTACGGTGATTTATTTCCGGAACATTTATGTTCCGATCAGATGGAATCTTCCGTATATGGGGTGCTAGAGCACCCTCTGCTAGCCGATAGGTCGTAATATGTCAGATATAAGGGATATCAGTTGTGTGTGTATTCATAACTAGTTGTAAGTCCTCTAGAACGCGCACTGCACTTTAAGGTGATCTAGTCCCGGAACATATATGTTCCGATCAGAGGGAATCTTCCGTATATAGGGTGCTAGAGCACCCCCTGCTAGCTGACATAATACGATTTCCCCTTTCCTAGGATCTTTACCTTTAAAGCTTTTCTTTCTCCGGTAAATCATCATTTTTTATTATGGCAAATCGTATCGTTAATTAGAAATCTCGTAATCCTCCGAATTATAAAAAAAGCTTGGATTTTCTGGCTGCTTATATTATTAAATTTGGTTTTGAAATTATGCCGTATATACCTTGTTTCGAAAATGGTATTAAATATCAAATAATTAAAGAAATTCGTTGCTATAACGAGTGTATTAAACCCGTTATCGTTTCGATAATTCTGGTATCCTAATTAATTCTTTACGCCGTATTAAGAAAGAAAAAAATCGTTTAGATTGCGAAAAGGCTATTACTAAAACAACGTCTTTACGCTTTCAGCAAAAGCTGAAAAAAATTTAACGCGCAAATAGCGTAATATTAACGAAACCATTAATCGCCTTTTTTGTTTTCGTCGTCAACAGAAATTTCTTTACGTTAAAAAGATTAAAACTATTAATCGCAAACTTTAATCGACAAACGAACTGAACGCGTAAAAGCGTACGGAAGCCAAAATTTTTTCTGCCGTACCGCCCATTAATTCTCTTAATTGGTCCGTTCCTAAGGATCTTAATTTAGGAACCTTTTTTGGTAATCTCGTTATCGCTGGTAAAAATTCTTTAATAGGTGCTAGGTGTTAATAAAGTTCTTGGCAGATTCCTAGCTGTTTTCGAAATCCCGGTTCTTTTTTTATTTAATCAAGTACTAGGTAAATCCGTTTGGTTTTCGCATATCGAAAAATTTCTTTATTTCATATTTTTATTTGTTTTTTATTTCCATATCGTCCTATGCCGTATGTACTTTGAATATATCCGCTGTTAATTCGAATAAAAAAACGTAAAAAATTAGATAAAGTTTAATTTTTGGTAAAAGTTCCAATTAATAATTATTTTCTAAGATTTTTTTTAATCATTTTGTATGGACCGATATATTTAAAACCGAAGTTTTTATTAGGTCGTTTTGTTTAAATATTTTGGGTAACGAAGAAACCCATTTTCTCTTTTTCGAAAGTTAATCCTTTTAATCTTTCTGGTTATAATACTTACTAATTTAATTTTGTACGAATTTTAATTTTAATTTTAATTTTATTTTTTAATAAAATTATCGTAATTATTTCAAAGTAAAAATTGTTTTAATATTAATTAAACCGTTATTGCGTATTCTATTATAAATTTCGAAAATAAATAAAAAATTTAGGTTTCTTAATATTATTTTAATGCTTTTGTAATAATTGGTATTATAAGTTAATTAAGCAAGAAGAAACTTTTCACCTAATCTTTTATTCGTAATTAATATAATATCGTAAGTAAATATCTAAGATTTAATTTATTTTTTTTGTTTATTTCTGCATTTAAGATTTAAATATATTAAACAATTTATTATTTAAACCGATTTGTATTATTAGGCCTGGCCAAAATTTAAATATAAATATCGATGTTTATTGCAAATAGTTTGTATGAATAATCCGTATATGCTAAAAATATAACTGAAAAAATATATACTATGTATTCAGTATTTATATTTTCGTAATATAATTAAAAATAGAAAGGTTTCGCAAATCGATCGATAATTATAAAATTACAATCATAATACATTCCTTTTACTAAAAATTTTAATATAAGAAGTTTGGTAATAAAATCGAATATAATTAAATATTATAAACGTTCTGTAATTAATAATGGCGATAATTTTCTATGCGACTTACATCGTCGGAATTTCGTTTTGATACAAATATCGTTTTCTCGTATAACTTTTTATACTAATATTTTTATTTTAAGAAAAAGTATATACGTTAAAGCCGTTTTAGGGTTTTATGGATTCCTGGATATCTGTATAATTCATATTCGTATATTCTTCATATTAAATCCTTTTAATATTTTGCTAACATTTATATTTTATCTCTTTTTTAGTTTTTTTGAAAACTGGTATTATATTATTAAACCTTTTGATATATATTCAACGGAATTACCCGAATTATCGCCATTTATCGTAAACGTAAATATCATTTTATAATAATAATAAAAATTATATGGCTAACCTTAAATAATGTCTTTTCGAGGTTTGGCCGTTTGTTTAAGGTATTTGTTTTGCGATTTTCCGAGCTTTTTTGATGGACGATAACAAAGTCGAAATTCGCCAATTTTCCCGCATAACGGAATTATAGTTCTATAAGCTTTCTGGTCGTTATAAATCAGGTAAGATTTTAATAATCCGTATAAACCTTAACCTGGTACAAACGTCTCTTTAAGAAATGCCTAAACTTTCGAAATGCCATAATAATAGCCAAAAATTCCTTTTCTGGAATACCGTAATTAAATTCGGTTCCTTTTAATTTGTACAACAAAATTATAATAAGGTATAATTTGTCTTAATTATTTCGTTATCCGATTATTACGTTTAACGTAAAATCCGAAATATCAATTTTTAATTTAACGGGGCGATTGGGATCGTACATAGTTAACATTAGGTCGTTAATAATCCTATCTTTAATATCCTAAAATACTTTTTCCGTATCCGGCATTTAATTAATTTTTTTCTGTCGTGAAGTTCATTAAAAGTATAATTATTTTACTAAAATTTCGAAAAAATATTTTATAATGATTAGCCAATCCAAGGAATACTTATACCTTTTTAACTGTTGTTAACGTTTGCTATCCTGTAATTACAGCAATTTTCTTATGGTTTATCTTAATATATTCTAAGATAATAATATGTCCCAGATATTCGTTTTCTTATTTGTAAAACTAATTTTTTTGTGTTAATAAATAACCTTATGTTTTATAAAGTTTGAAAAACTTTATAAACGTATTTTACGTATAGTTCTTTTACTTCTAAAAAAATAAAAATATCGTCGAGATAGCAACTGACAAAAATATCAAATTATTTTCGTAATACATAATTAACGACCCATTAGAAAATTATTAATATATTCGGAAGTCCTATTGGCGTAACCAAATACTTAAATAATCCGTATTTCGTTCGGAAGGTTATTTTTTATTTATATCCATTTTTAAAATCGAATACCGTAAATTATTTGGTTTCGTAAAATCCGTTTTTTATTTCCGTAATTAAGGGTAATAATATTCGATCCTTAATAGTAATGTCGTTCAATTGTCGATAATCAACCACAAATCGCAATTTTTCGTTTTTATTTAGCACGAAAAGTATAAGATATCTTGCTAGCAATTTCGGAGGTCGAATCCATCCTTTCTATAACCGATCTTCTAGGTATTTTTTGAAAATACGTAATTCGTTTTTATTAAGGTTGTAAATATGGTAAAACTTTATTAAGAATCCTTTTTTAAGGATTATTTCATAATTTTATTCGCTATATTCTGGTAATTTCAAATTAAGCTTTTTTCGGAGAAGCTGCTTATATGTATAATACTATCGTAGCATATTAATTAATTTTTCTAATTTTTCGAACTGTTATTATTATTATTTCAAATCGGTATTTAAGTGCTTTAATTTCGGTTTGATAATAACAATAATACGTTATATTTTTTTTGATAGCCGGTTTTTTTTTATATTTTATCCCTATACATAAAAAGGCTTTTATCGTATTCTTTTGTTTGCATTTATTACCATTATCGATCGAATATTAAGATCGTCATTTCTTTTTTTTCGTTTATTAATAGGAAATAAAATAAATTTTATCTGCCCCGTTCTTTCATTAATCGAAATTCCGTATTAACGTATTTATGGTAATTTTAAGATTATATCGTAATTTTTAAATAGAATAATATTAAAATTAATTATTTAATATTATCCTTCAATAAAAATTTCGAAATAATTAATTTCGCGTATACTTTTTCCGTTATCGTAAGCGAATTCCTAACTTTTGGCATTCGTTGTTGTATAGGATTTTAACTTGTATTTCTATGGCAGTTTAAACTTATTAATCATATTTAATGAAATATAATTCTCGCTCATAGCTCCATAATCTATTATTGCGGTATACTAGTACGTTCCGATTTGTATATCCAAAATAATAGGGTTATTAACGGCTCTTATCGTTACGTTTAAGGCCTTTCGTGAAAATATTTTTTAATTTTTTTGAGCTTCGTTATTTTACGGTTCCTTGATAAATAACCTTTTTTTTAAATTTTCTTTTAAGTTTATCGAACCTGATTTGTGTTTTTTTATTTAACGCATTAAGCTGTCATATTAGTTATTCTTAATTCTGTTATAATTCCTTTCTTTATCGAATAAATTCTTTTTTATATTGACAATTACATTTTATTATACGTCGTTTTATTTGTTGTTTCAGAAGTCTCTTATAAATTATCGTATTTTTTTCTTAATAATCTTTTTTTAGGGATTTATAAAAAACGCCAATTAAAAATACAAATCCGTAATAAATATTTAATAATATTTTTTGTTATACGCTAAATTAATTCTTTTCCCGTTTAATCGTTATATTATTGGTAATAACAAAAAGGGTTTTCCTATAACCATTACTTTTTTTCGGGCCAGTTTTTTATTTCGGCCAATTACTGAATATCTTCTAGGGTTATAGTTCGAAAATATTAATGTGATTATATATCGTTTTTGATTTTTCCGGTACGGTTTAAAAAATCGAATTTTTCGTAATATATACGAGTAATCCGTCCGTAGATGTACTATTTCCATTTTTCGTAATGGGGATATTTTCGTCGTCGACAATATATAGCATATATTTTGCCGTATTAATTAGGAGTTCCGGAACAAACTTCCTTTATCTAATCCTGGTATTCGCGTAACTATCCTTATAATACTTCTTATTATGTTCGCGATATTTATTAAACCAGCTTCCTGGTTTTTCGCATTTTTCGTCGAATTTCTTATCGTAATATCTTTTGTTATATTTTTCGTTATAAGGGACCTAGTATATACTTAGGCTAAATCATATTAATAGATTTGCTTCCGTCCTTTTGGTTCTTTTTAAATTATTCTTTAGATACAGGTTTCTAATTATTTTAACAGGGTTTCTTACATGCTTTATATTATAATAATTTATATCTTATTTGACTAATATTAGAATATTTAATTTAGCTTTAATTCTTCTTATAAATAAGTTTTAATTTTGTCGGTTCTAGTTCTATGCCGTAAAAATATTATTACGTTAAAAAATGCTAATATTAGCTATATATCGGGATTTGCTGTTATTTCTTTTTTGGTACCCTTAATACGCTATATATATTATCGATTATTAATCTTAATTGCCATAACGATATAATCCGATAAATAATTAAACGGATTAAACCCCATAAAATTCCTTTTGTATTTTTTAGACTATTAAAAAACTTAGCTATTAATACTTTTTGTTCCTAATTTAGTTTAATGGCGAATTAAATCAGCGTATTACCGTAATTAACGATTAATCTTTTTATTATAATTACGGGATTTACATTTCGGCTTTTATTTTTTCGTTTATTATTCCGAAAACTTTCGTTAATACTTATTTCAATTATTTGTAATTGCCATAAATTCCTGTTACTTTTGGATTTTGTTTTTCGATTGGTAAAATAACGTGCTTTCTTATAGCGAGCTTAAATTAAATGGCCGTATTCCCAGTAAATCGTCCGATTACGAATTCGATTCGTATAATAGGCGTAATAAGTCGAATGGGAAAATACCCGAAATATATTCGATATTAAATTAAAAACAGTTGTAATTTAATTAAGGTTCCGTGAAAAAGTTCTGGCTTAAAAGATTTAAGGATTTTTCCTGGTTCCTTAATAAAGTTTAGCTGGATATCCAGGTTTACTTAAGGAAGCTTCTCAATTTTAGAAACTTTTCTTTTTTCCTTAAGCTTTTTATAGGCTGCCTGAAAAAACGTCGTAAGATTATTGTTGTCTTTTTTAAGCTGAAGGATGCGCTCGTTTATAACATTTAGGCGTCGTAAAAGTTTTTCGTAAAAAAGGCAAGGCTTTTTTTTTCTTTTCGGATTCTATTTTAGTATCCGGATAATCAGGGACCTGGTAAGTAAATCATTTGGGCTGTTTGGTAATAAATATAATATTAATTAATATTATTCAAAGTTTGACGATACTACTAAATAAAAGCTGATAACGTATAACGGCTAAAGGGTTTAACCAATTATTAAACCTTGATCGTACAAGTTTATATTAACGAGAATATCGTAGGAATTTAAGCAATAAATATAATAATCGTATTACGTTTCGTAATTTCAAAAATGCTTTAGGTAACGATATTATAATTGCAAGCTGAGATTATTTAAATTATAGAAATAATACGTATATATATTTTTTCTGTATTAATGAGATTTTTATTAAAGCTTGATATTGCTATAAAATCAGTGTTATTGGATTTAGTTGGTTCTGTATGGATTTATTTGGATTTTATTGCCAAGAGGGATCCAAATTACGTAACCTTTCCATGTGGGTCCGACCGTTTTCGAGACCGATCTTGGGTTAGGTCGTAACAACTTTCTTCTGACCGTTTCTGGTTGTGCTAAGCAGTTGGGTTACAGCAAAAATACATTAATTTATAAACAAGTTTTGGAACGACAGTTAGGATAACACATAATAAAAACTATGAAAAAATAATTTATGCGATAGGGAAAGGAATTATAGTATAACCAAGAATAATTAATATAGCTCGAAGGAATAATCCGCCGGCCATAACGACAAATATAACAACTTCACGCGCTAAATACGGAAATATAAGCAAAGTTCGACAAATTCGAAAAAAAGTTAAAAGAAAAAGGTTATTTATAAAAAAGCGGCAAAATAACGAAACCTAAAAAAGTTAAAAGAAATTTTTAAAAAGGGTTTTAAACGCGATACTAAAAACCGTTAATAACTTTATCACTTTGGATATACGAATCGAAACGCACTGGTATACCGTAATAATAAATTACGGAACTTTAGGCGGAAATTATATTACACTAGATATCGTTAATAAGCTTAAATTGCCATAGAGATACAAATTAAAACCTTATATAGCGACAAATGCCGAAAGTGTTACGACCTAACCCAAGATCGGTCTCGAAAACGGTCGGACCCACATGGGAGGGTCATATGATTTGGATCTCTCTTGGCAACAAAATCCAAATAAATCCATACAGAATCAATTAAATCCAATGGTATTAGATCTGTAACAATATCAAGATCTGATAAAGATCCAATTAATCTAGAAAAGATATATATGTTTATTATTTCCATAATCTAAATAGCTTTAGCTTAAAATATGATATTATTATCTAAGACACCCTTGGTATTACGAGACGTAATATGTTACTATATCTATTACTTAAAATCTTAGGATACTTTTGTTAATATAAATCCGTACGACTAAGGTTTAATAATTAATTAAACCTTTTAGCTGTTATACATTGCAAATTTTTGTTCGGTAATACCGTTAAACTTTGAACAAGATCGCCGACGTTATATCTATTAACAAATAGGCCTAATAGCCTACTTACAAGGTCCTTAATAATCCGGATATTAAAATGGAATCCAAAAAGGAAAAACTTTGCCTTTCGCCCAAAGATATTTTTCGACGTTTAGATCTTATAAATAAACGTATCCTTTAACTTAAAAAAATAATAATAATCTTACGATGTTCTTTTAAGCCGTATATAAGAAACTTAAGAAAAAAGGGAAAGCTCTCGAAATTAGGAGGTCCTTTTAAATAAGGCATTTTATTTAGCTAAATTTTATTAAGAAACGGGGAAAAGTCCGAAAGTCTTTTAAGGCAGAACTTTTTGACAAAACCTTAATTAAGCTATAACTGCTCTTAATTTAGTACCAAGTATATATCGGGTATTTTCTTATTCGATTTATTACGTGTACTATATGAATAAAATTCGCAATCCGATAATTTACCAGAAATACGGTTATTTACTTTAGGCCCGTTATAAGGAAATACGTTATTTTATCAGACGAAAATAGAAACTCGAAAATAATATAAATTTATAATAATTATAAATAATTTAAATAAATATTAATAACGGTTTTCGAAATAATAAAGAAAGAATAATTGTTAAAATATAGATTTAATAATTATAATGAAAAGATTAATATCTAATTACGGCAGTATGCTAATTCAGTTAGCCACTGAATTAAATTCGGAATAAAAAGTATTAATAACCAAGTTTTTCGACAGCCAAAAAAGAAAAACAAAGGATTTTTTAACTTAATCGGCTAAAATATTTATCCAATTATATTGTTATACCCATTAAGATCACTAATCGACAATATACCTAGCGTATTAAAAATACTAAAGGAAAAAATAATATTAAATTTTAATATATAGCTAATATTAGCGTTTTTCGGCGCAGTAACATTTTTTACGGCATAGAACCAAGGCTCATGGAACTAAGAGCTACTTATAAAAAGGATTAGAATCAAATCAAATGTTTTAATTATAACAAGATAAGACGTAAGGCAGCGTAATATATAGTACCTAAAAAACCTCGTCAAAATAACTAAAACTCTGTACCGAAAGGATAATCCAAAGAAATCAGAAAAATAAAGGCAAATTTATTAACATAATTTAGCTTAAGAATATACCAGGTTTCTCATGGCAAAAAATATAATAAGGAATGCAAAAAGCTAGAAAACTAATTTAACAAATATCACTAACGTAACAAGAAATATTATAAGAATAATTACGCGAATACTAAGGCTAAACACAACAAGTCTATCCCGGAACCCCTGAATAATACGGCAAAATATATGTCATATATTGTTAACGACGAAAACATCCTAATTACAAAAATTGAAAATAATATATTTACGAACGAATTACCTATATATACTATAAGAGATTCGATTTTTTAAACCGTGCTGGAAATAAGAAAAATAATAAAAGTTAATATCGATATTTTCGATTTATAGCACCAAAAATACTTAACAATTAGCCAAAATAAAACGTTAATCCGAAAAGAAAAACAATATGGGTAAAAAAATTGTTTTAATTATTAGTAATAAAATAATTATTAAATGGAAAAGTAATTAACCCAGCATATAATAAAAAATATTCCCAAAAAGCTATTACAAATTTTTATATTTAATTAATATTCATTATAAACCTGTACAAAAAGGTGATTAAGAAAGAAATACGTTAGTTTATAGGAAAACTTTGGAACGATAATTAAGATAACGTATAATAAAACGTAATCAAAAATATAAAAAATAATTTACTTAATAAGAAAAAGAATTGTAACAAGATTCAAAGCAATTAATACAGCTTAAAGAAATAGTACGCCGGTAATAACAATAGATATAATAGCTTAACGCATAAAACATAAAAATATAAATAAAGTTCGACAAATTCGAACAGGAATTAAAAAAAGTCGCCTATAAAAAAGCGGCAAAATAACAAAACCCAGAGGAGTTAAAAGGAATTCTCAAAAAGAGCTTTAAATGCGACGATAAGAACCGTTAATAACCTTATTATTTTAGATATACGAATTAAAACATATTAATATATCGTAAGAGTAAATTGCGAAAGTTTGGACGGGAATTATATTATACCAGATATGGTTAATAAGCTTAAACTACCATAGAAATACAAGTTAAAGCCTTACATAACGACAAATACCGAAAGTCAGGAATTCGCCTTCGACAACCGGAAAATTATACGCATAATTAATTACTTCGAGATCTTTGCCTAAAAATAATACTAAATAATTGATTTCGATATTGTTCCATTGAAGAATTATATTATAATCTTAGGATTATTATAAATACGTTAGTAGTGAATCTTAATTAATAAAGAGACTAGCCAAATAAAGTTTACATTATATCCTATCAGCAGATAAAAAAGGAAAAAATTAAAATCTTAATATTCGATCGAAACTGGCGACGATTACAGGCATAAGGATATAACAGAAACCTTATCTCGTAAAAGAACAAAATACAAAAAAAATGGGCGTAAGAAAAAACACAATATATCTTTATTACCATTAAAACGAAACTAAAGTAACTAAATAACGACCTAAAATAGTGACCTCAAAAGTCAGAAACTTTGAGCAATATATCACCATAATACCATAGATACAAATAGCTTTTTAAAAAAAGCTTAATACGAAATTATTAGAATACAGCGAATAAGATTATGAAATAATCTTTAAAAAAGGATTTTCGACAAAGTTTTACCCTATTTACAACTTTAACGGAAACAAATTACGTACTTTCTGTTACGGCCTGGTCACCCGTAATGTCTTCCAACATGTACGAGTACATATAAATAGCTGTAAGCACTAGGATGATTGCCACAATTGCGATCATTCCACTGATCTTTTGCCCCGGTGGCGTAATGGCATGGTGCAGCCATAACACTTTCAGAAAATACCTTGAAAATCGGTTACAGAAAGGATAGATTCGACCTTCGAAGTTATTAACAGGATGTCTTATGTTCTTCGTACCGAAAAAAAAAACGAAAAATTACGACTTATGGTTAATTATCGATAACTAAATAA
The DNA here is from genome assembly GCA_004154925.1 of Monosporascus cannonballus. Lineage (NCBI taxonomy): Eukaryota > Fungi > Ascomycota > Sordariomycetes > Xylariales > Monosporascus > Monosporascus cannonballus. Next base: position 321,419 of record QJNS01000003.1, on the reverse strand, counting down.
CATTATTAATAAAAATCAAATACTATTACCTCTGATCACAGAAATAAAAAACCAACTTTTCGGAGCCAAATAGTTTATAATATTTAAAATCAGAAATAGATATAACTTTATCAGAATTAAAAAAATACGAATAAAAAACAGCCTTTAAAACAAAGTACGGATTATTTAAATATTTAGTTATATTAATAAGATTTATAAATATACTTGTAACTTTTTAACGGATAATAAACTATATATTACGAGAATATCTCGACATTTTTATTATATGCTATCTCGACGACATTTTTATTTTCTTAGAAACGGAAAGAGCATAAATAAAATATCTTCATAAAGTTTTTCAAGTTTTATAGGACGTAAGATTACTTGTTAACGTAAAGAAAAGTCAGTTTTACGTTCAGGAAGTGAAATATCTGGGATATATTATTACCTTAGGATATATTAAAATGGACCTCAAGAAAATTGCTCTTATTACAAAATGGCAAATGCTAACAATAATTTAAAAGATATACGCATTTTTTAAATTTGCTAATTATTATAGAAAGTGTATTCGAAACTTTAGCAGCATAATTATAGCTCTAAAAAACCTTATGAAAAAAAGTTCAAATAAATGCTAAATATAGAAAAGGTATTTCAGGATATTAAGGATATATTTATTAGCGAAGCAGTATTAATTATGTAGGATTTAAACCGTTCTATTAAGCTAAAAGCCTATATTCCGGATTACGTATTAAATGGAGTAATTAAATAATAAGACGATTAGGATAAACTATACCTTATTGTATTTTTTATACAAGTTAAAAGGAGCCGAACTTAATTACGGTATTCCAAATAAGGGATTTATGGCCATTATTATGGCATTCCGAAAGTTTAAACATTTCTTAAAGGGAAACTTGTACCACGTTAAGGTTTATACGGATTATTAAAATCTTACCTAATTTGTCATAACCAGGAAATTTATAGCATAATAATTTCGTTATATAGAAAAATTAGCAAATTTTGATTTCGTTATTATCTATAAAAAGGGTTAAAAAATAGCAAAGTAAATACCTTAAGCAGGTAACCAAATTTCGAGAAGAAATTTGTTAAAATTAATTATATAATTTTCAATATTATTATAAAAGGTTATTTACGCCCGCAACAGATTGTAACAATTCGGGCAGTACCTTTCGATATGTACCTGAACATTTAGCAGTATAATAACGGTTTCCTAAAAAACCAAAGGATAGATAAGATATAAATTCCAGAAAAATAACAGTAAAATCTAGTACAAAACATATACGAATATTAGTTACATAAATATCCAGGGATTTACAGAACTTTAAACCGGTTTTAACGTACATATTTTTTTCTTAGAATAAAATTAATACTATAGAACCTTATACGGCAATATAATGTTTACGCTAGAATAAAAACTTAATAATATAAGCTATATGAAGAATTATAGTATTTAATTACATTCGACTTTATTATTAAATTTCCTAGGTTAGAAAACCTAGTTATATGAATATATTACGATAGCATTTTCGTAATTATCGACCGATTTAAGAAATATTCTTATTTTTTACCATATTATATGGCCATAAACGTCGAACAAATGGCATATATTTTCTTTAAACACATTTTTCGCATATATAAATTATTAATGGAAATTGTTTCGAATAAATGACTAATATTTGAATTTAAGTTTTAGCAAGGTTTAATAACACAGATCGGCTTAAATCACAAATTATCTAGCGTATTTATATTACAAATAAATAAATAAATAAAACAAATCTATTAAACTTTGGAAACTGTATTTCCGATATTATATTAATTACGAATAAAATAATTAAGTTAAAAAGTTACTTATTATTTAATTAGCTGATAATATTAATTATTACGAAAACATTAAAATAATACTTACAAATATAATTTTTTTTTATTTCAGAAATATATAAAAGAATACGTAATAACCGCCTAATTAATATCAATATAATGTTGACATTAAACTAATTGCGATAGTAATATTAAAAAATAAAAATAAAATTGGAATTCGTACGAAATTAAATAAATGTAAGATAACGCAGCCCCCTAGAACTAGCCAAAAGGGCTAGAACAAGACCCCATATATCCTGATAAGACGTTTCCAAATATCAAGAAAAGTAACTAGTTGCTGATATAGCCTAGAGGGGTTTGGAATTGTTGATCTTTTGGTCTTGTGGTTAGCGTCGCACCCTCGCTTATCTTATAATAAATATATATTATAATTAGAAAAAGTTAAACGGATTAATTTTCGAAAACGGGGAAATAATTTTCCTTATTACCAAAAATATTACAATAAAGCGATTTAATAAAAATTTCGATTTTAAATATATCGGTCTATATAAAAGCGCTCAAAAGTCTCAGAAAATAATTACTAATTCAAATGTTTACTAAAAATCAAATTCTATTTAATTTTTTCCGTTTTTTATTCGAATTAATAATAGATATAATCAAAATATATATGGCATAAACCGACGTAAAAATAGTAAACGAATAACTATATAAAATAGAAAAAAATTCCCAATATGCAAAAATAAAACGGATTTACTTAATACCTAATTAAGTGGAAAAAGTACCTGCATTCCGAAAATACTAAGGAACCTGTAAAAAACTGATTAACGCCCAGCGTTTTTTTAAAAACTTTTACTAATAACGACGAAATTACCCGAAATAATAATATTTTAATCCATAATATCTGAAGAAAGAAATCCTTAATTGACCGTATTCTAATTAATAACGTTTACGTTACTTAAAGCTTATACCGTAATTACAGATTTTAACTTTAATTATATAAAATTATTAAATTATTCAAACATTAAATAGCACGATCAATAAATTTCGTATTTTAGGATTAATAATATTGGCGTTAACGACGTATACGAAAAAAATACGCAAAGATTTCAGATAAAGAATTTTCGGCCTTTAATTTCTTTTATTCTTTTAATTTTGCAACATATCGATTAATTATGGAAATAAGGATTTTTATTCCGTTATACGAACGACGTTGAGGAAAATATTTTTATAACGAAAAATTTCGTTTATTATTTAATAACTAAGTTACCGAATAAAATAAAAAAAATAAAATATCGCGTTAAACTTTTCAAATTTAATTAAATTAGCCAAAGCAAATCGTTATGCGGATTTACGGGAACGACGTTTAGATATACCCGAAAACATATTAAATAAATACAAAAAGCATATCAAGAGAAAAAAAATCTTAAGGGCATGATTTGTGGAAGGAAAAGATCGTGTTATAACCTAACGAGCTACGGTTTCCAAAAACGATCTGCCACGACCTAACCACAAATACGTAATGGAGCAGGTTACGTGATAAATTACCAACTTACTGGTGGTAAGCCAATAAGCCGGATCACCAACTTATTAGTGGTGAGCCAGTAAGCCGGATTACCAACTTACTGGTGGTAAGCCAGTGAGCCGGATCAAGATATATACGCTTATTATTTCCATAGTGTAGATAATTTTAGCTTGTAATAAGAATTCGTTACCCAAGGCACCCTTGGTATTACGAGACGTAATACGTTATTGTATTTATTGCTTAATTTCCTACGATACTCCTGCCAACATAAACCCATACGACTAAGGTTTCATAGTTGGTTAAACCCCCTAGCCGTCACAAAACTATCCTTTGCTTAACGGTCCGTACGGATAGGTAAAGGCATTAACATGTCAAGGAAAATAATAAAATACGCAATAAAAGGTAGAAAAAGTAGCCTAGCGGGTGATTCATAGTATGGGTAGTAAATAGATAACTATTAATGCCTGCCCTTTTTTAATTACTCGGGGGCGAAGCCCCCCTATATATACACAAACCGGAGCCACACTGGTTGGTCGCTGGGCCCCGGAAAGGGGGCCGCACCTTGGCACCTGACAGTTATGTCCCCTACCACTCTATTCTACGATATCTAATCTGGTTGCTTTTTGCTGGACAGACACACTTCTGGGATTCGTACTTCTTCGATGCCAAGGAAGGCGGTCCCTTATTTCAGAAGTATGTTCTCGATGAGCTTACAGGGGTGTCAACACGGATAGACCGTATAACTTCGATCCCCGATCTGCCATGCGAGATGAGACAAGATCCAAAGAGGAACAAGATTCAAGTCGCCATTTATTCACCTAAACAGACCAGACCGGACGAACCCAACCTTTATAAGTTCCAAGATCAGGTCAACGCCATTAAAGATGTGCTGGTACAAATGGTGGTGGGCCTCAACAGGAAGGACATTATTGATGTCCCTTATTACTCTAGAAAGGAACCTTCAGAGGACCTAAGCCTTTCTGATGGGAAAGTAGTTGTGCTGTACGATCCAAAGATAGAGAAACGAAAAGCTGCTTATATGATGTGGGCGGGGAGTCGTTATGCCTCGAATGGAGATAAGATTAAATCGGGGGATAATCATCAACCTTTTATGAATGCGAGGTGGACGACTAGGTGATCGATAGAACGGTGAGTATAGTTAAGGTGCTTATCAATATAAGCGAATCTGGTTAGGTTTTTATTAGATGTTGGCTTTTTTAACAGTTAGTATATGTGTTCATATAGTATCCAAGCAAAGTTTAGAAACACAAAAAGGGAAAAATTTACCTAACCAAAAGATGAATTACCATTTATAACAACTTTATAATTAACGTTATTTAAGCTTCCCGTCATACTTTCTAAAAAGCCTGTAGTGTCCGCGGGTCGCTTAAGATATCCATGGCCTTTTATACGGTAGATGCGTTAGATGCGTGGCTGTGCTAAAGCGGAGCATTGGCACACGAGTATCTACTTTAAGTAGCTGAGAAATGACAGCACTGCGCTACTCTTTTCCACTACCTCACCCACAGCTGGATGCGCCCGACTCGACGGCCAGCATGTCCGCAATTATCGAGAAACTCAACTTGACTGAGGAGGAGCAAAAGGAATACGACCGAGATAATCCCAACAGGTATGGGAGATACGCACTGCACGGAGCCTGCCTGGCGATCGAACCCATTGCTTGGCGACTAAATTGGGCCAGTGAAGCTATCGCTAGAGGCTGCGACGTCAACGAACTTGACGACCGCATATCACGGCCATTACGACCTTTACACGCGGCCATCGAGAACCCAGGAAGTCGCATTGGAAAGTTCCATGATCGCTTTGAAAGCCTTGACATGGTGCGATTCCTCCTAGCTCATGGTGCCGACCCTCGACTGAGAACTGGTCGGGCGGACATACCGCGGTACCGCTGGCTTACGCCAATGGACGAAGCCTTGTACCAGGCCAGGTATAGCAGGGAGGCCGGCTATTCGGACTACCGGTTCTGGGAAGAAGCGCGTGAGATGATGATCGAAGCCGCTAAGAAATTGACAGGTGCGTTTGAAAAGATTGTCCTAAATCCTTTAATGGTGCGAATAGACTTTTTGTGAAGCTAGCTGACATGATTCCAGCGAAGGAAGAGGCAGAGCGCGGCCTTTTCGGTCGCATGTTTGCATACTTGTACAGCGCCATGAATAAAGATTGGGCGATGGCTTGCGTCTTCTGCCGACTGGGGATTTTCGGCCACAAGGAGACCACTCAGAGCAGAAGTGACTGCGAATATTGCAAAGAGGAGAAAAAGTTTAGTTGGAACTATCTTTTTTAGTTACCCGACGTAATAAAGGCGTTTCGGTTATTAAATGGTAAAAGTCCCGTAAGTTAAAAAGTTTAATATAATGTTTACTGAAGTGGGGCGGGGTGTTACATCCATGATGAGGCTCGGCTGATCAGAAAGCTCGGGTCTCGCATATATATTAAGAAGTTCTTTTTTCGCTATAGGTTCAAACCCCAGGCATCACTCGCAATTATTACCACTCAACATATTTTCTATTACATTAGTTATCGAGGTTCAATACCAGCAAATATAATCGGATTGAGTTTTTTATCTCGATGATCCTATTGCGTATCATGATATAAAATAATTATCCGCATTAATTAAGACCAATTCTCCCCTTTACCCCAATTTATTTGGCTGCCGAAAAAAGAAACTGACTTCAATTAGCTGCCGAAATAACTTTCGATACTTCCAATTAATATTGGGAAAAAATAAGGTCTTAATCAGAAACGCGAAAAATTACAGTTACGGCTATAAAAATACAAAAATACATATTACGCCTTACGAAATTATAACGATACGAATGGCCGATAATGACAAAACAATTTTAGTATATTATTAATTAACGGAAATATTTAAGAATTAAAAGTTTACGAAACCTCGTCCTGAGCAAAATCTCTAATTAACTAATTTTAAAAGATTATATGCGTAAAGATATATGGGTTTAAGAAAATAAATTAATTACTTACATTTTAAACCGACGGCATAATTCAAGATACGACGTACTTTTTGGAGAATTTTATTTAACAAAGACGGAATTCGGATATTTAGATATTAAACGATAAAAATAAGTTAACTAAGATTAATAATTAATTAATTATAATTAATTAAGATTAATTGCTAAAAACCGATTTATTAGAATTATAAAGACGAGAATACGTTATCAATAACGTGGCTACATAGATTTTGAATTAATTTAAAGCTGAAATAACGCCGATATAGATAACGATATGGAATAGATTATTAACGTAAGCAAAAAAAGAAATGAGGTTATAGAATCTATGATATCGCTTACGAGAAAAAAAATTCGAAAAAGGATTAATGTTCTCTAATATAATTAAAAACATAAGACCGATTTACTAAATAACACATTTTAGAACATTTTCGCCTTAATAAACCGGTATCCTGGATGGGCCTTATTCGGAGGTATTTTTTTAGATTTGTTAGTATTAATTAGCAAGATTATTTTGGCGGTAAAGTTAATAATGAAGTGTTATAACTCAATTGAGGGAGGGTCTCGAAAACGGTCACTTGGTAACCGAAACAAGACCCAAGTGGGTCGAAATCACGTGATATGGATCCGAAATGATCCAAGGGATCCAACAGGATCTATGCAATTATCCGACATAGATCCGGAATGATCTAAGAAATTTAACAGGATCTATGCAGTTATCCAATATAGATCCGAAATAATCTAGGAGATCCAACGGGATTTATAAAAGGATATATACGCTTATTATTTCTATAGTTTAAATAGTTTTAATTTATAACACTTATTAATACTAATTGTTTGTAATACGATTTCTAAACCTTGGTATTACGAAACGTAATATATCATTATATTTATTGCTTAAATTTCCACGATATTTCTGCTAACATAAATCGGTACGATTAAGACTTAATAATTAGTTAAACTTTTTAACCGTTATACGTTATAAGTTTTTGTTTAATAATGCTATTAAATTTTAAGCAATATTACAGACATTATATTTAATAGTAAACAGCCCGAACAGCCAATTTACCAGGTTCTTAATTACTCGGAGTCTGAAATGGAATCCGAAAAGAAAAAGAAAAAACCTTGCTTTTTTCGCGAAAAGATTTTTCGATATTTGGATGCCATAAACGAACGTATTTTTTAGCTTGAAAGAAATAATAATGATCTTACGACGTCCTTTTAAGCCGCCTATAAGAAACTTAAGGAAAAAAGAATTCTTAAAACCAAAAAGCTTTTTCGAATAAGCCAGGGTATTTAGTTAAATTTTACCAAAAAACCAAAAAAGGTTCTTAAGTTTTTTAAGCTAAAATTTTTTCATAGGATTTTAATTAAATTATAATTGTTTTTAATTTAATGCCAAATATATTTCGGGTATTCTTTTTATTTCACTTATTATATTTATTATATAAATCGAATTTATAATTAAATACTTTAACGGAAATAAAATTATTTAATTCGAACTTATTATGAAAAACTATATTATTTTATTAATTATTAAAAAACCCGAAAACAATAAGAATTTATAACAATTATAAATAATTTAAGTAAATGTTAATAAAAGTTTTAGAAATAATAAAGGAAACAATAAAAATTAAAATATGGATTTAATAATAGTAATAAAAACAATTAATATTTAATTACGGTAATACGTTAATTTAATTAACCGTTAAAGTACATTAAAAATTAAAAATATTAATAATTAAGTTTTTCGACGGCCTAAAAAATATAAAAAAAAGGTTTTAAGCTTAATCGGCTTAATTATTTGTCGGATTATATTAATATAGTATTTAAGGTTAATAATCCATAATACGTATAATATATTAAAAGTATTAAAGTAAAAAATAATAATAAACCCCGATATACGGCTAATATTAACGTTTTTCGACGTAATAGCATTTTTTACCGCACGGAACTAGGACCTATAGAACTAGGAGTTATTTATAAGAAAGACGGAAGCCAGACCAAATATTATAATTATAATAAGATGGGATATAAGGCAGTATGATATAAGGTATCCAAGAAACCCCGTTAAAATAATTAGAAACCTATTGTAACGGCTAAAGGGTTTAACCAATTATTAAACCTTAGTCGTACGGGTTTATGTTGGCAGGAATATCGTGGGAATCTGAGAAATAGATACAGTAACGTATTACGTTTCGTAATTCCAAAGGTGCTTTGGGTAACGATATTATATTGTAAGCTAAAATTATTTAAATTATAAAAATAATAAACGTTTATATCTTCCTCTTTTGGCTTAATTACTTTTAATTACGCAGCCGATAGTAATTATAATTACTTAATATTATTTTTAATTATTAATAATTACTGGCTTGGCAGTAATTACCATTGCGTAATCTAAAGGTGGTCAGTATAATCCTGGGCTAATCGTTTCTTAAGGCCGGAACTTGTTAGGTTGTAATATGATTTCCCTTTTTCTCCAAAAATTTGGGTTCAGAAGTTTTTCTTTCTTTTGTTTCGTTTGGTAAATATTTCTTTATTTTCTGGCTTTCTGAACCATGTCGTTCTACATTTTCAAGATTCGTCGGGTTCCTTATCCTTTTATTATTCGTCGTATTCATTTCGTAAAAGCCTTTAACGGATTCGGGTTCAAAATTATACCTTATTTTTATTATTTTTCGAAAGCTTTAAAGTGTAAAATACTCGAAAATATTTTAAAATATAAAAAATATATTAATTGGGGTCTGTTTTATAATAATATTGGTATACCGCTTTTTTTTTATAAAATATTCGCCGCAAATATTAATATTTAAGGCGTAAAAACATGTTTACCTAAAAACGATTATTAAAGCTTTAAAGGCTTTATTTTAAAACTTAACGTTATTATTAGAAAAAAATAAATAAAGTTTTTTCTTATTCTATTCGTTTACGTAAACTAAAAAAACCTTAATTTGTTTAAAAAAATATTACTATAATATAACGTAAATTTTAATTATTGGACCAATTAAAAGAACAAAAGCGTTAAAAATAGGAATAGCTTAAGGTTGATATTGCGATTACTACGTCGGCGTAGGTTACGGCCGATTGGCCCGATATCTCGGCTATTAACTGGTCGGCTATTAGCTGGAACGTACCCGTAGTTACTGATAAAAGTTCTTTAATAGGCGCTAGGCGCCAATATGATTTTTGACAGGTTCTCAGATATTTTCGGAATCCGAATGCTTTTTTCACTTGATTAGGTACTGAGTAAATCCGTTTTATTTCCATATTTCGAAAAATTTTCTTATTTTGTATGCTTATTTATCCCTTATTTTTATATCGTCTTATGCCGTATGTATTTTGATTAAATTTGTTATTAATCCGAATAACAAAACTTAAAAATATTAAATAAAATTTAATTTTCGATAAAAACTTTATTTAGTAATTATTTTCTATAACGTTTTTGGCGATTTTATATAAACCAATATATTTAAAATAAAGTTTTTAATTAGGTTATTTCGTTTAAATGTTTTTTGTAATAAAGAAGATTATTTCTTTTTTTTCGAAAACTAATTTCTTTTAATTTTCTTTAGTTATAATATTTAATTATTTAATTTCGTACAAATCTTAACATTATTTTTATATCTTAATGTAATTACCGTAATTAGTTTAATATAAGGATTATTTTGATATTAATCAAATCGTTATTACGTATTTTTTATGAATTTTTAAAATAAATTATAATTTATATTTCTTAATATTATTTTAATAGTTTTATAATAATTAATGATATAATTTCACTATACGATTAGCACATTTTTAATTTAACTTTGTTCATAATTAATTTAGTATTATAAATATTTTTTTAAAATTTGATTTATTTATTATGTTTATTTGTTATAAGCTAGAGCTTATAGGGCGGCTCGGGCTTACGGAGCAAGCTTCTTAGCCCGAGCTTACCTATATGTATATAGGGAGCAGTTATTTCGTTGGTGGCTAGCTGTTTTTTCCTTTTCCTTCTTACCTTGAATATAAACCTTTATTGGGCCGTATTTCCGTTTAACTTACGTATTATGCCCGTTATATGGATTTAAGGTTATAACTTATTATAATTTTTAGGAAGCTAGGTAAAAGCGAACCGCTTTTTAAGGATACCTTAATTACGGACAATAAGCCAAAAAGCGTTTTATAGCGAAATAAATGTAAGGTAACATAATTAACGAAACCATGAGCGAATTTACGGTATGAATTTCGTCCGGAATTATTAAGGAAGATTTATAATACCAGTTGTTTGTAAATATATTTTAAAAGCTTAATATATAGTACGAGGAATTTGTTAAGTTGGTTTTTAATTATAACAAAATAATAAGTAATTTATTTAACCAAACAATAAAAATAGAAAAATATTTTTTTATAAAAGCGGGAAAAAAAGCTTTTATAAAATAAAATCTATTTCGCCAAAATATTTACGGTAGGCCCGCCGTTTAACAATACGTTTATAAAAACGAATCGTAAACTTATAAAATAACTTTTATAAGATAAAAATTAAAAAATATTTTATTCGTTTTTCGCCATATTCTGTACGAAAATAAAAAAACCGGTTTATTTCCGGTTTTTTTTATAATAATTTGTTTAGATATTATAATATTTATATTTACCGAAAAATAGTTATAATTTAATTATTAGTTCGAAATAAAAAAGATTACGAAAGGATTTTGACGTTAATAATTATTTTCTTTATATAAAAAAATAATTCGAAAATAAATAAGCGGTATAATCTGTTAAAAAATAATTATAACGTATAAAATAAAGTAATGATTAACGGTTTTAAAATTATTTATTAAATTTTGAGTTTAAATTGGCCAAATATAAAGGACTAATATAATATTTAATAATTAAAGTAATTTCTTTAAACGCCGATATTAATATGTAATTCCGTAACGCATGAATTATAAAAAATATATTTTATAACAATTATAACCGTTAGGTATGTAGAATAAAAAAGGTAATTAATTATTTAAAAATCTTATCCGATTATTATAAAAGCAGAAGAACCTTAATCTGCTATTCCGGTACAAAAAGCGGAATGGTTAATTAATAACAATATATCGGCTAAATTAATAAATTAATTTAAATAATAAACGTTTAAGGAAATATATTTATAAGGGATATTACGTAACACGAAATAAAAGTTTGGAAACGGAAAGGATAATATTTTTATTATGCCGTTATGAATTATTTGAATTAAGAATACCTTAAATATAAATTTATAAAGTGGTTTCGTCCGGTGAAAACAAAAATTATGATAATAAGCTTACGGAATATTATTAATATGGATAACGATTCAAATACCGAAAATTTAAAAAAATAACTTTTAGTAAAAATCGTTAATAAAAAAATGACGTAATAAAGGAAAAATTGTAAAACATTAATAATAAATTAAATAATATGTTTTATATTAAACGTTTGAATTAATAATATTATATATATATATATCCTAATCGATAATAAATATATTTATTACTTTATATTTAATTAATAATTAATTCATTATTTAAAGTTATAACGTATATTTATTATATTTTCTTAGTTAAAACTGGTAAAGGATAACGAATTTATAATAATTGCGATTAGAGAAATTATTTACGTTAACGTAATTTTAAACGGCCGTTTAAAACAAATTTAAGGTTATATAATTAAAGATTTATTTTAAGTCCATATTTTAAGAAACATTTAAATAAAATATAATAATATTATATATAAGGCAAAATAACGATTTATCCGTTTTGCGAATAATATTATTGTATTTATATTATGCGAAAAAGGATAATTCGATAAAGAATTTAAGGACCGCTTAAAAAGGCGGTTACAGAAATATAAAGAAGCCCGTTTAATGGCGGTTGTAACTTTTATGGTAATAATGCGGTAAAGCCGCCGTAAGAAAAACGGGATATAATTATTTACAATTTTTATGGAAGATATTAATAAGGTCTTAAGGGTAAAATTGTAATTAATTTCTAAAAACATAACGGAACGTTTTTTTAAAGAAATATGGAAATTCCGAAATCTTTTTGTAAATAATAAAGGTTTATTATTATTACTTTTTTATAATAATAACGATATAACGATAAGCCTGGAAATAAATACTTTATATTAGGAAAAAATAATCTTATAAGGATTTTTATATGGGATATTAAAAAAAATTATTAATTTTATACAAAATATTTATAAATTTGCTTAATAAAAATTGGATTCGGGTTAATAATTTTTATATCAATACCTCGGTATTATTCGTAAAAAAGTTTAATGGAGGTTTACGGTTTTATGTAAATTATAAGGAATTAAATAAGGTTACAAAATAAAACCGTTATTTTTTTTGTTAATAAAAGAAATATTATGGATTTTATTATAGGCCCGGTAATTTACGAAGTTTAACGTTTCAACGGCCTTTTATTAGTTATGTATCCGTTAGGAAAATAAATAAAAGATTACGTTCCGTATATGTTTCGGGTTTTTCGAATAATTGGTATATTTATTCGGCTTTAACGATATATCGGCTATTTTTTAACGTTATATTAATATTATATTGAAACGTTATTTTAATAATTTTGGATATACGTATATAAACGATATATTAATTTATTCCTCCCGTTTTCGCACCGATTATATAATTAAAATTAAGTTAATATTTTGTTATTTAGCAGAAATAAAATTAAAGTTGGACCTGGATAAATACGAATTCGTAATCCAGGAAATAAAATACCTAAAGTTTATTATTAAAATAAGAATAAGTTTAAAAGTTAATTTTAAATAAATAGCCGTTATTCGAAAATAAGAAGTTTTTATTAACGTAAAAAGAATTAAGAATTTTATCGGGTTCGTTAATTTTTACCAAATCTTTATAAAAAGCTTTAACGGAATAATAGTTTTTTTTATAATTAATTAAAAAGGGATTTTTTTTGCGGGAAGAACAAAAAATAATAAGTTTTTAACCGACTTAAAAAATTTTTTTATAACGCTTATTTTTACGTATTAAGATCCCGAAAAGAAAATAGTAATAAAAATAAATTATTCCGGTTGGGCAATTAAAAAATACTTATCCTAATTCGATTCGTTAAAGTTCTTATAATTAATGCCGTATTTTTTAAAGAAATTATTATTTATTAAATATAATTACGAAATATACGATAAAAAGTTCTTAATTATTGTCAAAACGTTAACAGAATAAACAAAATTTTAAAAGTTAATTAATTCTTTTACGATTTTAACAGATTACGAAAATTTTTAATATTTTATAAATACCCGTAAACTTATTAAAAGGTAAATATAATAAGTTGGTTTTTTTATCCGCTTTGAATTTTGTATTTAAATATTGCCTTAATAAGTTGGTAAATTAATCCGATACCACATTTTATAAGTTATAAAACGTATTTCGCGACGAAAAAAATATTGAATTTAAAAAGCAAATAATCTAATTAATTAAAGAAAATAATTATTTAATAAATTAATGCAAATTTAGAAAGTCTTAATAGCCGTAATTTACTTAAAGTAAAATAATAACGAATAACTGGTTATACCCTTTACTAAAAAATATTTCTTAAAAAAGATTTTTAAAAAATATAAAACTTAAGAATTATTAAAAATAAAACTTTAAATATGGTATATGCCGCCATAGCCCAAAAGTTACGTAACTTTTTTTTAATTATAAATACGGTAAAAGCTTTTATAACGGAATATTTTTTTAATTTTAAAGGTTTTTTACAGTTTAAAAAACGTATTTAGGTCCTTATTGAAAAGTTATTCCGGATATTATTAATTTAATAGGTATATAATTTTTATATTACCAGCTAACTAAGAAAAAACATTATATTAATAATATTAATCCGTAATTATTATTAGCCGGAATAAGTGTACGATATATGCCGCTTTTACCGAAATTACAATATATATAATAGGTCGTACGTATAAAAAAACGAAAAAGAATTATTATAAATTTTATTTATTTTAAATTAATTTTATTCAGATTTTTCGGTAAATTTTATAGTTAACTTACCGGTAAAACAAAAAAAGAACCCTTATTTTTTTAGGGTATTTTATAATCGTTTAACGAAAATAATTATTTTATAACTAATACATAATATAAACGCAAAAACGTACGTTGAATACTTTGTTACTTGCTATTAAAAATATTACGGTTTCTTTAAAAAATTAATATTTAATAAAAAAAACAATTAAATAAATAATTTTTGGACTTATTTATACGACTTAATAAGTATATAATAATAGCCTAATATATTTTTTTATTTTTAAACGGACGGAATTATGGAAAGAATTAATAAAGAAATTTTTACGTATTTCCGTTATTTTATGTATGATCTATAATATAATTAAGTCAAGTTTTTACCGGGAGTATAATTAGCTTTTAACGGTAAAAATGTTTCGTTAAAAATAAACTTTTTTTTAATTTATAGGTATGATATAAAACTTATTAACGAAATACCGATAACCCTTTAATTAATTCCTAATGTAGAAAAAGTTATTAATTTTATTAAAAAGTTACGAAAAAATACGGAATTTATTTAAATTATTATGGCGTTAATTTAAACCTAAATAAAATAATTAATTAATATTTTTATAAAATAAATAAAATATTTCGAAATGAAAAAACTTAATATAATTAAATTTAAAAAACGTAATTATTTTTTAATTATTTAAAAAGTTCTTTTAAATATATATTAAATATAAGGTTACCGTAATTATGCTGCATAATACCGTAAAATTAGCGGTACCGTTAAAAATATATTCGAAATTTAATGTAAAGCTTTTAATATTAATAATACGGAACCGGTTATTTAGCTATATTTTAAATAATAATTAACCGTTACCGATATTATTAAAAAAAGAAAGACAATATATAATAAAATGTATATTAAAGGCTAAAAATAAGCGCGTAAGCCGCGGTTACCGAAAAAAGCTATTCGTAAAATAAGTAAGTTATAATAAACCGGTATAAAAGTTATATAATAATTTCGAAAATATAATTACCTTTAATAAGTTCGAAAGGTTATTTAGAAAAGGAAACGGGGTCGGCGAAAACGTAAGAGTACGAATAGGGGCAAAAGGAAAAAGGTATAAGTAAAGCCGCCGCCGTTTTGCTGTAGTTTCGTTACTTTTTAAAGGCGAAAAAAGGGATGATATTATAGGCTGAAGCTTATAAGGCAGTTCGGGCTTACGGAGTGAGCTTTTTAGCCCGAGCTTACCTATATGTATATAAGGAGCAGCTATTTCGTTGGTGGCAAGTTGTTTTTCTTTTTCTTTCCTTACCTTAAATATAAACCTTTATTAAGCTGTGCCTTTATTTAACTTACGTATTGTGCCCGTTATATTATTTATCCGTTTAAGGTTTAAATACGTTAAATCATTTGTTATTTAAGCCGATTTATATTATAAAGCCTTATTAAAACTTAAATATAAAAATTAATCCTTTATTTAAATTAACTTATATTAATACTCCGTATATATTAAAAATATATTTTAAAAAAATTTATATTATTTAGTCGGCATTGGTATTTTCGTCATATAATACGAAATAAGAAAATATGGTAAATCGGGCGACGATTACGGAAATATTATTATAATATATTTTCGTAAGTAAATATTTTAATATAAAAAGTATAATAATAAAATCGAATATAACTAAATAGTATAGTTATTTTATAATTAATAATAATTATAATTTTCCGTATAACATATCTCGTTATATTTTCGTTTTAATGCAAATATTATATTACTGTGTAATTTTTTATTCCGTTAATTTTATTTTAGGAAGAAAATATATATAATAAAGCCGTTTTAAGGTTTTCTAAATTTATAGATATCCGTATAATTAATGTTTATATATTTTTCGTATTAAATATTTTTTTATTCTTTTCAAACTTATATTTTATCGTTTTTTTGATTTTTTAAAAAACGGTAGTTATATTATTAAATTATTTAAAATATATTAAAATTTACTGCCCGAATAATTATAATTTGTCGTAAGCGTAAATATATTTTTATAATAATGTCCAAAATCGTATAGCTAATTTTAACCAATTTCTTTCGAGGTCTGGTCGTTTACTTGAGGCATTTGCTCTGTTATTTTTTAAACCTTTCCTATATATAATAACGAAATTAAAATTCGCTAATTTTTTCGCTTAATGAAATTATCGTCCTATAAGCTTTTTAATTATGGTAAATCGGGTAAGATTTTAATAATCCGTATAAACCTTAATTTAATACAAATCCCTTTAAGGAAATACCAAAACTTTAAAAATATTAAATTAATAACCATAAATTTCTTATATGGAATACCGTAACTAAGTTCGATTTCTTTTAATTTATACGAAAGAATATAATACGGTAGAATTTACCTTAATTATTTTATTATCTAATTATTACGTTTAACGCGTAATATAAAATATCGGTTTTTAATTTAACGTGGCGGTTTATATCGTATATAATTAACATTAACTTGCTAATAATTACATCCTTAATATTCTAAAATTTTCTTTCAGTATTTAACGTTTATTTAAATATTTTTTCGTAAAATTTATTAAGGGTATAATTATTTTGCTAAAGTTTCAAATAAATTTTCTCTAATAATTTAAGAACTTAAAAAATATTTATACTTCCTTAATTATCGTTAACGGTTATTGTTTTATAATTACATCGATTTTTTTAAAATCTATCCTAATATATTTTAGAGTAATAATATGTCCGAGATATTTTATTTCCTATTTGTAAAAGTAACTGTTTTTACGTTAATAAATAATTTTATGTTTTATTGAACTTAAAAAACTTTATAAAACTATTTTACATATGGCCTTTTTGTTTTTGAAAAAATAAAAATATCGTCGAGATAATATACGACGAAAATATCGAGATATATTTATAATATATGCTGAACAATTTGTCAAAATGTTACTGGTACGTTCGTAAATCCCATTATTATAACCAAATACTTATATAATCCGTATTTCGTTCTAAAGGCTATGTTCTATTCGTATTTTCTTTTTAATTTAAATAAAGGTATATCTATTTTTAAAATCAAATACTGTAAATTATTTAGCTCCATACAGTCGGTTTTTTATTTTTATAATTAACAGTAATTATATTCGATTTATAACGGTAATATCGTTTAATTATTGGTAATCAACTACAAATCGAAATTTTCTGTTTTTTTTGGTACGAAAAATATTAGATAACTTGCTAATAACTTCGAAAGTCGAACTTATTCTTTTTGTAACTGATTTTCTAGGTCCTTTTTAGAAGTATATAATTCTTTTCTATTAAAATTGTAAATAAGATAAAACTTTATTAAGGATCTTTCTTTAAGGATTACCTTATAATTCCATTCGTTGTATTCTAATAATTTCCTATTAAGCCTTTTCTTAAAAAGCTCTTCGTATTTATAGTATTATGTCAACATATTAATTAGATTTTCTTACTTTTAGGGCTGTTATTATTATTTTAGATAATTATTTAATTATTTTAGTTTCAATTTAATAATAATAACAATATTGTGACAGCTAGGGGTTGAAAAAATTATTAAACATTAGTCGTACGAATTTAAATTTGTCGAAGTGTCGTAGGATTTTGTAGTAATAAAATAACTTAATTATATCTCGTAATATCAGAAGTGTTTTAAATAAAATATTATATTTGTAAACGATAAATATTAATAAATGTTATAAGTTAAACTTATATAAATTATAGATATAATAAACATATATATATATATATATTGATTTTTAGGATTATTACTTATTTTTACTTAACTGTGTTTAGCCGTATTTAGCGAATTCTGGCTGAATAATTATTTAGTGCTAATTAGTCGTGTTTAGTAGATTTTTACTAAGCACTTATTACGTGACCTAGGAGGTGGTCCGTATTATTTTCGTTGATCGTTTTCTGAAGCCGGAGTCTGTCAGATCGTAATACGATTTCCTCTTTCCTTAAATCTTGCCCTTATGATTTCATTTTTTCCTGGTAAGTGTTACTGGTTTTTTACGATATTAGGTCGTATTGTTAAACGTCGCCGTCAGATTTTTTCTATTATTCGTCGGTAAAATTTATTTTTTGTTTTTGACGATTTCAGTTTCGAAATTATGCCGTATTCTTCATATTTCTTAACGGTTGGAAATACGAAATAATTGAAAATATTTTAACATGTAAGGTTTACGTTAAACGTAAATATTTTTATCATGGGATCAACATTTTTTTTCTTTTTTGAAAAATATTCGTACCGAGAATTAACGCTGAAAACGAAAAAAGGTTTCCGTAAAAAAGCGTTTTTTGGAATTGTAAAAATGTTATTAATAAAAGATTAATAAGGTTATTGCGCGTTTAATTCGTTTTCGGAAATAATTTTTTTTTCGTTCGAAAGGAATAAAAATTTTATAACAAAAGTTGTAATTATTCGAAAAGCTAAAGGAGCAAGAATATTAGTAGTAGGCTATTGCCGAAGCTTTTATGGCCGTATTGGCTTCTTTCGCTGGTCCCGTGGATTAGTTTGATATCGGTAATACCGATTGATCCGTTAAAAATACTAATTAAGATACGATTGTTTCTGGTAATTCCGTCGCTGCTGGTAAAAGTTCTTTAATAGACGTTGGGCGTTAATAAGGTTTTTGACAGATTTTTAAGTATTTTCAGAATCCGGGTGCCTTTTTTATTTAATTAGGTATTAAGTCCTTTTTATTTTTGCATATTACGGATTTTTTTATTATATTTATTTATTCGTTTTTATTTTTATATCGTTTTATGCTGTATATATTTTAATTATGTTTATTATTAATTCGAATAAAGAAACGTAAAAATTATATAGAATTTAATATTTGGTAAAGGCTTTAATTAATAATTGTTTTTTAAAATATTCTTAGTGATTTTGTTTGGACCGATATATTTGAAATCGAGTTTTTTATTCGGTTATTTTATTTGAATATTTTCGGTAACGAGGAAAACCATTTTCTCTTTTTCGAAAATTAACTTTTTTAACTTTTTGAATTATTATATTTACTTATTTGGTTTCGTACGATTTTTAATTCTCTTTTTATTTCCTAGTATAATTATCGTAAACATTCTGATATAAGGATTATTTCAATATTAATAAATTTATTATTGTATAATATGTTTTATTAGTATTTGCAATAAAACCAAAATTTACATTTATAAATATTATTTGAATATTTTCGTTATAACTGGCATTATAAATTAATTACGTAATTAATAGTTTTTCAACTTAATTATTATATTTATAACTAAAATAATATCGTAAGTAAATTTTTAAAGTTTAATTTATTCGTTTTCCTTATTTTTTGGTTTAAAGTTTAAATAAATTAAATGATATATGATTTAAGCTGATTTATATTATAAGGCCTTATTAAAATTTAGATGTAAATATTGATGTCTTATTTATAATAATTTTTATTAATAATCCGTATATATTAAAAATATTTGTTTTAAAAAAATACGTATTATTTAATCGGCGTTTTTATCTTTATCATATAGTGAAAAATAAAAGAATTTTGTAAATCGGTTAACGATTACAATAATGCTATTATAATATATTTCCAGAACTAATTTGTTTAACGTAAGAGGCTTAGTAATAAAACTAAATAGAATTGAATATTATGGTTACTTTACGATTAATAATAGCTATACCTTTTTATATGGTTTATGTCGTTAAACTTTTATTTTGGCGCAAATATCGTATTGCCGTATGAATTTTAATACCGTTAATTTTATTTTCGGAAAAGAATATATGCGTTAAAGTAATTTTAAGGTTTTATGGATTTCTGGATGTCCGTATAACTGATATTCGTATATTTTTTGAATTAAATCTTTCTAATATCTTTTTGGTATTTGTATTTTATTTATTTTTTGGTTTTTTAGGAAATTATTATTGTATTACTGAATTTTTTAATGCATATCGAAAAGTACTGCCCGAATTGTCATAATCCATTATGGGCGTAAATATCTTTTTGTAATAATATCGAAAATTGTATAATTAATTTTGACTTAAACCTTTCGAAATTTGGTCGTTTATTTAAGGTATTGACTTTGCCATTTTCTGAACTCTTTTTACAGATAATAATAAAGTTAAAATTTGCCAATTTCTTTACAGCACGAAATTATTAATTTTTAATTTTTTGGTGGTAATAACTCGGATAAAATTTTAATGATCCGTATGAACTTTAATTTAATATAAATGTTCTTTTAGAAAATATTTAAACTTTCGAAACGCCATAATAATAGCCATAAATCGTTTATTTAAAATACCGTAATTAAATTCGGTTCCTTTTAATTTATCTAAAAAAAATATTTAGGATATAATTTACTTTAATTATTTCGTTATCCGATTATTATCTTTAATGCCTAATCCGAAATATCGGTTTTTAATTTAACGGAACGGTTTGAATCGTATATAATTAATATTAATTCGTTAATAATCGTATTTCTAATATTTTGAAAAATTTTCCGTATTTAACGTTTAATTAAACTTTGTTTTGGAAGGTTCATTAAGGGTATAATAAATTTGCTAAAGCTTCGAATAAACCTTTTATAATAATTGGCAAATTTAAGGAATACCTGTACTTTTTTTAATCGTCGTTGGCGTTTATTATTTCGTAATTACAGTAATTTTCTTAAGGTTTATTTTAATATGTTCTGGGATAATACTATATTTCAAATATCTTACTTTTTGTTTATGGAAATAACTTCTTTTTGCATTAATAAGTAATTTTACGTCCTATAGAGCTTAAAACATTTTATAAACGTATTTTACGTATATTTTTTCCGTTTCCGAAAAAATAAGAATGTCGTCGAGATAGCAAACGACGAAAATATCGAGATACTTTCGTAATATATGGTTTATTATCCGTTGGAAAATTACTAGTACGTTCGTAAGTCTTATTAATATAATTAAGTCTCTAAATAATCCGTATTTCGTTTTAAAGGTTATTTTTTATTCGTATTCTTTTTTAATCTTAAAAAAAGTATATTTATTTTTCAGATTATGTTTTATGAATTCATGGGCTTTATAAAGTCGGTTTTTTGTTTTTGTTATTAAGGGTAATAATGCTTAATTTTTAACCGTAATATCGTTTAATTGTTAATAATTAACTATAAATTGCAATTTTTAATTTTTTTAATACGAAAAACATAAAGTATTCTGCCGGTAATTTTGAAAGTTAAATCTATCTTTTTTCCAACCGGTTTCCCAGGTATTTCCTGAAAATATATAATTTGTTTTTATTAAGATTGTAAATGAGGTAAAAATTTGTCGAAATCTTTCCTCAAGAACTATTTCATAATCCTATTTGCTATATTCTGGTAGCTTTGTATCGAATTTCTTCCACAAAAGCTATTCGTATTTATGTTATTATGGTGGCATATAAGTTAAAATTTCTGATATTTGGAGCTGTTATTCTTTGTTTTAGATCGTTATTTAATTGCTTTAATTTTGTTTTAGCAGTAATAACGATATTTGTATTCTTTTTTAATACCTATTTTTTTATATCTTATCCTTTTGAGTGGTAAGATTTTTGTCGTATCTTTATATCTGTTTTTATCGCCATTATCGATTAAATATCAATATTTTAATTTTTTTTCATTTGTTAATAAAGAATAAAATACACTTTACCTGGCCAATTTTTCCGTTAATTAAAATTCCGTACCGGCGTATTTATAATAATCTTAAGATTATATCGTAATTCTTAAATGGAACGATATCGAAATTAACTGTTTAATATCGTTCTTAGATAAAAATCTCGAAATAATAAATTTTGAGTATAATATTTCCGTTATCGTAGGCGAATTCCTGATTTTCGGCGTTCGTCATTATGTAAGGTTTTAATTTGTATTTTTATAGCAATTTAAGTTTACTAATTATATTTAGTATAACATAATTCCTATCCAGAATTTCCTAATTTATTATTGTAATATACTAATACGTTTTTATTCATACATTTAAAGTAATAAGATTATTAACGGCTTTTATCGTTACGTTTAAAACCTTTTTTAGGAATTTTTTTTAACTTTTTTTGGTTTCGTTATTTTGCGGCTTTTTTATAAGTAGCCTTTTTTTATTTTTATTCGAATTTATCGAGTTTTATATATATTCTTTTGTTTAACGCGTTAAGCTGTTATATTTGTTGTTGTCGATGTATATTTTTTTAAAAATTATATCAATTACTTTTAATTTTGTTATAATTCTTTCTTTATCGAATAAATTGTTTTTTTATGTTTGCGATTATATCTTATTATGCGCCGTTTTCATTATCGTTCTAAAAGTCTTTTATAAATTAACGTATTTCTTTCTTAATAGTTTTCCTTGTACAAAAGTTTATGGTAAATATTAATTAAAAATAAAAATCCGTAATACTTTTCTAGTAATATTTTTTATTATGCCTCAAATTAATTCTTTTTTTATTTAGTAATTATATTACTGATAATAACAAAAAGGGGTTTTTTGCGGGTATTATTTTTTCAGGCTAAACTTTTTATTTCGGCTGATTATTAAATATCTTTTGGGGTTATGGTCCGAAATTATCGATATTATTACTTACTATTTTTGTTATTTCCGGTACGATTTAAAAAGTCGAATTCTTTATAGTATATGCAGAAAATCCGTTCCTAAATATATTATTTTTATTTTTCGTAATCGAGATATTCTTGTCGTCGATAATATATGGCGTACATTTTTCCGTATTAATCGGGTATTCCGGGATAAAGTTTTTCCGTTTAATTTTGATATTTGCGTAATTATTTTTGTAATGCTTTTTGTTATGATTGCGATATTTATCGAATTAGCTTTCTAGCTTTTCGTATTTTTTGTCGAATCTTTTATTGTAATAACTTTCGTTGTGTTTTTCGCTATAGGGGACCTGGTATATATTTAAGCTAAGTAATATTAATAGGTTTACTTTCGTTTTTCAGATTTTTTCTAGATTATTCCTTAGGTATAAGTTTTTAATTATTTTAACGGGGTTTTTTAGGTACTTTATATTACAATACCTTATGTTTTATTTTATTGTAATTATAATATTTGGTTTAGTTTTAAATTCTTTTATGTTTAAGTTTTAATTTTATAAGTTTTAATTCCATGCCGTAAAAAATATTATTTTGTCGAACCATGCTAATAGTAATTATATATCGAGATTTATTATTATTTCTTAATATTTTCAATACGTTATACGTATTATCGATTTTTAATTTTAATTATTATAACGATATAATTCGATAAATACTTAGCCCGCTTAAATTTAAAATATCTTTTTTTATCTTTTTTTAGGCCGTCGAAAATTTTAATTATTAATACTTTTCATTTTTAATTTAATTTAACAACTAATTAAATTAAGGTATTATTATAATTAATTATTAATCATTCTTATCGTAATTATTATATTGATATTTCGGCATTTATTTTTTATTTATTACTTAAAAAAAGTTTCGGTAATATTTATTCGCATTATTTAGAATTACGACATTTTTATATTATTTTTATGTTTCGTTTTTTAATTAATAAAATAATATATTTTTTATTATTAATTGAAAATAAATAATCTTATTTTTAATAAATCGTTTAATTATAAACTTTATTCGTATAATAAACATAATAAATCGAATAAAAAGATATCCAAAATATATCCGGTATTAAATTAAAAATAAATATAATTTGGTCGAAATTCTATCGAAAAGTTCTGTTATAAAAAGCTTAAGAACTTTTTTTAGCGTCTTAGTGAAATTTAACTAAATAACCTGGGTTATTTAAGGGGATTTTCGGGTTTCGGGAATTTTTTCTTTTTTCTTAAGTTTTTTATAGGTTACTTAAAAGTATATGGTAAGATTATTATTATTTTTTTCAAGTTGGAAATACGTTCGTTTATAATATCTAAACGTCAAAAAATTTCTTTGGGAAAAAGGCGAGGCTTTTCTTTTTTTCTCGGATTTTATTCTAATATCCGGGTAATCAAAGACCTGGTAAATGGGCTGTTCGGGTTGCTTGCTAGTAAACATAGCGTTAATCGATATTGCTCAGAATTTGACGGTATTATTGAGCAAGAGTTTGCAACGTATGACGGTTAAGAGTTTAACCAACTATTAAACCTTAATCGTACGGGTTTATATTAATAGAAATGTCGTAGGACTTTATATTAATAAAGTAAATTAGTTAAGTTTTATAATACCAAAAATATTTTAAATAACGATATTATATTTATAAACGATAAATATTAGGAAATATTATAAGTTAAAACTATTTAAATTTTAAAAGTGATATGTGTATATATATATATTGGTTTTTAGTATTATTACTTATTTTTGTTTAATTGCGCTTCATCGTATTTAGCGGATTCTGGCTAAACAGTTACTTAATTCTAATTAATTGTGTTAAATAGATTTTTACTAAGCATCTATTACATAACCTGGGAGGTGGTCCGTGTTACCTTCGTTAACCGTTTCCTGAGGCCGGAGCCTGTCAGATCGTAACAAATATATCATATTTTTTTTGATACATATTTTTTTCTTATATCTTGTCCCTTTAGATGGTAAGGTTTCTGTCATATTCTAATATCTATATTCGCCGCCATTAACGATCCAGTATTAAAATCTTAATTTTCTCTTTTTTTATCTATTAATAAGATATTGTGAGAATACAGCCCCTATAAGGATAAGGCCGGTAGCCGACCAGCTACCGATTAGTTACCGACACACTTACTAATATAAATCCACTATCTGGCAGTTAATAGCAAACGCCAAATGGAAATAACCTAATATATTTACTTTTTAGAATCTGCTTTACAATTAGTCGGAAATTACCTTATTTAACTTACAGCTATCCATTACCTTATAATTCTTTTATTTATTATAAAAGGTAACGCGATAATTACGAGAAATAGAGTTCGCCGATTGCAAAACGAACTTAAGTTATTAGTCGAAAAAACCGCCGATCGGAACCCAACCGACGAACGATCGATCACAGTACGAGAATAAGCGAAAAAGTTTATAACGGAACCTTAACGGGCAGAAAACCATGGTTCCCGAGATCCCGAATTACCTTATATATATAATAAAAATACGTGCCGATAACCGTTAGCTAAATAGGCGGAAAACGGGCGTAATATAAAAAATGCGTCCCGGAATTTAAAATAAAAATTGATTAAATTTTTTAATAATAATTAAATTTTGGAAATTATTCGTTAACAAAACGAATAACCTTAAGAAATAGTCCGATAATTAGGTAAATTAAAAGTAATAATATAAGTTAAAAAAAGCAAATTTTATAAATTAATTACGATATTATTACAAAACTTACAAGTAATAAACGAATACCGCGTTATAATTGTCCGAAATATTCCGAACGCGCGTCGGTTAAAAAAAAGAAAATTAAATAAAAGTTATTGCGGAAATTTACGTTAAAAGGCTAGGGCAAAATATCTTTATTTATATCTAATAGGCCATAAGTTATATAAACATTTTTATTATAAACGTTTAGCGATTATACTACGGTACGCTTAATGACTTTAATTACAAAAAAAATTAAAAATAAAAACTAATAGATTTTTGTTAGGAAAAATTACGTATATCCTAGCTTTTTCGATAAAGAATATAGGGAATAATTTATAAAATTACGATAGTAATCCAATTAATCGTTGTTGGACTTTTACGTTAAATAAAGACTTTTAATTTATACAATAAAATTTACGAACGCTTTTAGCGCGGAAAATAATCGAAATAACAAACGATTTGCTTTTAATTACTTTTATAAATTAATACCAAAGTTACGAAATATCTTCTTATAAAAAAGCGTTAAGCTAATTGAATTAATAACATAATAAATAAGGTAAAATATTATTAAAACGTTTTAAAAAAAACAAAAAAAAAACCGATTATCTTTTGCTAAAGATCTTAATAAAAATAAATAATCTTATTTTAACGCTTTCGAAAAAAGAATCCTCAGAGCAAATTAAAGGCGCCGTATAGGAACAATAAAGAGCGCAGGCGTTTTTATATTCGGAAGGCAGATAATTACTAATTTAATTCCGATCGGAATAAATCCATATAACTTAATACCCTTAATTTTTATAAGGGCCTATTTAAATATTATAACTATAGGAGACTAAGTAATAAAAACGTAAATTACAAATTTAAAAAAGATACGAAAATCTTGTGATTCCGGCTATACGGAAATAAATTTCTAAAAACCGTATAAAACGTCACAATATATAATGGTAAATTAAATTAATTCTTAAATGTAAACACAAAAAAGAAACCGGAATAAACATATACGTCCAATTTATTTCGGCTGATAAATGCGAAACAGTTAAAATAAAGCCGCCTTTTAAAAAAATACTTATTAAAAGAAATACGGTAAATATAGCAGAATAAATAAATATACATATTAAAATATAAATAAATATTATAAGCAAAAAGTTAATGAAAAAAACTTAATTTCCAATTAATTTCTATAAATATTCCAGGCCTTATTAGCGTTAACAGTACGTATATTAAATGTTATAAGCCTTACGAAATTCCAGTTAGCATAATAAATAATAACGGAAACGAACGAAAGTTTCAGTAAATTTACTTTATAATATACCGTAACCGGAAAACGCTTAATTTTTTATTATCGAAATTAGGAATAAACAAATTAGGTATTTTATTAAATAGAGCCACATATTAATAATTATATAGATTATTGCAAAAAGTCGACGGAAAGGAAATGGTAAACCTAAGGCTTTCCGACAAACAAATTTATACCGTTAACCTAATAGGCCTAACCGAAAAGCTAAATATCCCGGAATTCGAGGAATAATAGAAATAAAGTGTGACGGCTAGGCGGTTTAACTAACTATTAAACCTTAGTTGTACGGGTTTATATTGGCAGAAGTATCGTGGGAATCTAAACAATAAATATAGTAACGTATTACGTTTTGTAATTCCAAAGGTGCTTTAGGTAACGAATTGTTATTACAAGCTGAAATTATTTAAATTATGGAAATAATAAGCGTATATATCCTGGTTCTGGCTTAAGATACTTATCATAGCTTAACGACATTTCTCTGGTTAAATCTTTTTGAGCCCTTTTACGCTTATTTTGGTATTTAACCGGCTTAAACTTTTTTGACTAATTAGGGCCCTTAAGTCTTTAAACTAATTACGTAACCTTTTAGCTCGGTTGGGATCTGACTTTACAGGATCCCGACCGTTTCCAGGAGCTAAGATTATTAGGTTATAATACGATTTTCTTTTTTCCCGGATTTTTATTTTTAAAGATCATATTATTTGTTTATTAATTTTTAATAAGTAATTTTCCTTTTTTTATATTTATTATGTCGGATCTTATTAAAAAGTTTAAACTTTGCAAACGTAGTAACGTTTTCTTTTTTTTAAACGAATTAACCGTTTTGGTTTTATTAAATATTTAAACGCTTTTTGTTCCCGTTGCAAATTTGAAAACAAAACTTGCAAGGTTTATCGCAGCTTAGGGAAATATGCTTTTTGTACTACTTATGGAAGTCCTTGTAATCTTTTTGGTTTTTCCGAATTTAAATACCGGAAATTGGTTGCCGAGGAAAATCGTTTAAAATTAAAGGAACATATTACCGAAAAGGAATTTTTAAAAGCTTAATAATATTTTAACGAATTATTTGGTCGTTTAAGCCGCTTGCGAAAACAAAAAAAAGTTTTTTTCGTTGACGTGGGATTAAGATGTTTCGCCGCGGTATTCAAGGTGCGGAAGTGATAAAGGAGCTTGAGCATTTCGAAAAGGAATAAGAATAGCTGGAGGTTGTCGTTACGGCTGCCATGTTAGCATAAATTGCGGCCGATTGGCCCGATATCCCGGTTACTAACTGGTTAATTGTTAATTAGGACGTACCTGTCGTTGCTGGTAAAAGTTTTTCAATAGGCGTTAGGCGCCAATAAAATTCTTAGCGGGTTCTCAGGTATTTTCGGAATTCGAATGCTTTTTTTATTTGATTAGGTTCTAGGTAAATCTGTTTTATTTCCGTATATTAAGGATTTTTTCCATTTTATATATCTATTTGTCCTTTATTTTTATATTATTTTATATCGTATATACTTTAACTATATTTGTTGTTAATTCGAATAAAAAAACAGAAAAAATTAAAAGAATTTAATATTTAGTAAATGTTTTATTTAATAATTTTTTGGAAATTTTCCTAGGGATTGTATATGGATCGATATATATAAATTAAGTTTTTTATTAAGTTATTTTATTTAAATATTTTTAATAACGAAGGACATTAATTTTTTTAAAAAATTAATTTTCTTAACTGTTTTTAATTATAATATTTATTTCTTAATATAATTATTATAATTATGTTGGTATAAGAATTATTTGAATATTAATTAAATTATTATTATATAGTTTTGTTTATAAATTTTTGGAATAAAATTAAAATTTGCGGTTGTAAATATATTTTTAATATTTTCGTAATAATTAATATTATAGGTTAATTATATAATTAGCAATTGTTCAACTTAATTATTTTATTTGGAATTCATATAATATCGTAAGTAAGTTTTTAAAATTTAGTTTATTTAATTTATTTATTTATTTAACATTGAAATATGTGAAATAATATGTAATTTAGGCCGATTTATGTTATTAAGCTTTGTCAAAATCTTGATGCGAATATTGATCCTTTCTTTAAAATAATTTTTATCAGTAATTTATATATGTTACAAATATGTTTGAAAAAAATATATATTGTTTGTTCGGTGTTTATATCCTTACGATATGGTAAAAAATAAAAGAATTTCGTAAATCGATTAACAATTACCAAAATATTGTCGTAATATATTCCTATAGTTGGATTTTCAAATATATGAAATTTAGTAATAAAGTCGAATATGACTAAGTATTATAAGCGTTTTAGGATTAATAATGGTTATAACTTTTTATAAGATTTATATTGTTAAATTTTTATTTTGGCGTAAATATTATATTGTTATATGATTTTATATATTATTGATTTTATTTTAAGTATATATATATATATATATGTTAAAGTTATTTTATGGTTTTATGGATCCCTAGATATCCATATAATGAATATTCGTATATTTTTCGTACTAGATTTTTCGCGTAGTTTTTTGGAATTTATATTTTATGTATTTTTTGGTTTTTTAAGAAACCGTTATTATATTATTACATCTTTTAATATATATCGAAAGGTATTACTTAAATTGTTATAATTTATCGTAAACATAAATATTTTTTATAATAATATTAAAAATTATATAGCTAATTTTGATTAATTTCTCTTTAAGATTTGGCCGTTTATTTAAAGTATTTGCTTTACCGTTTTCTGAATTTCTTTTATAAATAATAACGAAATCGAAATTTACCAATTTGTTTGCGTAACGAAATTATCATTCTATAAGTTTTTTGGTCATAATAAATCGGGTAAAATTTTGATAATCTATATAAACTTTAACTTGGTAGAAGGTTTTTAAAAAAAAAAAATACCTGAACTTTCGAAATACCATAATAATGGCCATATATCCCTTATTTGGAACACCGTAATTAAGTTCGGCTTTTTTTTAATTTATATCACAAAATATAAGAAGGTATAATTTGCTTCAATTATTTTATTATTTAATTATTACGTTTAATGCGTAATTCGAAATATCGTTTTTTAATTTAACGGGATAATTTAAATCGTATATAATTAATATTAGTTCGCTAATAATTATATTCTTAATATTTTAAAGCGTTTTTTCCGTATCTGGTATTTATTTAAAAAAAGATTTTGTTTATAAGATTTAGTAAAGATATAATTATTTTGCTAAAATTTTGAATAAACTTCTTATGATAATTAGCGAATCCAAGAAATACCTATATTTCCTTAATTATTATCAATATTTGCTATTTTATAATTACAGCAATTTTGTTAGAATTTATCTTAATATATTTTGGAATTATAATATATTCCAAATATTTTATTTTTTATATATAAAATTAACTTTGTTTTGCGTTAATAAATAACCTTATATCTTATAAAGTTTGAAAAATTTTATAAACGTATTTTGCATATATTTTTTATCGTCAAAAAATAAGAATATCGTCAAAATAGTAAACGCCGAAAATATCAAGGTATTCTTATAATACGTAATTAATTATTCGTTAAAAGGTTATTACTACGTTCGTAAGTTCTATTAATATAACCAAATACTTAAATAATCCGTATTTCGTCTTGAAGGTTATTTTTTATTTATGTCCTTTTTTAATTTTAATAAAGTTATATTTATCTTTAAGATCGAATATTATAAATTATTTGATTTTGTACAGTCGGCTTTTTATTTCCGTAATTAATGGTAATAATATTTGATTTTTAATAATAATATCGTTAAGTTGCCAATAATTAATTATAAATCGTAATTCTTTATTTTTCTTAAATACAAAAAACATAAAGTATTTTATTAATAATTTCGAAGGTTAAATTCATTTTTTTGTAATCGACTTTTTATGTATTTTCTGAAAATATATAATTTATTTCTATTAAGATTGTAAATAGGGTAAAACTTTGTCGAAAATCTTTCCCTAAAAATTATCTTATAATCTTATTTACTGTATTCTGATAATTTCGTATTAAGTTCTTTTTTAAAAAATTACTTATATTTATAGTATTATAGCAATATATTAGTTAAACTTTTTAACTTTTAAAGCTGCTAATATTTTACGTCGTTATTTAATTGCTTTAATTTCGCTTTAATAATAATAACAATGGCTTATATTTTTTGATTGCTAATGTTTTTTTTATATTTTGTTTTTTTGGGTAATACGGTTTTTGTTATGTTCTTATGTTTATATTCGTGACTATTATTAATCGAGTATTAAGATTTTAATTTTCTTTTTTTTATTTGTTAATAGGGTATAAAGCGAACCTTACTTGGCTTATCCATTTATTACAATTCCGTATTGGCGTATCCATAGTAATCATCAAATTATATCGTAATTACCGAATAGAATAATATGGAAATTAACTATTTAATGTTATTTTTTAGTAAGAATTTCGAAATAATTAATTTCGTAAATAATTTTTCCGTTATCGTAAACAAATTCCTAATTTTCGGCATTTATTATTATATAAAAATTTAATCTATATTTTTATAATAATTTCAATTTATTAATTATATTTAATACAGTATAATTTCCGCCTAAAGCTCCACAGTTCATTATTACGGTACATTAACACGTTCCGATTTGTATTTCCAAAGTAATAAAGTTGTTAATGTTTCTTATCATCGCGTTTAAAGCCTTTTTTGGGAATTTCCTTTAATTCCTCTGAGTTTCGTTATTTTATAGCTTTTTTATAAATAGCTTTTTTCTTTTAATTTTTATTTGAATTTATCGAACTTTATTTATATTTCTTTATTTAATGCGTTAAGTTATTATATTTATCGTTATTATCGGCGTATTATTTTTTAAGCTAAATTATATACTTTTAATTTTGTTATAATTCTTTTCCTTATTAAATAAATTATTTTTTATATGTATAATTATATCCTACCGTACGGTATCCTAATTGTTATTTTAGATATATTTTATAAATTAACGTATTTTTTAATACTTTTTTTTCTGGGGATTTATGATAAATATTAATTAAAAATGGAAATCCGTAATAATTTTTTGGTAATGTTTTTTACCGTACGTTAAATTAATTCCTTTTTGATTTCATAATTATATTATTTATTATAACAAAAAACGTTTTTTTACGGGCATTATTTTTTTTCGAGCCAGGTTTTTGTTTCGGTTAATTGTTAAATATTTTCTGAGGTTATAGTTCGAAATTATTAATATTATTATTTATCGTTTTTATCATTTCTGGTACGGTTTGGAAAATCGTATCCCTTATAGTATATACGGGTAATTCGTTTATAAATATATTATTTTTATTTTTCGTAATCGGGATATTTTTATCGTCGACAATATATAGCGTACATTTTGCCGTATTAAAAGAATTCCGGGATAAATGTTTTCTGTTTAATTTTAATATTTACGTAATTATCCTTATAATGCCTTTTATTATATTCGTGATATTTGTTAAACCAATTCTTTAATTTTTCGTATTTTTCTGTAAATTTCTTATCGTGATAGTTTTTGTTAAATCTTTTGTTATAGGCCTGATATATATTTGGCTTAAATTGAATTAATAATTTTGTTATTTTTTCTTTAATTATTTTTGAATTACTTTTCCGGTATAAGTATTTAATTATTTTACTATAACTTTTTGGGTTTCCTATATTTATAGGCTTTGTGTCCTATTTTGCCGGAATTAAAGCATTTAATCTGGCTTTAGTTTTATCTGGGAGTAACGCCGAGTTCCATAGGTTCTGGCGCCGTTCCGTAAGAAATAAGGGGTGCGTTTCGTTTTTTCCCCTGGTTGAACTTATTGTATCCCGAATATAAAGCGTATTATCCCTTTTTTTATCCTTTTTTAAATTATTGATTGTCGATTTTGATTATTTTTACGATATACCGATTTAGAGCAATTAATTATTTAATCCGAATAATATTATTTTTTATATTATTTTTTAACTTTTTATAAAAAATATCGATAAAGGTATCGGTTTCGTTATTTTTTTATTTTGCTTTAGCTATAAAATTATTAAAGGTGACGGCGTACTTAAATACGGATTTATTTTATCGGAATTGCAAAAATTATTAGGTTGCAAATCGTTTTTTATTCGGATTGCCGAAATTATTACGTATTTTATTTTCGAAATTAATATAAAATAAAAAGAATTAATTAGCAAAATATTTTCATTTAATTTTTTATTTCCAGGAAATTCCTTGTAGCGGGTTTAAATTAATTAATAATATTTCCCGTTAGGCATATTTTTATTACTAGGATTTGATTTATAAGGTGATTAAGGTTTAGGAAATAAAGGTAAATTCGTGCCTAAGTTAAAAAGGTTTAAAGGTTACCTTTTTTATCGTAAAGCTCCGGCTTCCTAGGTTTTATGCGAGCAAAAAAAGTTTAGGCAGGTAGCGTAACCTTAATTTGTCGGATTTCTTTTTCTAATTTCCGGATTCGAATCTAAAACTATTAAATAAGGGTTTCCTAAAGGTTAATTAACATTTTGATAATATTAAGTATTATTTAGAGTTTAACGATTTTATTAAATAAAAATTTATAACGTATGACGGCTAAACAATTTAATTAATTATTAAACCTTAATCGTACGGATTTATATTAGCAGAAATATTATAGGAATCTAAATAATAAATATAATAACGTATTACGTCTCGTAATTCTAAGAGTATTTTAAATAACGAATTATTATTATAAGCTAAAATTATCTAAACTATAAAAATAATAAACGTATATATCCTCGTCCTGGCTTAAGGTGTTTACTATGGCTTAACGATACTTCTCTGGTTAAATCTCCTTAAGCCCCTTTGAACCCATTTTGGTGCTTAACCGGCTCAAGCTCTTTTGACCAATTAAGGGCCTTAAGCCCTTTGAGCCAATTACATGACCTCTTGGCTGGGTCGGGGTTTGACTTTGCAGGATCCCGACTGTTTCCAGGACCTAAGACCGTTAGGTCATAATATAAAGGATAACCGAACTTCCCGTATACTTAAAGAAATTCCAGCAAATATATTCCGAAAAAATAGCGAAAAAAATACCTTAGTTATTAAGGGCAAAATATGCAATAAACTTAATCCCAGGGAAAACGCCCTTATTCGGCCCAATCTACCTTATTTCGGAGGCCCAAAAAAATATTCGAAAAATATATCCGAAAAAACTCAAAAGTAAGCCGGATACGTTATTTAAAAACGAACGCAAAGGTACTAATATTATTCGTACTTAAAAAGGACGGCAATTTCCGACTGTACGTCGATTATAAAAGGTTAAATCAAATAACAATAAAAAACCGATATCTTTTATCCTTAATTACAAAAGTAATAAATCGCCTGAGATTAATTAAGGTATTTTCGAAAATTAGTCTTGAAAATACTTACTATGATATTAGGATTAAAAAAGCGATTAATAAAAAACTATTTTCCGAATGCAATACGAGCAATTTAAATATACGGTTATGCCATTTGGCCTTATTAATATGCCAGCCACGTTTTAAGCTTATATATATAAGGTATTAACTATATTAATTAACTATATATACGTAATAGATTTAAATAATATAATTATTTATTTCGATAACGAAAGAAAATATACAAAGTATTTTCAATTAATTTACGAATGGTTATTATTGTATTAATTATTTGCCAAAATATTTAAATGCGAATTTATTTAAAGGAATTAAAATTCCTAAAATTTATATTTAATATTAACGGCTTAAAAATAAACCGTCGATGAGTCGATATTATCGAAGTATAATTAAAGCCAGAATTAATTTATTATACTCAAATATTTCTGGAATTCGTAAATTTTTAATAAAGATTTATGACCTATTACTTACGCATTACCGAACTTATTATTAAGCTTTTAAAAAAGGCGTAAGGAAAAGGCAAAATAACAAAATTCCGGTAATGCGAAAGAAATAAAAAAAACGTTCCGAAACTTAACAGATATTTTTTAATCGGCAACTATTTTCCAACATCAAAATAAGGCTAAAAATAATAAAGTCGAAATAAACTCCTTAGTAAAAACTATATTAAGAATGTTTTTACAGAAATACAAAAAACATTAATTCCTAATTATATATTAATCGTAAAAATTCCATCTAACCGAAAAACGGTAAGTTATCAAAATATAAAAATTAATGGCGATTATAAAAAGCCTAAAATATTAATAATAATACTTTAAGGATACGGAAAAGAGTTTTTTAATACTTATTAATTACATTACGTTAAAAACCATAATAAAGGCGCCGGCGCATAACTTTAAGAAAAGACTTAACCTAATAAATTTACTGCCTTACGTAATTTAATTTTAAAATTTAATGTTAACCAGACGCGGCTAATTCGACAAATAAATTATTTAAGCGCCCGGATTATATATTAAAGGAAATCGCATATAAAAGCGTAATCTTTACATTATCCAAAAATTAAAATTTACAAATAACATGCCCGAAAACGTACGGAAAACGATCGCAAATATATAACGCGATTTAAAGCAATATAAAGAAGCAAAAAGCCTTGTAAAAATAGAATAAAATTCGTTTATTGCAGAATTTTTAAATAAATTTCAGATAACGGCAATTTAAATAATTATTATCCGCGTAAAAAAATAAAAGATTTTCGTTATACGACAACAGGAAATTTTCGAAAAAGAATTATATATTTGCCGAACTTATCGTTTACGAATAATAATATAAATACGAATTACAATAATAATACGATTAACGGTTAAATAATAATAATTGTAAATTGCAACCGTATTACAATCAGATTTTAAGGGATTTGGAAAAAACGAAACTGGTATTAAGATTATTATTTATAATTAATACGTTTTACGTTCTTTAACAAAAAAGCTATTTAAAAACGAAACGGTACTTTAACCGAAAATTTCCTAACAGCTTTACGACCAGGTTCAAAGCTTACAAATTAAGGATTTAAATATTATAAAATTAATACGGATAACTGGACGCCAAGCCGGAATAAAAAGAAAATATTTCCTGGATCTAAATAAAATTTTATATTTATAAGGTAAATTCGTACTTCCGATATAAGGCATTTTACGAAAATAATTAATTAATTAATATTATAATAATTTAAAAGCAAAATATATAAGATATATCGGTACGTTAAAATTAATAACTAAAGAAATTTATTAAAAAATATAACAAACGATATCCGAAAATATATTAAATAATGTCCGAATTACTAAGGCTAAATAAAGCTATGCCGTAAACTATATAAACAGTTATAACCCCTACTGTTATTTTAATAATTTTTGCAAAAAATATCGTTAAATTTTATTACCGGATTTCATAAAAACCTAAATTTAAACGGGCTAAAATACGACGTAATTCTGGTAATCGTCGACCACTTTACGAAATTAAAATTATTTATTTTTATAGTTAAAACCTTAACCGCAACCAAATTAACCTAATTGCTTTACGACGAAATTATATACAAATTCAATATATTAACCGGAATTATTAACGATAAAAATAAATTATTAATAAATTAATTTTAAGCGGAATTTTACCAAAAATAAAAAATAAAATAGCGAATATCGACCGCCTATTACCCGCAAACCGATAAATAAACGGAACGTACTTATTAAATCCTAAGATATTACTTCCGTAATTATATTAATAAATATTAAAATAACTGGATAAAATTATTCCTAAATATAAAATTTATATATAATAATACACAAAACGCGTTCACCGGCCGTTTTCCGTTCGAAACCTTATATAAATATTATATAAAAATGGTAAAATACTTTTTGTAAAAGTTTAAAAAATAAATATAAGGAATTAAGGAATATTTCGAAAAAATAACAATTATTTATTAAATAATATACCAATATGAAAAGAAAATAACAGCAGCTTAACAAAAATATTAAAATTAAGATTATACGCTTATAGAATTTTAATTAAGGTAATAAGTAAATTTATCGACTAAAGGTTTTAAATTCAAAAATAAAGAATTTGTACTTATTTATATCCGGGTTACGATTAAGGAATAAATAAGCTTTTAAACGTATCAAATGATCTTTTTTTACAAAATATTAACGAATATATAATATATTTTTAATATCTTTATTAAAACCGTAATATAATCGGAATCCGGACGATATTTAAATAACCTTACTGGACTTAATAAAATAATGAAAAAAAATAAATAATAAAAAATATCGTCCGTTACCGAAATAATTGGAAATAACGCAAATATCTAATTAAATAAGAATGCTGGCCGGCCAAATATAATATATAAAAGCCCTAAAAATACCTTAAATACGCGTTTAAAATATTATAACGTTACGAAAAAAAATTAAATACGTACATAAAAAATAAAACGGCCCAAAAACCGTAAAGTAATAATAATTCGATTAAAGTTTAGCCGCCTAATAAGTACAAAAATCTTAAAAAGTAATTTTAAGCAAAATAAAAATATTAATATTAAAATATTATTTAATTATATAATTACTTTTAAGTTTTTAACAAATAAATATTTTATCGTATATTAATTAAAAACTTATAAATAACGTAAAACAAATTAAACTTTACGTTAATTAACCTTTAATAAGCGTATTAAGACAATTAATACAGAAATATCCGAAAATAATTAAAAAACATATAACGGCAAAAAACAAATATATTTATTAAATTTATTAGGCGTAAAACCCGAAAAGAATTTAAAAAAGTTTTATTTCTTACCAAAAATAAGGCCTAAATAACCGGAATATAATTTATTATTAATCGGAAATAAAATGGCGTTTTTAAAACGTTTACCGTACTTAAGTTTAATAACAGTTTTACTGGGTAAAACCATTTTTAATTATAATTATTAATAAATATTAAACTTTCGTTAAAACGTTAAAAACCAGACGAAAACTATTCGTAAATTAAAAATATAAGAATATAACGGCTTTGAAAATTGCCTAATTTATGGGAGTATTTTAAAATTACGCTTAATCAGAAATTAATTACGGCATAATAAAAAGAAAATCGTAACATTTATAAAAGATTTTAAATTTGTAAATTTATAAAATAATATTAAAATTAGATTTTTATAACCATAATAAATAACTAGAAATCGATTTTTGTTATATTAAAAAAATAATACTTTTTAATAATAACCGTATTAAGGGCGAATTCGGTTTCGCGAAAAACGTTAAATCGATAATCGATCGTAATTATGTCGGAATATTTATATTAAATACCTGTAATACGAATTTCTTCGAGTTCGTCGATTAACTTCTAATTATCGATACCGAATTAAAAAAACCGTTTAGGCGGTACCTTTCAAAACGATCAAAATTTAAACGGAAATTAAATAATAATATTTATAATATTAAAAATAATAATTAATTGCGATGTAATTTAAAATATCCGAAACCTAAATATAAACTGTACGATAATCGAAATAACGCTGTATTACGTAAATATAATACGGTATATTGCCGCTTATAATATAATTAATATTTATCTTATTATCGGCGTCAAAAAGATAACGTTAAAAGAAATCCCAGTTCCTCTTAATATTAAAATATCATTTTTTTGGAACTCCTTACAAAAAAAAGATATAACGAACGGAAATAATACGCAAAATAAACGGAAAAAACGAAATAAAAATAAAGAAAAACGAAAAATCAAACGGAAGGCGTATGCAAAAAAAATAAAAATATAAGGGCAAAAAGGAAACAAAGTAAACAAATTAAAATTAAAAACAAATTAAAATAAGAAATTAGGCAAAATATAATTAATTACGTAATATAATACGTATTAATTATTACGGTAATTATTTATAACATAATATAACGGTAAATTATTAGTAAATATACGTAACCAGATTTATAAAACGCGTTATATCAAATTAATAATAATATTATTAAAAATTAATAACTTAGAAAAAGAAAATAATTATAAAAATATAACCCTTGTAAAGATAAAGCTGGTAACCGACTAGTTACCGATCAGCTAATAACCCATTTACTAGTATAAATTTACCATCTAGCAACTAATTGTAAACGCCAGATGGAAGTAATTTAATACATTTACTTCTTGAAATCTGCTTTACGACTGGTCGGAAATTACCTCACCCAGCCCACAGCTGTCCAGTACCTTACAGATATAAGGTAAACCTTATTTAACTAATCCCTTTATTAATCAAAATTCCGTACTGGTATATCCATAATAATTCTACAATCATATCGTAATTCTCAAATAGAACGATATCAAAATCAATTATTTAATATTGTTCTTAAACAAAAATCTCGAAATAATTAATTTGGCGTATAATTTTTTTATTATCGTAAGCGAATTCCTAATTTTCGACATTTATCGCTATATAAGGTCTTAACTTATATCTTCATAATAATTTCAGCTTATTAATTATATTTAATATAATATAATTCCTGCCTAAAGCTCCGTAATTTACTATTACGGTATATTAATGCGTTCCAATTCGTATTTCTAAAATGATAAAGTTATTAACGGCTTTTATTATTACATTTAAACCCTTTTTTAAGAATTCTTTTTAATTTTTTTAAGTTTCGTTATTTTGCGGCTTTTTTATAGGTAACCTTTTTTTTGAGTCTTATTCGAATTTGTCGAACTTTATTTATATTTTTGTGTTTAGCGCATAAAGTTATTATATTTATTATTATTGCCGGCGTATTTTTTCTTTAAATCGTATTAATTGCTTTTAAGTTTATTAAAGTTTTTTTTCATCGAATAAATTATTCTTTTATATTTGTCATTATATCTCTTTATATGTCATTTTAATTATCGTTTTAAACATTCCCTAAACATTAACGTATTTCTTTTTTCATGGCTTTTTTTATACAAATTTATAATAAACATTAACTGAAAATAAAGATTTATAATAGCTTTCTGGCAATATTTTTTATTATACGCTAAATTAACTTTTTTCCGTTTAATAATTATATTATTAAAAATAACAAAAAAGGTTTTCTTGTAGGTATTATTTTTTTTCGAGTTAAATTTTTATTTCGATTAATTACTAAATACCTTTTGAGGCTATAGTTCGAAAATATCGATATTATTATTTATTATTTTTGTTATTTCCGGTACGTTTTAGCAAATCGAATCCTTTATAATATTTACGGGTAGCTCGTTCGTAAATATACTATTTTTATTTTTCGTAATCGGGATATTTTCGTTATCGATAATATATGGGGTATATTTTGCCCTATCGATCAAAGGTTCCGGGACAAATTTCTTTTATCTAATTATAATATTTGCGTAATTATCCTTATAATGCCTTTTATTATATTCGTAATATTTATTAAGTTAAGTTTCTGGCTTTTCGTATTTTTTATTAAACTTTTCGTTATAAGGGACCTGGTGTGTATATAGGCTAAATCATGTTAATGGATTTATTTCCGTGCTTTTGATTTTCTTTGGACTGTTTTCAAATATAAGTTTCTAGTTATTTTAACGGGGTTTCTTAAATATCTTGTATTATGCTGCCTTATGCCCCATTTTATTGCCATTATAATATTTGGTTTATCTTTAATTTTTCCTATAAATAACTTTTAGTTCTATAAGTCCTAGTTCTGTGCCGTAAAAAGTGTTATTGTATTAAAAAACGTTAATATTAACCGTATATCGAAATTTCTTATTATTCTTTTTTAATATTTTTCGTACATTATATATATTACCGATTATTAATTTTAATTATTATAACAGTATAATTCGATAAGTAATTATGCCGATTAAATTTAAAATATCTTTTTATATTTCTTTTTTAAGTCGTCGAAAGATTTAATTATTAATTTGTTTGGTTTTTAATTTAATTTAACGGTTAATTAAATTAACGTATTACCGTAACTATATACGGATCCTTTTTATCATAATTATTAAATTTATATTTCGGCTTTTATTTTTTCGCTTATTATTCCGAAAACTTTCGTTAATATTTATTTAAATTATTTATAATCATTATATATTTATATTATTTCTGGACTCTCTTTAATTAATTAATAATATAACGTATTTGTTTATAACGGATTCAAATTAAATAATTATATTTTCGGAAAATGATCTCATTACAAATTTAATTTATATAATAAACGCAAAAAATCGAAAAAAATATCTAAAATATATTCGGCATTAAAATAAAAATAATTATAATTTGGTTAAAATTCTGTCGAAATATTTTGGTTTAGGAAGTTTAAAAAAAATTTAAAATCTTTTGGTAAAATTTAGCTGAATAATCTGGTTTGTTCGAAAAAACTTTTCGGTTTTGGAAGCTTTTTTTTTTTCTTTAAATTTCTTATGAGCGGCTTAAAAATACGTTATAAGATTATTATTATCTTTTTTATGCTGAAAAATGCGTTCATTTATGGCGTCCAGATGTCGAAAAACTTTTTCGCAAAAAAAATTAAAATTTTCCTTTTCCTTTTCGGATTTTATTTCAGTGTGCGGATAATCAGAGACTTAGTAAATGGGTTGTTCGGGCTGTTGGCTGATAAATATAACGTCGGTAATATTGCTTAAAATTTAACGGTATTTTTAAATAAGAATATATAACATATAACGGTTAAGAGATTTAATTAATTATTAAATTTTAGTTGTACGAGCTTATATTAATAGAAATATCGCAGGAATCTAAGAAATAAATATAATAATGTATTATATTTCGTAATTTTAAGAGTACTTTGGATAACGATATTATATTATAAGCTAAAGCTATTTAAATTATGGAAACAATGAACGTATATATCTTTCTTTTTTTTGCCTTAATTATTTATGATTACGCAGCCGATGGTGATCATAATCGCTTGGGATCACTTTTGATCATTGGTAATCACTGGCTTGGCAGTGATCACCATCACGTGACCTGGAGGTGGTCCGTGTGATCCTGGGCTGACCGTTTTTTGAGGCCGGAGCTTGTCAGGTCGTAACATAGAACCACTTTTCCGGAGTTAAAACTCCGAATTCCTAGAGCTTCCTTCCTGAATGTGCTTGGGATTGGACCCGGGCCTGAATCTGTGACGCTTGTGTTCTGACCCTTGAAGCCGCGGTGGATCGTAAATAGGAGATTTGGTCCCCGTCATCATCTGAGGTGGTATGACTCGCAGGTGATACGGTTGACCCGAGACGCTCGTATTCGAAATTTATCCCATATCTCACCAATATTGCTTTCAGGTTGGCGTTGATTGCCTCCAGTTCTGATATGCGGCCCGCTTGTTTCTGGAGGGTAGTGTTGGCGAGGGAAAGCTCGTGAGCCGCAGAGATGAATTTAGGCATCTTGACTAGGCTTTTGAATGGAAAGAAATGAGATGACAAACCGAGTAGATCGAACGGTGTCCAGCAAGGCGTAGTATGCCGAAATTATTATATATAATATCTCCCATCCTGAAGGGCATTGTGCGCTCAGTACACATTGCGCTTGGCTCCCATTGTGGGATTTGAAGAGTTGCCTTTCATGGCCGTGAGGGTGGGAACTCTAATTGTTGAATAACGCTTCTTGTTCCTCCCTTGATGCTGCACCAAGGGTATGGTTACTCGATTCATGCCGTATCGCCTGTAACTTTAACAACAAAGAAAGCAATTTCCAAGGTCCTTTCGCTTTAGATTTAGGTACATGATTGGCGAGTTCGGATGAGTCCACCCGGCCCCTTTTCACCATAAATAAAGCACCAAATGGCAAATGCTCGTTAGTATAATATACAACCCACAGGATTGATTACTAGGATGATGTATAAAGTTAACATTAACACTCAGTTTTGTTTACACCGTTAAGGCGGAGAACATCCTATATACTGCAGCCGCAACTACAGCAGGCGTATGACTGCAGACAAACCTATATGTGTCCGTGTGACACCAAGCACAATGCCCTGGAACATGTAGCCTATGCCATCCCAATGTTTGCAAGGCGCCGCACTAGGAAGACGCAATCATCTTTCACAAGGATACCCAGCCCCATATTCGTAATCGCGGGTGAAAAAGGAGCCATCTGGGGCCCATTTACTGTTGGAAAACCGACTTGAGTTCTGATGACCAGTGCCCTCTATGTTATCAGCTGTATGTGTTCAGTTAAGCACACGGAGGACTGTCTGCGATCCGTC
This sequence comes from Monosporascus cannonballus, assembly GCA_004154925.1. Classification (NCBI taxonomy): domain Eukaryota; kingdom Fungi; phylum Ascomycota; class Sordariomycetes; order Xylariales; genus Monosporascus; species Monosporascus cannonballus. The sequence continues at coordinate 278,361 of QJNS01000003.1, read as the reverse complement.
CTAAAGCCGTGCCAAAGAAGTACTATCCGACGGAGGGCGAAATGGCAGCAAAACTGACAATTCTGTAAGTGTGGAGTTATTAATCGTTATAAACAGGGTAATCAGTAAAACCCCGCCTAGTTTTCTTTCTGTACGTAACGCAATAACACGGACTGCCTAAGAATTATTACTACTGCTTCTAATTCCCCCCTCATCGGATTATCACACCCTAACTTTGCATTTGAAGTTTCAGGTGTCCTCGCCCATGCCTTCCAACGATACAAAATGTAATATAGATTTACGGCAAGATGCGGTTACTATCCTTCCTTGACGCCTACCAAGGACACCATGCCAGAAACTCCGTACCTACTCCGGCCAAATTCGAACCCATGTTTTGGAGCTGGGACAATCAATTCCATGGTCACTTAGCAGACTTTCCGGGTGAATAGTCAGAAAGCCTGGGGGTCGGTAGTGACTCCCAGGGCGTGCGTCCATATATATAAAAGTAGCCGTCCAGGTAATTAGGTAAGCTTCATCTGGGTTCAGCCCGTAATTATTCGACAGAAGGCCGAAGGACGGTGGTAGGAATAAGTGTTGAGTGATGGACCGCGCCAATAGAATACGTCTGTTACCGGATATTAGTAGGGGCCACACTATTAAATCAGTCCTGGAGACCTGAGCAGTAATTATATCATAATATCTATACAGAGAGAAGTGGGTTATCGTATCCCTATTTAGGTCCTCTATCGGCATAGTCGAGCTAGTATTATTGGTTGGCGCGAAGCATTAACCCAATAAGCACACCAGAAATCGCTCACACTTTCCCGTTCGAGGCATCGCGGTATGGCGCTCACAAAGTGGGACCTAAGCAACCCTTATAACCACCCATCTGAAACTGAACACCACGCCCTGAATTTTCACAAGGAACCGCAGGTAGCAAAGCCGACATGTCACGAAACGGAACATCCACAACTATGCTCCAGAAGTAAGGTATTAATATCCCATCCCAACAACTCTACACGGATACTTGGACAACCCCACACACGTACTTCGATCTACTAAACCCCATCCCACTCCTATGACATTTCACTCTCTACCAGCCATCCACACACTTCGCTTGAGCTCCTCGACAACACTCTCCCTCAACCACCCCTCGCCCTCCCAGCCAATGCGCTTAGGCTCGCCTACACCCGCACCTCCTCCATCTCCCTCAGCACCATTACCACCGCCATTCCCGTCCTTGTCTTCCTGCGCCCTCCGGGCCCTCCACTCAACCCACTCGACCAGGCCCCTAAGCGCGACAAGCTCGTCCCTGCGCGCGGAACGCACGTCCTGCTCGAGCACGAGGCGTGCGTCGACGACGCTGGCTGCGCCGTCGCTGACGTCGGGGCCGCCAACGCCGCGGTCGAGGACGACGGCGCGCTCGGCGTGCGTGAGGCGCGCAAGCCAGGGGACGGCACCGCCGAATAGCCACTCGAGGGGCTGCTGCCGCTCCTGCTGAGGGTCCGCGTCGCCGCTGCCGTTGCTCCGGGGGGTGTAATCCTCAGCTGCACTGTTGTCGGAACCCCGGCCGAGCGCGAGCATCGCCGCGGTGAAGGGGGAGTCGCTGACGGGGCGGCGGCGGAGGTATAGCGCCTGGCCCCGCTTGAGGAGCGCGTCGGCGTGCTGCGGGCGCGCCGCGAAGTCCAGCTCCAGGTTCCAGAACTCCGGCGAAACCGTGCGGACGCTGGCGATATCGTCGAGTGGCGGGAGAAGACATGGGGTCGTGCGTATGATTTGGTTGTCTTCTCTATTCGCGGGGGCGGATGGGGCGGAAGATGACGACGGCTTGAGGCGGATGGAGATAGGTACGCTGACAGGCGCATTGGTCGCCACGTCCTTGGTGACGAGGCACCGCGGGTCCGTGGCCAGTACCCAAAAGTGTCGGAAAGCCTGCAGGTGGCTCCTATTATCCTGCACGGAGTCCGGGAATAAGGGGTAGAAGGCGACAAGTAGCGAAGCGATGGACAGATTTGACGTGTTGAATGTCTGAGTGCCGCAGCCCAGCGATAACACGCCGATGGCCATATGTGCCGCCATGTGAGAGCCATATGTGGTTTCAGGGTCGCTGCGGCCGTGGAGGGAGCGCAGTATGCGAAGAACCTTCAGGTCGCAAGTGCCGGCCATGACAGTAGCGCAAGATAGCGCAACGACATCGAGGCACATGCGCGCAATTACCTGCACGCATCTGTCATCGAAATTGCCTTTCGAAACCGGACTACGATATTGTCCGTAAAACCGAAGCAGGTACGTAAGTAGAACGTCACGGACTCGTGTGTCGCCCGAGCCGGCATAACGAAGCGCTATAGAGAAGCAGAGCCCGGCTAGGATTGTGAGGAAGGGAAGATGTGTGGAATGGAGCGGCCCACGAGGGGGGTTATCGAAAGGCTGGGTCGGTGGTTGCACCCTAGAGTGGTAGCGCGGTGGGAGATTTTGACGGATCCAATCATGAGTCGGTCTTATTTTAGACCAGAGGATGATATGTTTGGCAACTGTACGCAGGAGCAGGAGATCGGGTCGGATGTAGTCGAACTGGAGGGCGGCGGCCGGAACGTCGATCTTCCTGGCGACAACGTGGTCCTCTGATTTCATATATATGAGCGCCACAGCCATAATGGCCGCAGCAGTAGATCGATCAAGGACATGAACGTGTTCGACCTTCTTCGTGGCAGAAGCTAGGGTGAGCAGCTTCTCCGTGATGCGCATGTCGTGAAGGCCTTTGAGATCGGCACCCCTCCCGAGGTTAATGAAGCCCAGGGCGAACCCTGCAGCAAGTCTGTAGCATTCGCTGCGGAGCGGCTCTTCATCGTCCTCGGGTTCTATATGTTCAATCTCCGACATCATGATCTCGCTCATTCGGCGATGCTGACTATTGCAGTAGAGCAAGCCAATTCCCATAACGCCGGTTGTCTGGGTGAGCGGGGATAGATTTAGCTCGGCTGCGCCTCGTGGAAGCATCCGAGTAACATGTACCGAGAGTAAGCGAGTAATGAGGGAATCCATGGTCCCAATATAGGAAGCGGCCAGACCGAGGAGCAACCCGATAGAAGTCATGGTATGTTTTGGCGTCAGATACTTGAAAGCAACCCACTTGGCAACACCTTTGAGATGAGCGTTGAGGCCAAGCGCCAGTAGGAACCCAGCATGCCGGTTATTGAGATCGTTGCCCGGTTTATTGTATAGGATCCACGAAGTGTCTATGCCCTTAGCTTGGCGAGAGATAGATAATCCGCCCGCAACACCGGAGTGGAAGAACGCCCACGCAATCCTCTCTTCGGTAAAAAGAGACTTGTCAACGCCGACGGTTGTATTAGTCGGCTTAACGGTGCAGTTGAGGACGAAGCCGTTGATATGGAACTTCTGAGTCAGCAGCGGGAACCGCAGCCCATAGTTCATCAATGCTCGTCCGGTCGGGATAGAGAGCGTATTAGTGGCGAATCTGGTTACAAGTTCTTTCTGTTGCTCAAGATAAACCGCCTCGGTCCATTCTGGCGGCGGGTCTAATCGCACAACTCGTGGCTTCGTCGTACTCAAGATCATTTTAGTCTCTTCCAGGCGCCTATCTTCCCTAAAGATGGCGCGGATGACTGCCTGTTTGTCACTTTCTGCGACGTCATCTGATGGTGTATCCTGGAAATCCATGACATTCTGACACAGGGAGGCAAAATCCCACGAAGCCACATGCTGAGAAGCCTAGCAAGTATTAGCATGGCAAAAGACAGGAGGTAAGGAGGGCGACTCACGAGCCTGTTAGTGGTCTGAATATTGGGGCGATTTAAGGGTGAGAACATAGCGTCGACATCGCTCCTGTTGACTAAGTCAAGTAGATCTTTTGACCACGTCGACGGCGGGTTTCCTTGGCATTGAACGATCGCGTCCCGAAGTGGGACGAGAACGGCATCTGGTAGAGTGTCCAGGACGAAAGGGCTAATGCCGCTTTCGTGCATAGCTTCAACAAACTCGACCGGAGATCTCCCACCCGTACTAAGAGTCCTAGCAAGTTTCTCAAACATGGTGATCCGTGGGAGATCCGCGGCAGGCATATTCAACGCGAGCGCCGGGACTGCGCCGGTGGATCTCTTCTCTTCCGCCAAATTGCTTGCAATCCAGTCCAATGAACTCCAGTATTCCGGTTGAGGGCATCGATATGTGACTTCAATAGTTGAAAACTTTGGACGATGCTCACTCCAGTCGATAGGCATCTCCATTTCATAAAGTGTAGACCAACCGTCCCACTTCATCCAGTGTGCAATCTGGAGAAGGACGGCGCGGAGATTGACGGGGCCCGGCGACGCAGGCTGGAGAGAACTGATATCCAGCTTTTGCTCTTCTAGGAGCAAGTGTAGGGCGAGAAACACTTCCTGAGCAGCTTGTGTCCGACTCGATGGATCGTCAGTTGCCGCCGTTGGAAGATAGGCTAAGCGATCCTCCGCATTGCTAGAAGAAAGAAAGGCTAGTGCATGCTTCACGTGGGAAGTGAGGAAGGCTGAGCCTTCTTCATTTGAGTCTGGGTGAAACATGGTTAATGCAGCATCATCCTCCTCCAGCATCCACTGCCAAGATGTGGTTTCGGCCCAAGGCGGGTGTGTCGATGAGTTTGGGGCTTCGTAGGCATTCATCGCCTCCCAATCAGCCAGATCAATCTGTGATCCACTACTCGATCTTAGAAAACTCCTTTTCCGTCGATGTTTTGAAGGTAGCTCAACAGGCGAAGACTGATTTACTCCTAAGGCAAGGTAAATCGACATGATCAGGATAACCACTGCAGACCATTCGATATCGGCGCAGTCAGCATCAAGACTGCGTAGCCATTCTAGTATGTCCCACCATATCACTAGGAGATTCTCGCCCGATGGTAGCGGGAGGGCAGAACGAAGTATTCCGAGAACCTTAGCCACCTGTGCGGAGGCGGGCTCAAGTTGGATACGGATTTGATGGAGCTGATGCGTATCCTCATCCACAATATCGACAACGCCACGTAGCTTCGGATGACGAATGCCTGCGACCTCTCCAATGATAGGTGTCACGGCCCTGCGGATACCCATCTCCCTATCGACAAGACTCCCACGGTAATCAAGGCTGCGCAGGTTAGCAAGCGACAATCTCGACGGAAGAGAGATGCTTTTCCAGCGACTCCACGGTGCCTGTAGACTGAGCGCCCGCTGACCCTCGTGTGATTCTGACAAGACGAGTATCTTCGACACACCGCCGTCAACGATCCTGCACGAGTCTATGACGTCTTGAGCCTTCGTAAGCTGGCCAAAGTTCACGGTAGTCCTCTCTGGCCTTGACGGAGCATCCATATCGCCTACGCTAGATTGTAGGTGCAACGTCAGGAGTTGTAAACGCTTCTCCATAAGGTCTTGGATGCCGATGAGCACCTGCCATCGAACAGAGCCATCGACCGTGGATGGCGGCCCAGTCAGGCAGAATACCTTACACTGGATTCGAGCGGGCTGCTTAGAGAGCGAGTAACGGACGTTAGTGTTGTCAACCGAAATGCTGTGGATTTTGGTCAAGAGGATCTCTTGCGCAAGGCCATCGAAGTCATGGTCATCCAAGCCCATACTGTGAAACCCTTCGAAATCCCCGCCAGATCGCAGCTCCTCGAGCAGATTGTCCACTGGGGCTTCTAGGAATGTACCTAGCGAAGTAGGACCGTGGCCGTAGCTTCCGCTAAAGGTGACACCACTATTTCGGTTCCTCTGGCTGCCTTGTGATGTATGTCGCCGTACGCTAGAATGTTCTAAGGTTTGCGACTGATCAGCGAAGCCGGCTCGGTCTTGTGAGGCGGAGAGGTCGGCTCTCGCAAGCATCGAGCTCACGCGACGGGAACTACGACGATTCAACCCAGAATCTCTGTCGATGCCCAGAGAAGATTCCAGGTTTTCAAGAGCTCGATCAGTCTTGTCAGTCTTCTCTCCTTTCTTGGCTCGCTTCCCGGGCATGGCCGTGCCGAAACTCTCTTTGAAGTTGGTCTCGACGGGACTCGTGGCACCACTCAGTAGGCCAGGCTGCATAGAACTACGACGACGATCGGACTTCCGCCGTGTCTTCTTTCGTGCAGCCAGGAAAGGGTCTTCGTGGTGGATATAGGAAAATTTCCAGACGCTGTACATACTCGTCTGTCGGTTGATGGTGACAGCCAGTATTAACTTCCCGCCATCCTCCCCCGAGGAGACAGCTGGTTGTTGGAGCTCCTCTATATGAATTATTTCTTCACTGTGGTCAAGGACACGAGGTGATCTACTTGAACCCTTATAGCCTTTGCGCCGAGCTGAACCGTCGGGCTTTGTAACAACGAGGCCAATCTCCAAGAGAGGGTCTGTCAGGGACACCAACCGCGGCCAATGCGAACCGTTCTTCTCGCTTGGCAGATCCCAGACATCGTCCACGTTGGTATTGAGCCTCAAAGGCAACGCTCTAGGCTTCCCCAATGTTTCCGTAGTAAAGGTGGTGTGAAAAGTTCGAACAGACGAAGGTGAGATCTGGTTCGTGATGAAAGAGTTTGGTGGAACCTTAGGAAACTTCAAACTGGCGGCCAGGCCAGTATCGGACGTCTGTTTCCGTTGTATGACGACACCCCGGGGAGCGGCACAAGCCGACTCGACCTCGAAGGGCATATGCATAACATGGCTGGTTCCATCGAGGAAATAGATGTGGGCTTGTGTCTTGAGGAAAACTACCAGAGCCTTAGCAAGGGGACGAGGCTTCTCCACGGACGGGGGCTCAGACAGAACAGCAGTATCAGAGGGCAATTTCGAATCCTGTTCGGAATTGGGGAAATATGTTAACAGGGCCTGCGTGATGGGCTCCTTCTCTAGCTTGAAGCCGAAGCATTTCCGGAAGATGCAACCCCTTGACCATATCACAGTGTCCTGGGTGACCAGAAGTTCATCCTCTCCTTCATGACCGGGGTCGTGGTCAACGATGATTTCCCAATGGTACAAGGAGCTGGATGGGTTCTCGGGCAAGATCTGCTCTTGAACGGCATATTCAAGGGCTGTGGGTTGGTGCAGCCCGAGAGATGTCACCGATGCCATAGTAAGAATATGTGGAGAAAACCCATCGATTGATATCTAAAATGGCCCGGGCGGAAGGGATGGCTTTGCACCGCTTTCGCCTAATCCTGGTGTAGGTGGCGGAAATTTTGGCGTGGACGTGTGAATGACGATTGTGATGATTTTACAAGCATCATGTGCATTCGAAGCCCAGACCCGTCCTCTACAGGATCAGTTTCCGGCGATTAAATTCGAGTTCAAACGCGCCTGCCAGTGAAGCGAAGGTGGACGCGGCTGGCTGGCAGACACCAACCCCAACCCAGAATGGAGGTCTGAGCACAGGGGGCATTTGGAAGTCAACGAAGACAGTGTGTGCAATGATGCAGAACTAGCCCGTACTGTGCAACTGTACCTTCCTGACCCGCGAAGCCCAAAAGACCCGAGCAGAATCGGAGCGAGGCTGCGAGGCTGCCTAACTGAATTTAGCATACATCTTGGGCTGCTAAGAACTGTCCATTGTATGCATTAACCGATATTTGCATACCCTCACGATAACAATCTAACCTATCAGTGACGCACATTCAACCTGCCGCTGGAGCTGGAGCTCCTTATCAGTGCTACCGGTGCTACCAGTGCTAACTTACCCATGCTACCTTACCTAACTTGCTGCAGGCGGTAAACGCTTAGCTAGTATTTCAATGGGAGCTATAGGTACCTATCAACCCCAAAGCTCCACGCGCTGTTATCAAGTGACGCATGTCACTCTCTCACCGTCGGTTACACCACTTTCACCAAAATTTCGGTCTACGATCTCTAAGGGATCATGTCTAATCTTCGCATTATCCGTGCACCATGACGACAGCTCCGCCCAAGCTGGGCGATGACGATAAACACGGAAACGAAGAGACCGAGAAAAATGTCGTCGATCCTCAACCTGGGCAGCAGCAGGCAGAGGTGCCCGACGTGACACGAGCAGAGGGCGACGATGTAAACAAGAGCAGTGGTGGAACGGGTGATGACGGGGATGGGAAGGGTGGCGAAGGAGACGAGGATGTCGACGAGGAAGGGGAAGGGGAAGAGGACGACGACGACGACGACGACGACGACGATGAGGATGAAGCTGAAGATTCAGACGAAGAAGAAGAGGAGCCCAAGCTGAAATATGCCCGTCTAACACAGCACTTGAACGCCGTCTACAGGAATGGCGACGCTACGAGCGCTTTTCACGTTACCGGCGACAAGATGGTTGTCGGAAGCCATAACGGCAACATCCACGTCATCCAACTTCCCACTTTCCAGTCCCTCCGCGTCTATCACGCCCATTCCGCCTCGATTACCAGCATATCCATATCTCCGTATCCACCGCCACCTCTCCCCTCGACCCTGAAGCCCGATGCCGTCGCTAGAGCCGTGTCTCAAACTCTCACCCGACCCTCGTCGCAGCATTCCGAGTCTTCTCTTGCCGGGAAACGGCGCGCACGAGAACCGCCCCAAGTGCCCAACCTACCCTCCAACCATATCTACATTGCCACCTCGTCCGTGGACGGAAATGTCTGTGTGCAGTCCCTCATTGACTTGAGGGACGTACAGCTGAGGAACTTTGCAAGACCGGTACATGCCGTCGCTTTGTCGCCCGATTACAAGAACGACCGGACCTACCTCTCTGGAGGTACCGCCGGGAGTCTGATTCTGACCGTAGGTGCGCCTCAAGGCCGGACTACGTCAACTACCGTTGGGACTGCTGCAGCTGCGGCATCCGGCTGGCTTGGAAGCATCGGAATAGGCGGCAATACGGGCAAGGACACGGTTCTGCATTCTGGCGAAGGGACTATTAGTACCATCAAGTGGTCCCTATCAGGAAAGTATGTCGCATGGTTGAACGAGCATGGCATCAAGATCATGCGGTCGAGGCTGCATCTCGATAGTGCCGATTCCGAGGATGCCTGGAAGAGAATTGGGCATATCGATAGGCCGCAGTCAGACGAATGGGAGCAGATGGCCGGTGTGTGGAAGGGACGCGCAGAATGGATCGACGAACAGTCTCTCGAGAGCGAGGAGGAGGATAAGGCATCCGAGCCGACGTCCGATGAACAGTCGGCGGCTGCCACGAGATTGAAACAACAGGTACAAGAGAGCGACAGGAAAATTGAACGATTGCTAGTTGGATGGGGTGGCACCATATGGATTATTCACGTGCATCCGGGAGGCATTGGAGTTGGTAAGAACGCGGGGGAGAAATCGATAGGGAGTGCCGAAATCGTCAAATTGTGAGTGAATTTCCCCTGGCCAAGCCCACCCCTATCAGCGTATGAAATCTAGCATCCTCGATATCCCACGCGATCCCGCGACCTCTCACCTTCAACCACAACGTAGCGTCTCAGTTATATCCTTTTCTTTCTTTTCCTCCCCTTCGACTTGGCTTCAGCCTAGGGCTACAGGTTATACTAACACTCTCTAGACTTCGCATGGATTGCATCATATCTGGCATTTCCTTATATACCCAAAATTTGCTTTTAGTGCTCGCATATTGCAAACCGGACGAGGACGACAATGATAACGAAGACGAAGGCCAGCATATCAAAGGACACAAGGCGAAGTCGTCGACGGCATCTTCCGGAAGTCAGCCATCGGGCGGCATCAGACGTCGTCTGAATGCCCAACCGCCCGAATTGAGGCTAATTGATCTTACGTCTCAGGCAGAGGTCGACAAAGATGGATTGACAGTTAGTCGGTTCGAGCGATTAACTTCTAACGACTATCACCTTGGCGTACTACCCGCGAACAATGCGGCGTCTGTCGCTGCTTCGCGAGGTGCTTTGGAGGCGTTGGCTGGATTGGGAACGGACATGTGGAATGCCGCCATCAATCCTAAGTCTCTCTTTAGTTCCGGCGCTAGTATCAGAAGTCGGAGTAGCAATGACGCCGCATCTAGCATAGTCGGAAGCACGGCAAGGAGCGTCCGCGTCGGTTCCCGGCCAACGCCTCGGTCAGTCCACCCCAATCTCATCAAACCCGGCGCCAAGATCTTCATACACAGCCCCTACGATTGTATCCTAGCCACGAGGAGAGACCTAGGAGATCATCTTTCGTGGCTTCTGGAACACCAGAGATACCCGGAGGCGTGGGAGCTTCTGGACGGGCACCCAGATATTGCGACCTCACAGTCCGACAAGCTCTCTGAGCCAAGTTCGAGTCCCGACCGGAGACATTCGAGTACCGAAGACTTCTTCGACGACACTTCGTCCGTGATTGATGCTCAGATCAGGGTCTTAAACTCGTCCGTTGAGAAGGAGAAGCGGCACATCAGTGATTTGTGGATACAGGACCTTGTCGAGGAACAGAACTGGGAGCGCGCCGCCGAGGTCATTGGCAAAACCGTGAACACTCCCGACCGCTGGGAAAAGTGGATCTATACTTTCGCGGGAGCTAAGAAGTTTGACGAGATTGTCAACTACATGCCGTCGGAGCCCATTCGCCCTATCCCGATCCCGGGAACAGTATATGAGATAGTGCTTGGCCACTATGTCCAAAAAAATAAGCTCCGGTTCAAAGAGCTGCTCGACCGCTGGGAACCGGAACTCTTCGATGAACGCTCGATTATCACTGTTTTGGAGAACCAGCTAAAGTTCCGAGATGTCAGGGAAGACAGCATCGAGGACGGAGAGAAGGGGCGCGACTGGCGAATCGTTAAGGAGAGCCTAGCTAGGCTGTACGAGTTGAATGGGCGATACAGGGAGGCTCTGAGATGTTACATCAAGCTGCAGGACGCGGATTCAGCAATGCGATTGATCAGGGAAAATCACCTCGCCGACGCGGTCACGGACGATGTACCTAGTTTCATTGCGCTTAGAGTGCCGGAACCTCTACTGAGTCAGATGAGCGTTGCGGAGCTCGAAGAAGTCACCTCCGAGGCTATCTCCCTGCTTGTGGATGAGGCGCAGCGGGGCCTCATCCCTGCTTCCACCGTGGTACATCAATTGGGAGAAAAGCACCTCGATACTTTTCTTTACTTCTACTTCAGAGGCTTATGGCGGGAGTATCGCGACCGGCCGGTTGACGATACGGCATCATTAGTCGACGACTTCGCGGATTTGGCGGTTCACATATTTGTCAAATTCGATCGGGAGCTCTTGATGGATTTCCTACGGGTGTCCACATCCTACCGCTTTGAGAAAGCAGCACAGGAGTGCGAGCAAGCGAACTACATACCCGAACTCGTGTACCTCTACTCCAAAATGGGGGAGATGAAGCAGGCGCTCTCCCTCATCATCGACCGACTAGGCGACGTATCGCAGGCGATCGCCTTCGCCAAGGAGCAGAACGACCCAGAGATATGGGAGGACCTGCTCAACTACAGCATGGACAAGCCCCGCTTCATCCGCGGCCTTCTCGAGGAGGTCGGCACCGCCATCAACCCGCTCACGCTGATCCGGCGCATCCCCGAGGGCCTCGAAATCCCGGGGCTCCGCGAGGGTCTCCAGCACATCATGAAGGAGCACGAGATCCAGTACAGTATCTCGAGCGGCGTCGCCCGCGTCCTCCGCTCCGAGGTTGCCGCCGCCCAGAACACCCTCCGCACCGGCCAGCGCAGGGGCATCAAGTTCGAGGTCGCGACGGCTGCTGACGTGGAGGAGACGGAAAAGGAGAGAGTCCCGACCGAGACACAGCGCTCCGACGCAACCGACGGCACGCGCACCCCGACGACGGATTCGGAACTTGCGCGCGGCGCCCCGAACGGCGGCGACGCCCACGTCACAACTGCAACACAGCAACAACAGCGGGACGACCAGCACCAGCACCACTACTACCGCGAGCCCCGGCCAGGCCACTGCGCACAATGCCACGCGGCCTTCGCCGAGTGGGAGCCCGAGGCCCTCGTCGGCTTCGCCTGCGGCCATGCGTTCCACGTCTCGCACCTTCTCACGCTCTTACATCCGGGCCAGCCCGCAGACCCTGCTCTGCTCGGCGGCAGGGACAACGGCGCTGGAGCCCGCGACTGGTCACGCGTCGGCAGCAAGGTCACGCACGCGCGGCTGCTGCGCGATCGCATCGCAGGCGGGTGTCCCGTGTGTAAGAGGAGGAGGGAGGATGTGGGGAGTTAGTTTACGTTTGGGTAGGGGGTGTAAGTGGGGTGAAACGAGATGGATGTGGACAGCATGGGAAGCAGACAGATGAAACAAGTGAAATCGCATCGAATGAGGCCTATGAGTACACCAGGACGGGCATAAGAGGCAGAAGCCGATAGCAGAATCGAATATATATACCCTTTAATTGGTGAGCCGGCCCGTTCTGCGTGTGCTGTTGCCGTGAGATGGATTTTGGTGTAAGTATACTCGCTGGATCTGATTTCAGGGGCGTATGCTATACTTAGTGCTTCTGCTCCCCATTGGCTACGCCCGCGGATATATCACGTATTAGACTCCTTGGATAGTCTCCTGGTAATGGGACTCTCATCTCAAGAGAGGCTTGCTAATGCCATTTTCCAGATGAGTGAGAACATGGGAAGCAGAGTATTGGAAGCAAACGAGAAGAGCGGTACATTTGCGAAGTTGCGCAAGCTATCGGAGTTCGGGAATTCTTCAAGAACCGTTCAAGCGTATCAAACTCCCGACCTTTTTTAACGCCAGATCGCTCAAGTCATATGTATAGGTATTAGGAAATCAGACGGAACGACGAACCAGTCTAACGTGGAATCATACATTTGATGCTTGGTATGTTGGGAACGCCGGTTATGGGTAACGTGCGTTGGGCGGTGGAGTGTGTTCTATTCCGTGCATACATTACATAGGGCAACTAGTTCGCCCCCAAACGGCAAATTACACAACACGTCTTTTGCCTAGAATATATCTGAGAGGCGATACACCGCCAACGCTAGCTGTCCTCACCCATACAACTGGCACCGAAAGCTAGAGTTAGTCAGTGGCTCGGCGGTCATGCTACGGGTTTGTTTTAGCGATGACGACCATGCGGCGGACCATTTCAGTTTCGACCGTGAGCCCAAGGTCCTTCTTTTTCTACATCGCCGCCCGCTGTCGGTCCAGGCGGCTGCCATGGTCCGCTGACCGTCGCCCTGGGGCAGGGCGATACAAATACTACACAGAATCGTACAACCCTCAAGGCGGAGCCGGCCTTCCCTGCTAGCCGGGATACCCGGGGCGAAAGCACCCGCGATCTGCCTCATGTCGAGATCCCCGGCGCGTCGCAACCCGGGGCCGACTACAGTGACTTACGACACGTGGAGCGCGAGAGACCAGAGCTCCCATGAGAGGGCAGCACTCGCGAGTTCCCGTTTATTTCCACGTGTCTTTTACTAGGGCTGTGTGGTAGCGCCAAATACGACACCTGCCCACGCGATTTTCAGGCGCAGCTACTGGGGGCTGTTTTCCGAGACGATAGGATGGAATACGCCATGGTTGTCCTGGACATTCCAGATTTGGACAACGTCCGTTAGCGCATCGTAAGTTTCAAGACCCGCTACATGGCTGAAGTCGAGCCGCCGACGATGAATGGGGCCCGGCCGAAAATAACCCCCCGAGCACGAACATGTGCCGACTTTCGAGGGGCACCGGCCCCGGATCCCGCTGTCCGCCGCCCACTATCTGGAGAAGTTCAACAATGCTGGTAAACAGGAGATCGACATTACAGAACTTAGGGGGAAGCCCCCATTGATGTTTCTACTATGGATTGTATGTATATCACCTATAAATAGTTCCTGATGCCGGATTGGCTACTTACTGACCGGAAAACCTATAAGGCATTTGGCTTGCACTTGATAGAACCTACCACAATAAAGGATCCCAGCCTAAAAGCAATCGTAGAATTACTCTCGGAGATCAAGAAATTGATACCCCCGCTCAAAGCACCTTACACATCGATCTTTTCGGTATCTCCATCTTCGACAAGCCTCGCAGGCTTCATGACTTTCAGAACCGGCTACTCAACCAGATACGTAAGAACCCACTGGATCTCGGCCCCACAAATGCTGCCGGAGCCGCTCCGCCTAGCAAATGCTAGACATTCACAGTTGCATTGGGTCGCTTTCAAGAACCTGTTCTACGAGGCCATCACATCCGCCATCGAATCCGAAGAGTCAAAGACGCCTAAGCGCTTAGCATCTGCATCGACAACATCGGCGGCGCACCAACCACGCTGTTCAAGGTCCTATCACAATCTGATGCACTGCGGCATCAGTGCTTCTCACAAGGGGTAGCACATGTGACCGACGACGCGAGCTCGCGTCACCTCGCTCAGCTTTGCGCATATTTATTTTCTGACAGCATCAGAAATAGTATTGTGATAATGGGAAAAAGTTCGTCTTTGCTCAAGAACAGAAAGGTCATCTTGACGGGTGCATACTCGGCACCCGTACGGAAGGCGTTACGGCTTCCAGACTCCGGCAACAGAGACATCAAAGGTTGCACTTATTCGCCACCGATGGACGTCTTCCCCCGTGAGGCAAGTTGCGAAACCTGAAAAATGTGAGGCCCCACGCTAAGCGGGACACTATCAGGTCTTAAATCTCACACAAGTGTTCGTGCGCCGCTAGCTTGACATATCCGAAGAGCCAAAGTTCTGGCCCAACTACTTCTACCTCGGGGATACGCTGCTGGACCCGGAGCGCTTCGCCGCCGGGCTCCTAGCATACATCTGGTCCCCGCGGCCGGACACGAGACTTTTCAGCTTCCCTGGCGCCCCGTTAGACATCTCGACGTACACGGAGAAAGAGGGCATCTTGAGGCTAGTGGAAAAACTTGACGGCATCTTGACGTACACGAAAGAATCATCCCCCCGGGTTGTCGTCAGTCCGATCTCCGCCGAAAACTTCGCCATTCCTGAGGCGCCGCCGGAGTCGAGAAGATCAAGTGCTAGCCCAAGGCGCGAGACCCGGAGGCCGGCGGTTGGACGGTGCGTGAACGCCGAGGTGCTCGAGGATGACGGGTCGCGAGGGATCCTGCGGGATTTTCTCAAGGACCCGGCGTTCATCCAGGGGAATCTAAGGCTGGCGATGGTGGAGAGGCCCCATTGTACTTTCCCTTCCGTACCCTTCAACCCGTCTCCATTTTTCTCTTTCCTCTCCTCTCTGGTTCATTTGCCGTGTGTATGAAACAAGCCTTTTCGGCCAATGTAAGGAAAAGAAAGTTACCGAATGGGACTGACTAAGTTGCTTCATTTCAGAGCGAGAAAAACGGTACCGTTCCCTCCTCCTATAGCGTCCTTCGCCGTCAACCGTCAAACGGAAAAGATCCCTCCAAGTAGTGCGTGCCAGAGCCCTGGCCAGATTGTAATAGGGCGCCTAGTTATGTGAATATTACAAGTTCTGGAGTTTAACTAATGAGAAACCATGAGCACCCGCCAGCCGGTCTGGACTGCCTTGGAAAAGAGTAGACACGACGGAAGACGGGTCTGACATCAATCCCGCAGAACACCTTATGCAAGCTGAAGCTGATTGAGGACACGAAAGGGGCCAAACCGGAGCGGCGCAGCTTATTATGGCAGACCAATAGCTCTTCCATTCCACCTCGCACGCTAAACCATATAACGACCTGGTGGCGGCGTATCGTGAACCCTCTTTATACTTTTGCAGATACTCCCCAGACCTCATTTTCCGTGGATTACTTATCTTAAGGGATACTGCCTACTGCGATGGAATCATAGGCGGGATCTAATAAATCCGCACGGAAGTTCGTCAACTTTTATAGCAGGGCCATACCAGATATGGTACGGACTAGCAGCCCGTAGTGCAGAGGGCATGGATATGGAGCTTTTATAAAAATTGGACGGAATTTTTATAGCGTTTGCTCCACACGCGATGTAACCCTCGGACTTCTTTAGGGGCGATGGACTGTCCCACTTCACATTCTTGCCGCAGCATTCTGCCCCGGCCTGCGGGGAAATTTGGGGTAAATGGGGCCGCCAACCGATTGATCGGTGCCGGCTCGCTCATTATTCCTACGAGAATGTCATCCTGGATGTTGCCTTGGGGAATATTCGGGGGCCGGAGCCGTTTACGACGAGAGATACCAATACAGAACACCCAAATGGCGGAATGGAAACATACTTAAAAAGACGAGTAGCTCTGCCGCCGTTGCCCCTTAGTGTCATTCATAGGCGCTCGTCTCTTGTCCACGATGTTCTCGCTTCTTTTCTCTTCCTTGGCTTTGCTTGGTTTGGCAGCAGCTGCTCCGAGTTCTCCGGATGCTTCCGCCGCCAAACCGCCAGCGTTCCTCCTAGCGGGGGATTCAACTACGGCAGTAAACGGAGGTTGGGGCGATGGTCTCCTGGCTCCGCTTATTAAGCCAGCCATAGGTCTTAACGTTGGCAAGAGTGGCGCCACGACACGCTCTTTCGTCGCTGGAGGGTACTGGAAGAATGTCACGGATCACGTGAAAAAATACGCGGGCAACTACGACGTCTATGTCACTATTAGCGTGAGTGGCCGTCGCCTGGTTTGTACGCAACATGAGCTGACCAGTTCCATGCTGGCTAGTTTGGTCACAACGACCAGAAAGAAAATTCGGGTGTCTCGTTCGACCAATATCAGACCAACCTAATCAACATGGTGAATGAGATCAAGAATTTAGGAGGGAAGCCTGTAAGATATATCCAGGCCCTTTCTCAACTTCAACGACCTGGGCGCACTGGTGTCACGGACACTGACCGATCATAGCTCCTGGTATCATCCCTCACGCGACGAGTCTTCCGGGGTAATACTGTGGTCGATTCACTCCATGACCAGCGTCTTGCCGCTATCAAGGCTGCCCAGCAGACGAAGTCCACGGTAATTGACTTAAACGCAGCAAGTATCACGTATGTCAATGCCATCGGCAAGGCGGCAGCACATGAGTATAACTGGGGCGCCGACAAGAAAGATACGACTCACCTCAATGGAAGGGGCACCGTCGTCTTCGGGCGCATGGTGGCAGACCTTATCACCGATGCGCTTCCCGGCTTAGAGCCGTATATCAAGGCTGATAAAACCATGAGCGATCGCATCAGAAATGGGCAACCAGCATAAGAGCTCTGGGGGCGAACCAACCAAGGTTTGTATCCGGCGGCTGGCTCCCACGAGTCACCGCGTCGGAGGGTTGCTTTCCCCTGATTTGGTGAAAAGTTTCGTAGAGCTTAAAGGAAACGGTTGTGCATCTGTTGGAATAGGGGCTGGAATAGGGGCAAGGCGACCCACACGTCTATGTTTATGTAGTCTCCTAACCTCTATGGAATACTGAAACGATGAAACTTCGTCTATCCAATTATATTGCAAGTATCGCAACGCCGTTTTGTGCCGTGACTACTTAGCTTCCCCCTGAAAATTTGCTTCTTTTACGATTAAGGCTGGTTGGTGGATCCTTCAGCTGAATCCACGTCCTCCAAGGCCTGGTCATCCCCCCTCCTGCAAAAGAGATCCTCTGAGACCGGGTCCGCGGGTTCTGTACACCTGGCCGGTCTACCGAGGGGTATCCACACAATCGGGACTGCGGAGATGTTTCTGTGAAAGTAGAACTAGTCACTCGCAATTATGAGGAAGAGCCCAACGAAACCGATGGATAAGCCTATCCTAGGTGCCCCTTTCAGTTCTCGCGCCGAAGACCCGGGGTCTGAAACTGCTTTCACTACTGTGACAGTAGGTCCCCCCGGGCGGCATCGGCTGTTGAGTTATACCTCACGTACCACTAGGAGAGTATTGGGCACAGAACGCTCAACTGTTACTGTCAAAAGATTTATCGTCTATCGGTCAATACTCTGGTGAAGGGATATAGTCATTCTTGAATTCGTAGGGATTCGTGCATTACGCCCAGCCGATAGCAGAGGTAGAAGCAACTCAACCGATGTCCACCGGTTGCGCAATTCTCTTCGCGAACGCCAACCCCAATCCATCCATCCATCCACCTTCTGCCCTGCAACATTAACCATGCCATTCCGGACTGTGTTAAGTGTCACATGGTAGGTCGAGATAGATTGCACCTATCCAACTTTTAGAAAGCTCTGCCAACGTCCCAATTGCGGGGGGGGGGGGGGGGGGGGGGGGGGGGGGGT
>QJNS01000003.1:45954-260298 GCA_004154925.1 Monosporascus cannonballus | reverse complement strand
CCCCCCCCCCCCCCCCCCCCCCCCCCCCCCCCCCCCCCCCCCCCCCCCCCCCCCCCGGGCCTGGTCGCGGGCATATCCTACATCCCAAGCTCGTTCACCGTTATCGCAACGTAAGGAAACGCGGCTTCAAATCAGATTATATGCTAACATCATGGTCAGGAGATCCTGCAATCCAGCACTTGTGGGCTCGTCCCTGGGTTACTGATATTCTGATCGAGAGGAGGATGGAGATTGGGCTTCGTGAGCTACTGGTGATGAAGACTCCCATTGAAGATGCAGTCTAGATGCGCTCTTGATGGCGTCGCGCCAACATGGCACCGCATAAGTGTCTGAAAGGTTCTGCGATCTCTGTGCTGACACGATTGAACAACACGGTCACTTGTGTTCCCCTTCTGCATCCATATCCACACTGACTTTCATAAAATTATATTATCCATGGCGCGATTTGCGAACACTCCGGATCCAGGTCCGATGATAACGCCGACGGAGAAGCTAGCTCTAGCTCTGAGGAGTCGGATAGTTCGATCCTTTCCGGCAGCCAACCGATGCCGAGCGTCAAGGCCCGGAGGTTGTGGACGAGAAGTGAGATCATGACGGAGGAGATAAAATGTTATCATTAAGAACTGGATTCTAGGCATTAGGAAAACCAGGGGTGAAGCAGACTATAGATCCATTCGGTAGATCATGCGCGCATAAAGCCGCTGCGGGCAGAAGGGCTGAAAATTATAAAGTGTCTCGCCTGCATCTAATGTTTCAACAAACGCCGGTTAACCTCATTATGAGGTACCAAATTAGAAGAATCTCGATGCCACTGTTCGCAGATCTTCGTACCAGGCGAGTTAAAGAGTAATCCATCGGCCGACAACGCGTCAAGAGGCATGGCTCAGTCTTTAGAGGTACGCCAGAGAAGCGCTTGCTGCTCAGGATGTTCGTGGCTTCGTCTTGGGCTTTACCATTTGTGGATCCCTCCTGAGGATGGGAGTTTAACCGCCTCAGGGGGAGGTCGGGGTGGGGAGGGCTTCACTACTGAACAGTTTGACATCAATAAGGATGAACTACAGTTTCTATCCATAATCTTTGGGGTTTTTCTTGATAAATGACGGGAAACGAAGAAGGATTTATTAAGAATGAGCGGAATGTCTTAACAAGGCGCCTCATTATTAACACGGTAATGCAACGCGCACGTTGCATAGCGGGCCTGGCGATGACTTGCTGAAAAGCCCATCGCGAAGGACGCCCAGAAGATAGCGCTTGTCATCAAAGACTTATGGCAATATCTAGAGCGCGACCAAGTAGGCGAATTATCGCGCAAGGTCACCTGGTACAGGCGTCGTTAATGTAGCCCGATACCACAGTACAGCACCATTGCGAGACCGCTCAGATAGGCGGTATGGACAACGACGTTCGATATAGCGTTCAAAAGGGAGACCCCCCGGAAACCTAAATCCGAGACGTTTCGCGGTCATCCTTTTAGGTGCTTCCGTGGTTACAGTATGATCAGAAGCATGTGGAAATCTGCTGCTAGCGGCTCGTCTAGTACAGAAACTTGCAAAATCGGTGTCAACCCTGCTGCACTAAAACAAAGTCTGGGCACAGACCGTGTAAGCTATTTCTGGCCCTCCCACTCTGCCCTTTATCATAGTAGGTACTTTAGTGAGTCATTACTTTATTGTTGAAAGGTACAGTGCCATTTTCCTGTTTAGAGGTTACAGTCGCTAACGAAATCGGCTTCCAGTCAGTTTCCCCAGGTTCTCACCGCACAAACTGTAAAACTTTCTTTTTGGGGGCACCGTGCATTTCTGACGTCCCCACGTAACCAATTATGTAAGCACTTGCATAAAAGAATAACAAATTGACCTTTTTGCTTGACATTATACTGTATTGTACGCCGTATCGTAATCGAGAACATGCTGTTTGCTTCCCAGAAAACTGGGGTGCGCCAAGTTGAGGACGTTCGTAAGATATGCGAGTGCGACGTGATTAATGCAGACATGCCCGACCAAGTTCGGCGCCAACCTCTGTGTTGAAAGCAGCTGAAAAGCCGGTTGCGACGGTCTTCCTCTGCTTCGTTTTATCCGTATCCCCAGCCCGCAGAGTAGCGTCTAAAACCGGTTTTCGCCGAGGAATTCAAGGTAACTTTCAGTGATCGTATTAGATTATTCCGCCCTTATTATTGCCTCGATACGCGTCCACAGGAAGTCCCATGGAGATGGCCCTACACATAGCAGCGCGATTGGGGCACCAAGGCCCCGTGGAAAAATTATTGAAAGGAGATTTAGATATCAATGCCGTAGACGACAATGGTCAGACACCACTATCGTGCGCTGCAGAGGAAGGGCACGAAAACATAGTTAAGCTACTGCTCCAGTATGAAAGCAGCAGCAGCCATCCGGACTCCCCAAGCTGGAATAGCATCGACCCGAACCTCTCGAACGGTAATCGTCGAACACCATTATCGTACGCTGCAAAGGAGGGGTATGAAAGAGTAGTTAAACTACTGCTCCAAAAGGACGGCAGCGACCCGAATTTTCGGGACGATAGCAATCGGACACCATTATCATATGCTGCAGAGAAAGGGCATGGGAAAGTAATTAGCCTGTTGCTTCAGAAGGAGGGCATCGATCCAAATCTTCAAGACGATAACAGTCAGACACCACTATCGTATGCTGCAAAGGAAGGGCATAGGGAAGTAGTTAGGCTACTGCTCCGGAAGGACGGCATCGACCCGAATTTTCAATACGATAGCAGTCGGACACCATTATCGTATGCTGCAGCCTATGGGCACGAGGCGGTAGTTAGGCTACTGCTCCAGAAAGACGGCATTGACCCGAACCTCCGAGACAGCAACGGTCGGACAGCACTAGTACGGGCCGCAGAGAACGCGCACAGGGTGGTAGTGTGGATACTTGCCGATTCCAGGCGCTCTCCCGGTCGCACAGTGTTGTCGTGGGCTGCGGAGAACGGCCATACGGCGGTGGTGCAACTGCTGCTCGAGGACGATAACATTAATCCGAACAGTAAGGATGATGGCGGCCAGACACCACTTTCGCGCGCCTTAGGGAACGGACACGAGGCAGTGGTGAAGCTGCTTGCCCGGAGAGACAGTGTCGCCTTACATATGTTAGTCCAAGAAGGCAAACAGAATTGGGCAAGGTTGCTCCTCGATGCCGAATATGATATTAACAAAAGAGATTCTCGCCGCCGAACTCCGTTGCATATCGCAGTCTTGTATAGACACACGGAGATAGCAAGAGAACTCGTCTCTCTTGGAGCGGATGTCAACTCTGAAGATACTGATGGCATGACCCCACTCCGTCTCGCAATTCAATATAAGGATCTAAGATGTGTTGAGTTACTTCTCCAGCATCGTGCGCAAGTAAAAGGTATTATGGCGAAAGAATGGCTTGATGCATATGGAAAAAAGGCACTGGACACTGGAGTGGAACTGTTGGAAGAACCAGGAGAGGAGAAATGTATAGGCTTCGCAGAAGGAATACCGGTCGAGATGCCGGCAGAACCAGGGAGAGAAAAACGTCTGTTGTACGTCAACTTATTTCCCATTTCTCAAACTACAATTAACATCCAAAGCCTCTTTTCAGATTGCCCTGACTGGTTGAGTCGTCTGGCATTCAACTCGGGGGAGACTTCCAGATCGCAAATTTTTCATGAAGAGAGGAAGGTTCATGATACGTATAATATAGTTTCTGTCGCTGTTCGTTTCCCCGCCGGACAGGATCCAGGAAACCAGATGCACTCCGACACATCCAACTGGGGCATATGCGCAATAGCATGGACTATGATGCCCCCTGCGAAACCCAAGGACGGGCCATACTGGAAGTCGGTAGAACACTTCAGCATGTTGCCATACGGTTGGATTCCGGATGATGGGGCCGACTTCTTCCAAGAATTCATACTCCATCTGAAGGAAAGATGGCTGAGGCTGTGTAGCCTAGCCGAGGAGCATCTATCTAAGCGGGTATGTTAATCGAAAACCCTAACCAGTTCTGCATGTGTCTAATTATATGGAATCTATTGCCACAGCGTGTCGATCAACTACGTGAGAGGGGGATAACCCTCGACTGATACATCACCTCGCCGAAGATGCAATGGAATGGGCCAGGCTTCGCAGCATCTTACGAGATCAAGTCCGTACAAGTAGTGATTTTGTTGCGGAGCATATCCGCCGGTACAATGCAGACAAAAGCACAAAAGTGCAGGAGGCAATAGACGCTTTTCGGACGAAGTCGGTGACCGGCTCAGCCAGCTGGACCAAATCGTAAAAGATCTTTTGCAATTTGTCAGTATCTCGACTATTGTCTCAACGGAGCTAACCACCATCAGGAGTTTGCCTGGGTATCAATCAACGAGGCCCATAGATCAACGAGCATTGCGACAAGCATGAAGCGCCTCAGTTGGATTACTGTAAGATTTTGACTGTTATGTGCTCTGTTGAAGCTGACATGCCTAGTTCATTTTCTTGCCTGCAATGTTCGCTTCGGTATGTCAACGCGTCACTCAATCAACGCTGTTAGGTTGCATTAGATTAATGGAAGGATCGACAGAGCCTGTTCGATATGAACGTGGACATACTAGCAACGAATCCGGATTGGCGGTGGTATATCCTTTTTGGGGGTGGTACTCTGACTTTCACCATCGTGGGGTGGCTTCTCTTCAAATACGGTCAAGTTCGTGATACACCACGCCAAGCGCGCCTCATCCCCAAATACTGACAAACAACATAGATTGAAGGGTGGATGGAGCGACACATAGGGACACGGCTTGAACGATGGGGTAAGGCCGTTGCTGGTGACATACAACGATTGACATCCGAGCAGGTATTGCCAACATCAGAACAGGTCAAGCTCTAGCTCGGCCGATGTTTTCTAGAAACGTAAGCAATGGTATAGGGTACTACATGCAGAACTGGCTCCAGGTCTACTTCAGCATGGAGGTCGTAGTCGGCAGCCGACGCGGCATACGGGGGACGGTCAGACGCCATCCTGCTATTTTAGGGAGAGCTCGTTCCGACTGGTACGTTACGGGATGAGGAATATATCAATTTAAGCACACAGTATAAGGACTTAGTAAAGACATTGACCGTGAGGTGATAGGCGGTCACATAGGGGTAAGGTAAGGACCATATCAATCCACCCTACCGTACTGATAGGGCGAGGGAATACCCACCCATGCACTTTTACCCACGGACCCGTGGGGTCCCGTGGGTAGCGCGGAATTCCTACGGGTCACCCGTGGGAATTTCCTAAAATTCAAAAATACTTACGAGTTACCCATGGGAATTTTATATAACTTATCGGGTATCCGTAAGACTTTTTCCAAATACAGAAATACTTATAGGAATTTTAATGTTCGTGCAAAATATTTAACTTAATTTAAAACTTAAAATACATATTAAATAAAATAAATAGTAGTATTAAAATAATTTGAAATAATTTTTTATTAAAATTATAATTAAATAATATTATAAAATTTATTATTAATAAAATAATTTAAAATAATTACGTCGTTATATTTATATAGTAAATATTAAAAATTAATTTATTTTAAAACTAATAAGTTAATATTGTAAAAATATTTAACTTTACTTTGTATTTATTTATTTATTTAACAGTTTTACTTAAGTTAAATTAAATGCTCGTAATATTAAAAATGGTAAAAAGGTGCTTAATACGAATATAGCTAAAAATATCAGTTTTTTCGTAAGAGATTTATTTGGCAAATTTTTAGATATAACGAATAATTTTTCGAATAATTAGTAAACCTGCTTATCCGATTAATTGTTGTTATTTCCGTATAAAAATGTTTAATTACGTTTAAAGGCGGTTTTATCGTATATTTTCTAATTCATAATTTCGCGTAATATATTAAATACGAACGATAAGGTATTTCGTAATAGGCGTACGTTTGGCGTTATAACGAGTAAAACGATATTTCGGTACGTTATAAGGAAGTATCGAATAAGAAAATTTTTATTTAAAATACGGCAATTAATAAAAATGATAATTTTAGATAGAAAAATGCGAAAAAGTTTACAGTATACCCGGTACGTATTAATACGGGTCTTAAAAAAGTTAAGCTATTTTATAATTATTTTACTAACGAAAAAACTTATTAATTTGTTACGTTAGGTTTAAGTGCAGTTAATTGCGATAATTTTCGTTTTTAAAATATAATATGATTTAATTTGGCGCTACGAAAATTAATAATAAGGTTGGTTTTTTTTGCTACATAACTAGGTACGGGAATTGTTTTTCTATTTTGAGATATTACGGAAATTATATTGGCCAAGATGATATAAAAATCGAAATTTGTTAAAAATAAAAGGTATTTAAGAAAAATATTAAACATTAATTTTATAGTTAATATATTTTTGCAAATAAAATCGTATAGCTTTTAATAAACGGCCGGAATAATAATGGTATTAATATAACTTATACAATGATTAATTTAAAATAACAAATTAATTTATTTTCAAAATATAAAAGCGTTAAAATATTCTTAAAAAATTTAATAAATAAAATAATTATAAAATAGTTAATATTTATAAAGCGGAAAATAAAAACTATTTTATTAATATTTTCGGCCTTAATATTGATATCAGAATTATTTACGTTTATAAATATTTATTACGAAAAAGATATAATATTTAAGCGTATACGAAATTATAGTAAAATATTCGTAATAAATTTAATAATATAATTTGTAACTTTATGTCGGTTAGCAAATGGGATTTCGGTTATTAAGTCAATTTTAATTTCATATAAGAAATATCCGGTAAAAATTCGTTATTTGCGAAGGGTTAAGCGTTATCTTAAATAGGTAACAAATATTAGAATTATATTAATGTATAAAATAATTAGAAACTGTTTAATTGCTATTAATAAAAAATAACTAATATATTATAATTTTATATTTACTAATGTTATGCATTTTAAGGCCGCCTAATAAAAACAATAAATATTACAACTTATTAATATATATATTTTTGTTTTTTTAAATAAAACATATTTAATAAATTTTTATACAAAATATTTAACTATATTTTGGTTTAGTTTTTTAATAAGTTAGGGATAATATTTTTAGTAATTATGATATTTTTTAATAATATATTTTATCCGTATTTTTATTTTTAACGTAATAAGTTAGACCAATATTATTATAGATATTGTAATAATTGGAATTTTCATTATCCGAATTAATAATATTATTTTTCGCAATTATTCTTTTTAAATTCGACTTATTAAGGATATTTTTTTACGTACAGTTAATTTTGTTAACATAAAAGTAAAATAATTGTAAAATACTATATATTATTAATTATTTATTTATTACGAAACAATTTATATTTGTATTTTTATCTTCGTAAGCCTTATATCAGGATTTTGTGCCGTTTAATTTATAAGTTTGCATTTAATAATTTGTTTAAAATTATGTCGAATTTGTTTAATGTTATATTAGGCCGGTAGAAGTTTTATAAAGCGTTTACGGACTTTTTTATATACAGGTTTTAAAATAATAATTCGTTATTTTTATGACGTATTCGTTTTAATATTATAATTAAAAATTGATTCAAAAAAGTGGAAAAATAATTATTTTATAATTATTTTAAACGGTATGTAATTATATATAATAAAAACGAAATTTTGTACAATTTAATATAATAGTATTTAATTAATTTATAAAATTAAAATGGTAAATCAAAAGAAAATAATAAAAAGGTTTAAAATAAATAAAAAAGTTTGAAACAAATGCCTAATTTTTTTAAGTATATATAATAGAGAAAAATGGAATTATTTTTTAGGTTTTTGTACAGATAGCGTATATATTTTTAATTAAAACATCAAATACTTTATGTATTAACTGTTTATTAAATTAACGAAATTCTAAAAGAAAGTATAAAATATTTAAAAATCAATTTCAATATATTAACAATATTACTTATATAATATAATTTTTAAAAAGTAGCTAATATTATATATTTAAATGTATAAAAAATTTAAATATTCTTTTCTTCAAAAATATAAAAATATTATATTTAAATAAAGAATAATATTTTATAAACACGAAAATAAAAATCGGCCATATATTTATCGATTTAAAATACAAAAAACGTAAATAAATAATATTTTAATCGAAAATCGAAAATATAATTAAATAAGAAAATATTTATAAATTTAATTTATATCTAATAGTTTAATACTATTTTATTTACTTTTATTTCGTTTAAAACCTTTTAAATATAATAATTTCGTATTCCTTTTATACCTTTTTTTCGATTTCGTATATTTATACTTACATTTTTATACCTTTTTTACGCTTTTTTCAATATCTTTCTTCAGGTTTTATTATTAAAACTTTTTATTAGGTATGTTAAAATAATTTATTTGCTATTTATCTTTTTCGCTATGTTTAATAATAACGATAATGGCGGCGGCGGGTACCTTTTAGACGGTTTTCTCTTTTCGGCTTTAATATAATAAGTTATTTTTTATCTTAAATTATAATTACAGTTTAAGTATATTAATCCGTGTTATTGGAAAATATTAATTATCGAATATATTATTTTTTATATTTTTGTTTTAGTTTATATATTAATACAGTCGGAATATATTGTAACGAACCTGTCATACATCCACCTGGAGGTATGAGCAGTATCCGAAATGGGGTCTTGATTTGCAGTTAACAATAGGGCGAGAAATAATTTAGTGGTCTATTCGTTAAAGAGATTTAAAGACTTTTCCCTTAATCAGAGAACGGTACGGTTGCCTTTAAACTGAAAGCTTAGATTGATAGCTAAGGAACGAAATTAGGTAGGTGCTATTTACATGAAAAACCGATTTATTATATATCCCAACTCCCAAAATGAGTGTGTTATGGATCTATGTGATTTATGTGATTTGGTTAGATTACTTAGATCACTTAGATCACGGAACAAGCCAAGTTTCCCTGTCCGGAGTTTAGCCGTGACAGGTCCGCGCTAGGCCTTAAAGGTAGGTTTCTTGGAGGCAGGAACCCTGGTTCCTGTAACATATATATATTCTAATATAATTAGAGTTACCGTAAAATATAAATATCTTTTATCTAAAGCATTTTCGGCCGATAGTAAATTGCATAAAAATTATTATTTTGGAATAAAATAAGTAAAAAATATTTTCTAACTTTTTATAACATTTTTGAAATATTTAATTAAATTCGTATAGGTTTTTATGATTTACTTATAAAAATATCCCGAATAATTCGTCAGAACGGTAATCGGCCGATAATTAAATTCGCATTCTTTTAGCATTGCCGAATTTCTCGTAACGGATTATTTAAATAAAATTAATAAAATAATTATAAAATAATCCGGCGTTATGCTTACGTTAATGTTTAGGCTTTTTATAACCAGCTTATTTTATACGATTCCGCCGGGCCAAAGCTTTTGTTTTTAATTGTACCATATTATCTTACGATCTTTTAGCATATTTGGTTTTAAAACTAACTAATATTCTAAGTTAATTAAGATGTACAAATGGTAATGGTTTTCGTTAAGTAAATTTATAATTAACGGATTACAGAATCGGAAAAAAGTTGATAACATACCTATTAGCATTCCGATTAATCTAATTTAGCTTATTTCCTATATTGTTATTAGCATACGAACGATAGCTTAAGTCTAATAATTCCTGAATTGTATGAATACGTTCAAGTAACACATAAAAAAACGTATAAATATTTATTATATTAATTACAATTAACGTTATATAAATATATTTATATATATTAGATGATATTAAAAAGATAGTTTTAACAAATTACGTACGAAATAAATAATTTTTAAAAATAACGCATAATTAATAATAACACGTATTAATCCATACGTGTTTTCAGCTTTTTTATTTTTTATTAATATTTTAACCTTTTTTGACCCGGATTATTTTAATATTTTTTCAGTTTTATATTACAATAATGTTTTTATTTTAAATTAATAATTATTATTCAAAATTTCCCAAAGTATTGTAACAATATTAGGAAAATAATTTTAATATCGACTTTTTTAATACGGAAGTACCCGAAACCTAGGGACGTTTATTAAATCCCGCCCTTAATCACGATAATCGCGAAAATAACGATTCAAAAAACGGCGAAATTAAAAGTCCTAAAATATATAATAAAAAGTTTTATTAACAACCTAATTAGTAACTTAATTAGGAGCCTAATCGAGATATTAGTTGAGGTCGTATTAAAAGATTTAACGGATAATTTATTTATCGATTAATATAATAAAATTATTATTATAAAATACCGGATAAATTTGTATCGTTCTTACCCTTATTAAACGTATAACGAAAAAAATAGGCGGATTATCTCGTAATTAACAAAACCTATTTCCAGTACCGAACCCAATTTAAAAATAAATAAATAAAATACTTCCGATAATAATTTTAGTTCGCAAAATAGGTTATTTTGGAAAATGAACGTTAAATCGAAAAAATCTTATCCATATTTGATAGAATTACCCTTTTTTGCAATATTAGAATAAGTTCATATAACTTCGTAATCGGTATACTAGGGAGCCGAAATTTAAGTACCGGCATTACGGTTAATATTTGGTCCACCTAAAGTTCCCTCGGAATAACGAAAAAAATTCGGTAAAAGATTTTATAGCCATTAAATGTTGCAAAACAAAAACAAAGTAATCGGGACGGATTATTCGTAATAATTTACCTAATATAATTATAATATATAACTAAATATAAATAATAGTAGAATAATCGATTAAAGTTTTATTAATATATTTTTAAAATTCGATATTAACTAATGAATTTAATATTAATATAATCCTTTTAATTAAACTTTCTTTATATCTGAATTTTTTTATTAAATATTTATTAAATTAATATTTTCGAGCGTTTGTATTATAGTATTATGAGAATATAGTCCATATGAAGATAAGGCTGGTAGCCGACCAGCTACCGATCAGATACCGACCTATTTACTAATATAAATCCATTATCTGGCTGCTAATAGGAAACGCTAGATGGAAATAACTTAATACATTTATTTCTTAGAATTTGCTTTACGATTAATCGGAGATTACCTTATTTAGCTTATAATTATTTATTATTTTACAATTTTCTATTTATTATAGAAAATATTATAATAATTACTAAAAATAAAGCTCGCCGACTGCAAAACGAACTTAGGTTATTAGTCGAAAAGATCGCCGATCGGAACCCAACCGCCGAACGATCGATTACGGTACGGAAATAGGCGAAAATATTTATAACGAAACTTTAATAAGTAAAGGACTATAGTTTTTGGGATCCCGAATAATCTTATATATATAATAAAGATATGTTTTAATAATTATTAGTTAAACGGTTAAAAATGGGCGTAATATAACAAATACGTTTTAAAATATAAAATAAAAAAAGGTTAAACTTTTTAATAATAACTAAATTTTGGAAATTATTTGTTAGTAAAATAAATAATATTCGGAATTATTTCGATAATTAATCGAATAATAAGTCATAATATAAGTTAAAAAAACAAAGTTTTATAAGTTAATTGCGATATTATCGTAAAAGCCTAAAGAAGGTAAACGAATATCGCGTTATAATTACCTAAAACTTTTTAAACGTACGTTAATTTAAAAAAAGAAAATTAAATAAAGATTGTTACGGAAACTTACGCCAAAACATTAAGGCGAAATATCTTTATTTATATCTAATAGGCCATAAGTCATATAAACGTTTTTATTACGAACGTAAAACGATTATAGTATATTACGCTTTATTATTTGAATTACAAAAAGAAATTAAAAATGGAAAATTTATAGATTTTTATTAAAAGAAGTTACGTAAATCTTACATTTCTTAATAAGGAATATAAGGAATAATTTATAGAATTATAATAACGATCCGATTAATCGCCGTTAAACTATTACATTAAATAAAAGTTTTGAATTTATAAAACAAAATTTATAAACGTTTTTAACCTAGAAAACGATCGGAATAATAAACGTTGTGTTTTTAATTATTGTTATAAATTAATATTAAGGTTATAAAATGCCTTATTACGAAAAAACGTTAAGCTAAAACGAATTAAGAACGTAGCAAATAAAGTAAAACGTTATTAAAATATTTGGAAAAAAACCAAAAAAATTAATTATCTTCGGTTAAAAGTATTAATAAAAATAAACGATTTTATTTTAACACCTTTGGGAAAGGAAATCTATAAAGAAAATTAAAAATATTGCATAAAAATAATAAGAACCGTAAATATTCTTATATTCGGAAAATAAATAATTGCCGATTTAATTCCGATTAAAATAAATCCGTACGAACTAATACCCTTAATTTTTATAAAAGCGTATTTAAGTACTATAATTATAAAAAGCCAAATTATAAAAACATAAATTACAAATCAAAAAAAGATACGAAAACCTTGTTAGTCCGGCCATACGAAAACCGACTTCCGAAAGCCGTATAAAATGTCATAATATATAACGATAAATTAAACCAGTTCCTAAACGTAAACCTAAAAAAGGAGCTAAAATAAATATATACATCTAATTTATTTCGGCTAATAATTGCAAAACGGTTAAGATAAAGCCGCCTTTTAAAAAAAGGTAGTTATTAAAAGAAATACAGAAAATATAACGGTATAAATAAATATGGATACTGGAATATAAATAAATATTATAAATAAAAGATTAACGAAAAAACTTAATTTTTAACTAATTTCCGTAAATATTCCGGGCTTTATTAACGTTAACAGCGCGTATATCAAGTATTATAAGGCTTACGAAATTTTCATTAACATAATAAATAATAACGGAAAAAAACTAAAATTTAAATAAATTTATTTTGTATTATACCGTAATTAAAAAACGCTTAACTTTTTATTATCTAGATCCGGAATAAGTAAATTAAAAATTTTATTAAATATAATTATAGGTTAATGGTTATATAAACCGTTATAAAAAGTCGATAAACAGAAAATTATAAACTTAATGTTTTCCGGTAAACAAATTTATACCGTTAATTTGATAAACCTAACCGAAAAATTAAATATTTCGGAATTCGAAAAATAGCAAAAACGGGGGTTAACCGATTTTTTTATATATTTAAAGAATTTCCGGCGAATATATTCCGAAAGAACAGCGAAAAAAATACCTTAATTACCAGGGGCAAAATATGTAATAAATCTGATCCCAGGGAAAACGCCTTTATTCGGTCTAATATACCGTATTTTGGAAACTCAAAGAAAAATATTCGAAAAATATATCCGAAAAAACCTAAAGGTAAACCAAATACATTATTCGAAAACGGACGAAAAATATTAATATTATTTGTGCTCAAAAAAAAACGGTAATTTCTAATTATATATCAATTATGAAAGGCTAAATCGGGTAAGGATCAAAAACCAATATTTTTTATCCTTAATTTTAAAAATAATAAATTACCTAGGTTTAATTAAGGTATTTTCGAAAATTAAATTTAAAAATATTTTTAGTTAATTTATAAACGGCTATTATAATATTAATTATATATTAAAATATTTAAATACAAATTCTTTTTAAAAAAATAAAGTTTTAAGATTTATAATTAATATTAACGGTTTGGAAATAAACCGTTAACGGATTAATATTATCGAAATATAATTGAAACTAAAGTTAATTTATAATATTTAAATATTTTTAAGATTTGCGAATTTTTATCGAAGATTTATTACATATTATATATATATTACCGAACTTATTATAAAGTTTTTTTAAAAAAATATAAGGTAAAAGAAAAATAACAGAATTTCGGTAACTCGAAAGAATTAAAAAAATATTCCGAAATTTAAAAGATATTTTTTAATCGGCAATTATTTTCCGATATCAAAATAACGCCAAAAATATCAAGGTTAAAATAAACGCCTTAGAAAAAACTATATTAAGGATATTTTTATAAAAATACGGAAAATATTAGCATCTAGTTATATATTAATTTCAAAAGTTAAATTTAATTTAAAAACCGTAAGTTATAAAGTAATAAGAATTATTAGTAATTATAAAAACCTTAAAATATTAATGGTAGTATTTTACGGATACGGAAAAGAATTTCATAATACTTATTAATTATATAATATTAAAGGATATAATAAAGGCGCTGGCGCGTAATTTTAAAAAAAGGTTAGCCCGATAAATTTATTATTTTATGTAATTTAAATTTCAGATTTAATATTAACCGGACGCCGTTAACCCGGAAAATAAATTATTTAAATGCCCGGATTATATGTTAAGTGAAATCGCATATAAAAACATAATTTTTACGATATTTAAGAAATTGGAATTTACGAATAATATGCCGAAAAATATACGGAAAACAGTTACAAATATATAACATAATTTAAAATATTATAAGGGGGTAAAAGGCCTTACGAAAGTAACGCAAAATTCGTTCGTTGTAAAATTTTTAGATAAGTTTCAAATAGCGGATATTTAAATAATTATTATCCTGATAAAAAAAGCGAAAAGCTTTTGCTGTATAATTGCAGGAAGCTTTCGAAAGAAAAAAATAAGGAATTATATATTTACTGAATTTATCGTTTGTAAATAATAATATAAATGCGAATCGTAATAATAATACGATTAGCGGTTAAATAATGGCAACTGTAAATTATAACCGTATTACGATCGGATTCCGAAAAATTAAAAAAAATAAAATTGATATTAAGGTTATTGGTTATAACTAATACGTTTTATAGCTATTAATAAAAAAGTTATCCAAAAATAAAATGGTATTTTAGTCGAAAACTTTTTAACAGTTTTACAATTAAATTTAAAAGTTATAAATTAAAAATTTAAATATTATAAAATTAATACGGATAACTAAATGCCAAGCCGAAATAAAAAAAAAGATATTTTCTAGACTTAAAGAAAATTTTATATTATCGAGATAAATTCGTAATCCCGTTATAAAGCGTTTTAAGGAAATAATTAATTAATTAATATTATAATAATTTAAAAGCAGGATATATAGGATATATCTATTCGTTAAAATGAATAACTAAAAAGTTTTATTAGGAAAATAGAGTAAACGATATCCGAAAATATGTTAAATAATATCCGAATTGCTAAAGCATAATAAAATTACGCCATAAATTATGTAGATAATTATAACCTTTATCGTTACCAAAATACCTTTTTCAAGAAATTTTGTTAAATTTTATTACGGGATCTCCCAAAATCCTAAATTTGAACGGGTTAAAATATAACGTAATTCTGGTAATTATCGACGGCTGTACGAAATTAAAATTATTTATTTTCATAATTAAAACCTTAACCGTAATTAAATTAACCCGATTATTTTACGACAAAATTAAATATAAATTCAGTACGTTAACCGGAATTATTAATGATAAAAATAAATTATTAATAAGTGACTTTTAGGCGGAATTTTGTAAAAAGTAAAAAATAAAACGGCAAATATCGACCGTTTATTATTTATAAACCGATAAATAAACGGAACGTATTTATTAAGTCTTAAAATATTAGTTCCGTAGTTACGTTAATAAGTATTAAAATAATTGGATAAAATTATTACGAAATACAAAATTCGTAAAAAAAAATATATAAAATGTATTTACCAGCCGTTTTTCGTTTAAAACCTTATATAGGTATTATTTAAAAATAATAAAATACCTTTTATAAAAATTTAAAAAATGGGTACAAAACTTTAACAACGTCTTAAAAAATAATGATCATTCGTTAAATAATATATAAATATTAAGAAAAAGTAACACCAGTCTAAAAAAAGTATTATAATTAATGTTATACGCTTATAAAATTTTAATTAAAATAATAAATAAATTTATTAATTAACACATTTAAATTTAAACATAATAAATTCGTATTTACTTATATCCGGATTATAATTAAAAAACTAATAACTTTTTAAGCATATAAAGTAATCCTTCTTATTAAATATTAACGGATATATAATATATGTTTAATATTTTTATTAAAACCGTAATATACCCGAAAACCGGATAACGTTTAAATAACGTTACCGGACCTAATAAAAAAATAAGAAAAATAAGTAATACAAAATATCGTCCGTTACCAAAATAACCGAGAATAACGCGAATATCTAATTAAATAAAAAGGCTGGCCCGTTAAGTACAATATGTAAAAATTCCGAAAATACTTTAAATACGTATTTAAAATATTATAAGGTTATAAAAAAAATTAAATAAGTACATAAGAAATAAAACGATTTAAAAACCGTAAAGTAATAATAACCCGATCGATATTTAATGGTTTAATAATTATAAAAACTATAAAAAATAAGTTTAAATAAAATTAAAATATTAATATTAAAATATTATTTATTTATATAATAATTTTTAAATTTTTGAGAAATAATTACCTTATTATATATCGATCGGAAATTTACGAATAGCGTAAAAAAAAATTAAACTCTTATTTCGAAAATAAAATTTTGTATTTTATTATTAAGTTTTACATTAATTAGACTTTAATAAATATATTAAAGGAATTAATATCAGCATATCGGAAAATAATCGGAAAATATATAAACGCAAAAAGTAAATATATTTATTAAACTTACTAAATATAAAATCCGGAAAACATTTAAAAATATTTTATTTTTTAAGAAAAATAAGGCCTAAATAACCGGAATATAATTTGTTACTAATTAGAAATAAGGGGCCGCCCTTAAAACGCTTAATATATTTAGATTTAATAATAATTGTGCGGAATAAAATCATTTTTTAATTATAATTATTAATAAATATTAAAATTTTATTAAAACGTTAAAGAATAAGCGGAAGATATTCGTAAATAAAAAATGTAACGGTATAACGGCCTTCGAAAATCGCTTTATTTATAAAGGTATCTTAAACTTATGTTTAATTGGAAATTAATTACGAAATAATAAAAAAACCGTAATACTTATTAAAAAATTAAATTTATAAATTTATAAAACGGTATTAAAACTGGATTTCCGCAATTATAATGGACGATTAGAAATCGACCTTAATTATATTAAGGAAACGATATTTTTTAATAAAAATTACGTTAAAAGCGAATTCGGCTTCGTAAAAAACGTCGAATCAATAACCGACTACAATTATATCGGAATATTCGTATTAAATATCCGTAATACGAACTTTTTCGAATTTGTTAATTAATTTTTAATTATCGATACCGAAATAAAAAACCCTTTGGGCGGTATTTTTAAAAAAGATCGGAATTTATACTGAAATTAAATAATAATATAAATAATATTAAAAATAATTATTTATTGCATAAAATATATTATAATAATAATTAATTATAAGGCAATTTAAAGCGCCCGGAAGTTAAATATAAATTATATAATAATTGAAAGAACGTTATATTACGTAAATATAATACAGCCTATTATTATATCTAATACGACTAATATTTATCTTATTATTAACGTTAAAAAAGTAATATTAAAGGAAATCTTAATTCTTTTAATGTTAAAATATTATTTCTTTTGGAATTTCTTACGAAAGAAAATATGGCGAACGGAGATAATATGTAAAACAAACGGAAAAGGCGAAATAACAATAAAAAAACCGCAACACCGAACGAAACATATACGTAAAAAAAATAAAGATATAAGCGCAAAAAAAAGTAAATAAAACAAGGTTAAAAACGGATTATAAAAAGGAATTAAGCGGAACATAATTAATTATATAATATAGTACGTATTAATTATTACGGTAATTATCTATAATATAATATAACGGTAAATTATCGGCAAATATACGTAATTAGATTTGCAAAACGCGTTATATTAAATTAATAACAATATTATTAAAGATTACTAGCTTAAAAAAGGGGAATAATTATAAAAATATAGCCTTTATAAAGATAAAACTAATAATAGACCAGCTACCGATCAGCCACCGACTTATTTATTAATATAAATTCACCATCTGGTAGCTAATAGGAAACGCCAGATGGAAATCACCTAATATATTTACTTTTTGGAATTTGCTTTAGGATTGGTCGGATATCACCTTACCCAGCTCACAGTTATCCATTATCTTACAAGTATACTCCAAATTTCAAACCGCTAATTATTAAAATATATTTGAATCATATAAATAAATATGTCGATATTATCGCTAAAAGAATTAATAATATTCCTATAAAGGTTTATATATTTATAAGTTATAATATATGGATAATCCCGTATTTTACATTTATATTCTAAAAAATTATTATTTATTAAATTAATTACGAATAGCGAAAATGTCATTTTTTGGTCGATATTTAAATATGTGCGGATAGAAGATTTAATTCGAACGGTAATAAATTATTATATCGGTTAAAAAACTTTGGGCTAATTAATTAATTTTGCGTTATTATCTCCGATAGTAAACCTGACGTTTTCCAGGATTTTATGCGCAAATAGTTACGCAATAACTTAAGTAACTAATTTTCATAATCGAAAAAAATCCGTTATTTTGCTTATACATTATACGTATTATAAAAGATTTTTCATAAGCTTTTCTTATTTTACGGTATAAAGCCAATTATTAAGTTAAAAAATACTTTAAGAATTACAGCCAAAAAAAGGGTAACCTTTCCTAAATTAGGGAAATAACCCGGATAGTTTATTTGAAAAAATTATAATTGATTTAATAATTTTTTTAAAATAATCATAAAATAATTGCGTAAGTTAATAGCATAATTACGGTTCTTTATTGCTTAAATCAATTTTAGTATTAAATAATAAAGCTTTTTTATAGAATATAACAGGATATAATTAATACCAAAATATTGTATAATAAATAAGTAATCCAGATAATGTGCGATATATAATACCGTTAAAATTTATTTATATACCTTTTATTATATACTAAAAAACTTTGGCTTATGTTCGAACGTTTTGTGTAAGTTCACCCTATATTACGTAAGCATAACTACTAATTTTCTTTTAAGGTCGGTAATTTGTACGTTATTTTTTCGATATTTCTAAATATTTTATTTAAATAACAAATAGTTTTAGCGCATTTCGCGAAAATTACCTTAGCTATATAATTACTGGCTATAGAAATATGGTAAAATATTTTCAAAAATATTTATATTATATTAAAACGAAATATTGTAATTTTCGTTTTAATAAATTATTAGAAGAAGAGGAAAAAATAATAAATGAAGCGAAATTTTCGGCTGTAGATAGTATAAATCGACCACTTATATGGTTACTTCTTTTGCGAAAAGGCATAATTTTTGCAATTAGTACAATTTATAAATATACCGATAGGCTTTTTAAATATAACCGCGAATTGATTTATTTGTCGGTATTATTTTATTTCTTATTTCAACGTACGGTTATTACGTTTTGCGATTATTTTAATAACTTGTAGCAATAATTTAATTTGAATTTTTTAAATTAAAAATTTTATAAAAAAATTATATTATGCCAAAAGTAAACGTACAAAAGATATTAGCAAGATTGTAATAAGAAAAATATATCAAGGTTTAACGTACGGTTTTAAACGGCAAATTAGTTTAACCTTATTAAAATAATATTATTAAATTCGAATTTTGACAAAACGGGTTCAGTTTTACGCCGTACCGATAAACTCTAGGAAAATAATATTAATAAATATTTTCGTTACAAACGTGAATTCTTTTTATTCCGTTATACGGATTATTTTTAATTACTTTATATAGATATAAGTATTAATTAAGATATTTTGAGATTTTGGTAAGGGATTAATAACGTTTTACTCGGATTCGCGTATTTTATACATAATAATTTTTGTATTTAATGTTTTTTCGTAATAATAAAACGTATTTAAAATTTCACAGGTTTAAAATTTATTTTTAACCGGTTTTTTATAAAGCCAAAATAATTTAAGCATTTTCTTATAGTATTGTTTTATATCTGACTTTAATTATTAGCGTTTAAAAATAATATCGCATACGATAAGGACGATATAGAAAATGCGCGCGAAAAATACGAAAAACGTAGGAAAACGTTTTCTAAAATATTCGAAATATTATTTATTAATATATTAAAGCT
This sequence comes from Monosporascus cannonballus, assembly GCA_004154925.1. Classification (NCBI taxonomy): domain Eukaryota; kingdom Fungi; phylum Ascomycota; class Sordariomycetes; order Xylariales; genus Monosporascus; species Monosporascus cannonballus. The sequence continues at coordinate 240,214 of QJNS01000003.1, read as the reverse complement.
ATTACCAATTACGGATCTAATACCCGATAATTCTAAAGCAACCCTTAATAAGCTAAATATACCCGGCGGAAATAACGAAAAAAAAAGATATAAGAAATCTTTAATTCTAACTGGACTGCTGCCGTAAGCAGATTTAACATATAGGCGAGGAAATATCTGTTAATCCAGACGATATTGTTATTATTTAAAGAAAAAGAAAAAAGACAACAATAAATAGGGGTATTATAAAAGTACGTAAAAATAAGTTTATAAAAAGAATTTAACGCTCGGACTTTATTAAATCGCAATTATCCGTATATAATAATTCGGATAACCTATTATTATTAAGTTTAAGCGGTAAATTACGTAATTTTTTGGTTTATAACTTTATAAGATAAGATAAGTATATATTTAAACTTTGGAAAATTTAATTTACTTTTTATTTTATAATACCTATAAAAACGAAATAAATATGGAATAATTTAAACTAAGTATCCAAATTATTGTTATGGCCAAAAGAAACTTATTAATAAGATTTATATTTTTCCATATTACTTTTTTACCTAATTATTTGTGATAGTTTGGTGGTTTAATCAACTATTAAACCTTAAGTCGACGGGTTTATGTTAGCAGGAATATCGCGGGAATCTAAGCAATAAATATAGTAACGTATTACGTCTCCTAATACCAAAAATATTTTAGGTAACGATGCTATAAACAATTAATATTGATAAGTATTGCAAATTAAAGTTATCTAAATTATGGAAATAATAAACGTATATATTTTTCTTTTTTTTAGCTTAATTATTCGTATTTACGTTAATAATAATAATTACGATTACTTAAAATTACCTTTAATTATTAATAATTATTAGTTTGGTAATAATTACCGTTACGTAACCCGGAAGGTGGTCCATATACTCCCTATTTAACCGTTTTTCGAAACCGGAGCTTATTAGGTCATAATATAATTTTCCTCCTCCCAAAATCTTGCCCTTAAGATTTCTTTTCTTTTTTCTTTTTTTCGTTCGATAAGTATCCTTTTTTTTGCTTCTAATTATGTCGTTTCGTATTTTTAAAATTCGTTGCGTTCCTTATTCTTTTACCGTTCGTCATATTAACCTTGTAAAAATCTTTAACGAATTTAATTACCAAATTATGCTTTATTTTTATTATTTTTTGAAAAACATAAAATAAAAAATAATGGAAAATATTTTAAGGTATAAGGAATATATTAACCGAAATTGATCTTATAATTATACCGGCGTACCCGTCTTTTCCCCTTAAAATATTCGTTACGAATATTAACGTTTAAAACGTAAGAAAATACTTGCCGAAAAATAATTATTAAATTTTTAACGGCTTTATTTTAAGGTTTAACATATATATCAGGAAAAAATAAATAATTTTTTTTATTCGTTTACGTAAGTAAAAAACGTTAATTCGTTCGAAAAACGTTATTATAGTATAATGTAAATTCTAATTATTGGACAAACTAGAAAAATAAAAACGTCGAAAATAAAAATAATTAGAGGTTACCGTTACGGCTATGATGTTAGCATATATTGCGGCCAGTTAGCCCGATATCCCGGCTACCAATTGGTCGGCTGTTAATTAGGACGCGCCCGTTATTACTAGTAAAAGTTTTTTAATAAATACAAGATGTTAATAAGATTCTTAACGGGTTCCTAGATATTTTCGAAATTTAAATACTTTTTTTATTTAATTAGGTACTGAGTAAATCCGTTTTATTTTCGTATATCGAAAATTGTTTTATTTCGTATATTTATTTATTTTTTATTTCCATATTATTTTATGCCGTATATACCTTTTTTATATTTGCTGTTAATTCGAATGAAAAACGTAACAAATTAAATAAAATTTAACTTTTGATAAACGTTTTAATTAATAGTTATTTACTGAGATTTTTTTAATGATTTTATATGGACCGATATGTTTAAAATCAAATTTTCTGTTGGGTTTTTTATTTAAATGTTTTTTATAACGAGGAAAACTATTTGTCCCTTTTTAAAGGTTAATCTTTTTAACCTTTTTTAATTATAATATTTATTTACTTAGTTTCGTAGGAATTTTATTTTTATTTCTATTTTTGAATATAATTATTATAATTGTTTTAATATTAATTGGACCGTCGTTACGTATTTTTTTATAAATTTCTAGAATAAAACCAAAATTTACCTTTACAGGTATTATCTTAATATTTTCGTAATAATTAATATTTTAAGCCAATTATGCAGTTAATAATTTTTTAATTTGATTATTTTATTTGTAATTGATATAATATCGAAAGTAAATTTTTATAGTTTAATTTATTCGTTCCGTTTATTTATTTATTTAAGGGTTAAATACCTTAAATAACTTATAATTTAGGCCGATTTCTGGTATAAAGCTTTACTAAAACTTAAAGGCAAATATCGATCCTTTATTTAAAATAGTTTTTATTAATAATTCGTATATATTAAAAATATATATCAAAAAAATATATATTATTTGTTGGGTGTTTATATCCTTATAATATGCTAAAAAATAAAAACATTTCGTAAATCGGTCAACGATTACGAAAGTATTATCGTAATATATTCCCGTAATTAAATCTTTTAATATAGGAAATTTAATAATAAAATTGAATATAACTAAATATTATAATCGCTTTATAATTAATAATAGTTATAATTTTCCGTATGGCTTCTGTCATCGAATTTTTATTTTAGTACAAATATCGTTTTTCTATATAATTTTCAATACCTTTAATTTTATTTTTAAAAAAATATAAAGGTTAAAATGGCTTTAAGGTTTTATAAATCCTTAAATACCCGTATAATTAATATTTATATATTTTTCGTACTAAATCTTTTTAATGTTCTTTTCAAATTTATATTTTATTTATTTTTTATTTTTCTGGGAAATTGTTATTCTACTGCTAAATCTTTTAATGCATATCTAAAGGTATTACCTAAATTATCGCAATCTGTCGTCAACATAAATATCTTGTTATAATAATATCAAAAATGATATAATTAAGTTTGACTAATTTGTTTTGAAATTGAATCGTTTACTTAAAACGTTTATTTTGCCCTTTTTTGTACTTTTCTTATTAATAATAACGAAATCGAAGTTCGCCAATTTTTTTATATATCTTAATTATCGTTTTATAAATTTCTTAATCATAATAAATCAGGTAAAATTTTAATAATCCATATAAATCTTGGCTTAATATAACTTTTTCTTTAAAAAATATCTAAATTTTCGAAATGCCATAGTAATAATTATGAATTCCTTATTTAGGATGCTATAATTAAATTTAATTCTTTTTAATTTGCACGAAAAAAATATAATAAGATATAATTTACCTTAATTATTTCGTTATTTGATTATTACGCCTAACGCGTAATCCGAAATATAGGTTTTTAATTTAATAGGGCGGTTTAAATCGTACATAATTAATATTAACTTATTAATAATTGCATTCTTAATATATTAAAATGCTTTTTCTGTATCTGGCGTTTTTTTAAATTCCTTTTTTTTCGTAAAATGTATTAAAAATATAATTATCTTATTAAAACTTCGAATAAATTTCTTATAATAATTAATAAAATTAAAAAATACCTATATTTTTTAACTATTATTAACGTTTGTTATTCTATAATTATAGCGATTTTCTTGGGGTTTATTTTGATATATCCTAAGGTAATAATATCTTCCAGATATTCCATTTCCTATATATAAAATTAATTTCTTTTTGCATTAATAAATAACTTTATGTTTCATAAGACTTAAAAAACCTTATAAACGTATTTTATATATACTTTTTCCGTTTTTAAAAAAATAAACATATTGTCGAAATAACAAACGACGAAAATATAAAAATATTTTCGTAATACGTAATTAATTATTTACTAAAAAGTTACGAGTACGTTCATGAATCCAATTAATATAACCAAATTTTAAATAATCCATATTTTATCCTAAAGGCTATTTTTCATTCGTATCCTTTTTTAATTTTAATAAAAATTCATTTATTTATTAATATCGAAAATTATAAACTATTACGCTCCGTAAAATTGATTTTTTATTTCCATAATTAAGAATAATAATATTTGATCTTTAACAATAACGTTATTTAAGTATCGATAATTAATTATAAGTCGTAATTTTCTATTCTTTTTAAATATAAAAAATATTAAATATTTTGCAAATAATTTCGAAAATCGAATTTATCCTTTTTGTAATCGATTTTCTCAATATTTTTTAAAATACATAACTTATTTCCGTTAAGATTGTAAATAAGATAAAATTTTGTCAAAAGTTCTTTTTTAAAGATTATCTTATAATCCTATTCGTTATATTTTAATAATTTCGTATGAAATTCCTTTTTAAAAAGTTATTTATATTTGTAACATTATAGTAATATATTAATTAAATTTTCTTACTTTTGGGGCTATTATTCTTATTATTTTATATTGTAATTTAATTATGTTAATTTCGTTCTAATAATAATAATAATATGTTATATTTTTTAATAGCCGTTTTCTTTTTTATATCTTATTTCTTTAAGTAATAAGGGTTTTATCGTAATCTTATGCTAATATTCGTCGTTATTACCGATTAAATATTAAAATCTTATTTTTTTCGTTTATTAACAAAAAGTAAAACAAATTTTATTTAATTAATTTTACCGTTAATCAAAATTCCGTACTAACGTATTTATAATACTCCTAAAATTATATCATAATTCCTAAATAAAACCATATCGAAATTAACCGTTTAATATCATGTTTTAACAAAAATTTTAAAATACTTAATTTCGCATATAACTTTTCCGTTATCGTAAGCGAATTCCTAATTTTCGGTATTTGTTATTATATAAGGTTTTAACTTATATTTTTATAATAATGTAATCTTATTAATTATATTTATTGTAATATAATTCCTACCTAAAATTTCGTAATTTATTATTACGGTATATTAATACGTTTTAATTCGTATTTCGAAAATAATAACGTTATTAACGTTTTTTATCGTTGCGTTTAAAACCTTTTTTAAGAATTTTTTTAATTTTTCTGGATTTTATTATTTTACAGCTTTTTTATAAATATCTTTTTTCTTTTAATTTCTATTCGAATTTATTAAGTTTTACTTATATTTTTTCGTTTAACGTATTAGGCTGTTATATTTATCGTTATTGCCGGTATATTATTCCTTTAAACCATATTAAATTTTTTAATTTTGTTATAATTCTTTTCCTTATCGAATAAATTATTTTTTCATATTTGTAACTATATCCCATTATATATCGTTTTAATTATCGTTCCAAAATTCTCTTATAAACTAGCATATTATTTCCTTAACAATTTTTATGGAGGTTTATGAAAAATACCAATTAAAAATAACGATCCGTAATAACTTTCTGGCGATATTTTTTCGTTATACGCTAAATTAACTTTCTTTCCGTTTAATAATTATACCATCCATAATAACAAAAAAGGTTTTTTTATAAGCATTATTTTTTTTCGGATCAGCTTTTTATTTCGGCCAATTATTATACATCTTTTAGGGCTATAATTCGAAAATATCGATATTATTATTTATCGTTTTTATTATTTCCGGTACGGTTTAAAAAGTCGAATCCCTTATAATACCTACAGGTAATTCGTTCGTAAATATATTATTTTTATTTTTCGTAATCGGAATATTCTCGTCGTCGACAATATATGGCGTATATTTTACTATATTAATTAGGAATTCCGGAATAAACTTTTTTTATCTAATTCTAATATTCGCGTAATTATCCTTATAATATTTCTTATTATGCTTATAATATTTATTAAATTAACTTTTTAACTTGTTATATTTTTTGTCGGATTTCTTATCGTAATAGTCCCGGTTAAACCTTTTGTTATAAACCTAATATACATTTGGCTTAAATTATGTTAATAATTTTGCTATCATTTTCTCAATTATTTCTGAATTATCTTTCCGGTATAAAGATCCAGTTATCTTATTATAATTTCTTAAGTTTGTTATATTTATAAATCTTATATCCTATTTTCTCATAATTAAAGCATTTAATCTGGCTTTAATTTTGTCGATAAATAACGCCAAATTTTATATGTCTTAGCGCCGTTCCGTAAGAAATAAAAGGTACGTCTTATTTTTTCCTTTAATTGGATTTATTATATCTCGAACGTAAAACATATTATCCTTTTTTTATCGTCTTTTAAATTATCGATTATTAATCTGAATTACCTTTATAATATACCGGTCCAAAGTAATTAATAGCTTAATTCGAATAATTTCATATTTTATATTATTTTTTAATCCTTTATAAAATATATCGATAAAAACGTTAATTTCGTCATTTTCTTATCCCGCCTTAACCGTAAAATTTTTAAAAATCACGGCATATCTAAACGTAGGTCCTTTTTATCGGAATTATAAAAATTATTAGGTTGTAAATCGTTTTTTATCCGGATTACCGAAATTATTACGCATTTTATCTTCGAAATTAATATAAAATAAAAAATCTTATTAATAAAGTTTTTTTATTTAATTTTCCTATTTCTAGGAAATTTTTCATAATGGGCTTAAATTAATTAACTGTATTTTCTATTAGGCATATTCTTATTATTAAAACCTAATTGGCTAAATTATTAAGGTCCAGAAAATGAAAGTAAAGTTGTAATTAAATTAAAAAAGTTTAAAAATTACCTTTTTTATTATAGGGCTGCGGCTTTCTAAGTTTTATACGGGCGAAAAAAATTTAAGTAAATAACATAACCTTAATTTGTTGGATTTTTTTTCTAATTCTCGAATTCGAACTTAAAGCTGTTAAATAAAGGTTTCCTAAACGTTAATCGATATTTTAACAATATTAAATATTACTTAGAATTTAACGGTATTATTAAATAAGAACTTATAATATATATTGGCTTAATAATTTAACCAATTATTAAACCTTAAATTAACGGATTTATATTAATAAGAATATCGTAAAAATCTAAATAATAAATATAATAACGTATTACGTTTCATAATATTAAAAATATTTTAAATAACGATATTATAAACGATTAATATTAATAAGTATTACAAAGTAAAATTATGTAAATTATAAAAATAATAAGCGTATATATCCTTTTTTTGGTTTAATTATTCGTAATTACGTTATTGGTGGTAATTATAATTATTTGAGATTACCTTTAATTATTAATAATTACTGGCTTGGCAATAATTACCGTTACGTAACCCGGGAGATGGTCCGTATACTCCTTATCTGACCGTTTCTCGAGACCGGAGCTTGTTAGGTCGTAACATTATTTTAACGTAATAACTTTTTGTTTATAAACCTTTTTAATTTAAATTACTGCCGATTTAACTTTAATTAATTAATATTATAAGATATTTATAACCGCAATATTTAGTTATATTAGGAACATTATAAAATAATCATGAAATAACATTTTATTATAATATTACGCTTTTTAAATTGATCTGGTTAATATTAATAATTTTCTTAATATGGGCGGTAAAAGTATTAGCAAACCGCCTATTTTTTATCGACCCTTTTTTAAAAGGGCTTTACCCAGAAAAAAACAAATCATAACTGTTCGGAAAAAGCCGGCAGTTTTTACCTATACCAGATTTACGATACGCCGTTTTTTTTAATTAAGTAAACTCGGACACGCTGCTGCCGCCACAGGTTTAGCGGCATCGCCCGTTCGGGCAAGGCGCGCACGCCGCTTCATGGTCAACACGCATCACGTGACCATCTGTATATAATAAGTCAACGTCTTTTGGCCCTGTCCCGAAGGTATCATTTACATCTTTCTCCTTTTCCATGCCTTGTCGTTGGGCTTTTGCTCATTTCATTTCCTTGATACAAGCACAGCCGTCTCCCCACCCTCACGTCGTTGTCAATGCATCCCGCCGAAGTAACGCCTTCGTCTTACTCTCGCCAACGCGATGCTCCTCTTTCTGAGTGCCTTTAATCTATGTGGTATGATGTGGTATAATTATACTATTGACTGTTTCTCTGTTCTTCCCATCTCCTAATGGTTGACTTCGGTTTTTATAGCGCAAATTTTTGAGACTTTTCAATGCTGGCTCCTCGTATTCCCACTGTTTCGGCCCTAGACGGCCACATCTTCTCAGAGGATGTCCCGTCCATGAGTCACGATCGTTGCTAGGCATCAGGTGCTGCTGCTTTCCACGCCTGTCGTGGAGAGGCCTCCTTCGGGGCGTCTGGCCAATAGCGAAAATACCTCAGTGGCTCATCCCCTACTACAGCCTAAATTGCCAAGCGAGCAGGTTCCACGGTGAAACGGAAAGACCGAGCCAGCCCACGGCATGAAAAGGGGTTGCATAACCTTCTCGAGTTAGATGATTCGTCGGCGGTCCATTATTGCCAGGGGGGGGCCGGGGCGAAGGCTGGTTGACACGTAATGCTTCACCGACCCGGACCATTCATTCCGCAGGCGAACTTCCGAATTCAGTTCGATAGGCGCCATGGCAGGTCAGCCGACTCATTTTGGACGATAATTCACTACGGTCCCTGCCTGCTTGGCGCATTTCTGGAGTCAATGTTCTCCGAAGGATCCAGGGGCTGCGGATGGATCGGCATGCGGGAGCACTTATTTCGGCCTTGTCGTTGGTTTCGCGCACTCGGAACTAGAAGTTGCTGGTGAGGATGGCCCGATCTAGACTCAGGATGGATTACTTGACCGCTTGGCGCCCTTCCCATGGCTTGCATAGCCCGAACATGGTCTTGCTGGCGATGACAAAGGGACAAAGTGGCTGAGGGGCAAACCAAGTTATCGGAGGAGCCCACGGTAGCGAGGCGGCCTGCCAGAGACTCCGCCCAGACTCAGCAACGGCGAACGCTTACATGGAGAGGTATATAAGCTGCGTCTCTTCTCCCCCGGGAGCCAGAATGAGAGGCTTTATACGTACTACCATCTTCCATCGCCATGCCTCCTATGAATCTTGACAACCAGGTCTTTTTTAACTCAAACCAACTAAGAATTCCGAAAATTCAAAGCCAAAAACCAGATGTTTTGTGCGAAAATGCACAATTTTCCCAACTGCATCCTGCCGCACCGCCGAATGATAATACCATCGTGATCTCAAGCGACGATGAGTCTGATTATAAGGATTCGGCTAGCGTTTGTTCTAGCTCATCGCTACCACCAATTGACCAGCTTCTTGCGGATACGCAAGAGTGCGGTAACCTTGGTACTAATAAGAGAGGCACGTACAGTTTTGTCTTATCTCCTTTTGCGGCGATATTATTAACATACCCTTAGCAGAGAAAAGTCCAGACACTTCAAGCCCTGGAGCTTGTGGTCATCCCGCTCAAGACCCTACGATGGATGGGCCAGAGCGAAGGAGCCCATTAGCATCGAGACCAGATAATGAAGACTGCAGCATGCCCCGGTTTTCTGCGTCTTCTTGTTCTGTGGCGGTAACAGAGCCGATCATTCTACCCAGTACACCCCCTGAAACCAGCGTGTCTGTTCAGCCAGCCAGAGTATTGCCCGATCCTATCGGGCTCGACTCCCCATCGCAGCCCGATCATACTGTATGCCCCTCTGAGACGGACACACCAAAGGGGGCCGCAGACAACATATCATGCGACATCATTATGACATACAGCAAATCTCGCTCCTTATCAAATCACACAAGATATTCACGAAGGCATGAAACAGACGCTTCCCAAAGTGCTGGGTCCTACAATGTTTCTGCTTATGAAAGCGGGAGCAATGAAGACAGCAGCCACTCGCATCCAGTCAAGTCAAGGCTTCGTCGGAGAAAGACTCCAGTTCGTTACGCAAGCCGTGGTACGGCGACCTCAGGAAGCGATTCAGCAGATGAGAATCAACATCGTCGCAAACGTCGGAAGACTGCGGTACATGCTCAGAAAGCTGCCCAGGATGATTCCTATGACCCTCCTGGTAGCGACAGCGGCAGCGACCAAGACCAAACCCATCAGCCACCAGTATGCAACGGCTTCCATGGGCAGTCTAGCTTAAATGAAGCAGAAATAGACGAAGATGATAGCAGCATCGACCAACAACCTTCCGAATCTTCCAGGCGCCGGAAAGCTATTCGTTCTCCGAGCTTAACTGTTCCTAGAAGGTCCACTAGGAAGAAAACGCAGTCAGCCAGCGGCAACTTCTCACGACGGAGCTCTTTAACTGCAGGCCGGTACGGTATGCCTAGCCCACCACATACCTACACTAGTGATGACGAGTCACATATTCAAACACCTACAGCAAAGTTTGAGGAATGGCCACTTGGACAATGTGAGACCCTGCATCACACACAGAAGCATATAACTGAAGAAGAAGTGTATTAAAGGTTGCCTGACCTCTAGAAGGTCCTCTGTAAAAGGTGAAGGTGGTGAACCCTCCTTAAATACATATAAAAACAGTGGTAGCCAAGAGATAAGGATACCGGAGTAGCCGAAGTAATTTCCACTAGCTTGTTAGCTAACTAAGCCATGGCGTTGCTAGGTTCAACAGATAAGCGGTTCTGAAACGTATCACCATTGATGGATCGGCGACTTTCCAACTACAATTTACTTGGAACCCCTGTATAAATGAACAAGACGGTGTGAGCAGGGTGTCGCATATGGTTGGGCATCCCAGGCTCAGAGCTCCCAGCGCGATACCAAAGGCACAGGGAGGCAAAGCAAGAAGCAAATTCACTCCGGAAGAGGATAACCTAATTATAACACTGAAGGACCAGGGGCTATCGTGGAAGGATATTCACATACAACACAAAGAACAATTCCAAGAGAGGGGTGTCGGTTGTTTACAGGTTAGGTACAGCACGAAGCTGAAGAGTCGGTAGGCCCGGGTAGTCGCAGGCTCTAGGCACAACAGGTTTCAATCACTACTGACAATACTTTTTCTAGCTTTAGACCAGTTAATCTAGCTATTTGTGTTGTAAAGGAGAATCTTAAAGGAGCCACCGAGAACAGCATATATGGCGTTAGTACCAAATAAGCTAATACTTATGATATCGTAACTGGGTACCAAATCTGTGCTGGCTATATGAATCTAATCCCGCGTGACCCCTAGAAAATTCGGTACAAGGTCATCGACAACACTCCAAGTCAATACGCCCGTGCAACGAGGTTCGTGGAATAATTTACATTTGGAAGTTAAAAGAACCCCATGCTGTTGCAAATGCCGCTTTTCTGACTTCTCGTTGTGAAGATCCAGTGGATTGGGGGACTGATCGCCAGGCCCAGCATATAAACCCAGGCGCGTAGCCATGCGTGCGTTTTCATAGTGTGTAGGATACCCAGCTTTGCCCCTTCCCAAATACGCGAAGATAGTACTTATTGTCGATGTGGCCGTTACTGTAATCAATGTATCCACGTTGCGTTCATATTCGTATATTAGCAATGCTTCATCCAGAAACTCACTGGATAGAGTGGCAATTATCGGCTTATAATAGGCATAGCATTGCTGTATGGACGATGAGATCGACTGAGAGAGCATGGTTGTGCGCTCGATGGGAGATTGACGACATTTCATAGATATTGTGAGATTTAAGACCTGATAGTGTCCCGCCGTAGTGTGAGGCCCCACATTTTTCGGCACTTCAGGATCTGATAGATATCCAAGGGATGGACCTGGCGTCGATGGCGTTTGCATGTGATTAAGTGTTGAGACATTATTTTAGAAATAGCTCATAGCTGAGGTCGCATGTCTTGCATTTTCTCAATCTCTAGCCTGGCTACAATAAAAATTGCAATCGTCAACCCTTGTTTACAGGAGCCAATGGATTCTCAATGATCTTTGTGTCTCTTCTGCCAATTCTTTCAAGCTTTACATGACATTAATTATCCTGAGTCGGGTATATTGCCGACAAAATCAAATAAGCGTGCTCGACTGAGGAGAATGATGGCTTTTAGCGTTTTAAACCTTGAACTATGGTCAGTAAAGAGATGAAAATGAAATAGGCCAAGTCTTTCCTTATGGTTATAATATAGTAGAGAGAAACGATAGTTACTCATACTTTCGAGATATGTATGTATGGACTATTGAATGAATATCGAAACTCGCAAGCAATGAGTTTTCTTAGCCTGTATGCTTCCTGTATCTCGTTACGTCCTCTGCTATAGCTTAACTGCTTGTAATGCTCGCGGCCAAGGGAATAGCACTTTAGTGCGCGGGCACTCATTGAAGAAGCACATGCCGAGCAGCCAGCTACGGGTGCGGAGCCGCGGCGTGCCATCGCTAATGAGGAGTTCCTCAAGGTCGACTTCAAGTGAGACATGACGGTCAATATCATTAGCGTCATGAACCTCTGAGCCCAGATCTCGGGACCATGCCGAGGTAAAAACAAAAGCCGGCGGCGGATATGCCTCGCTCCTGTCCCCATCTTCGTTAGACCACATGAAGACAGCACGGTACGGCGCCGGCCTTCCTGACGGGTCCCAGATGCAACCTAGTCTCAGCTTCCGGCGTGCCCGGATGGCTGCTGCTAGCTCACAGGCCATGCCATGGAGATAGATTTCAGTGAAAGAGGTGCCGGCATCCCTAGCCTTAGCATCGGCGTCAAGGTATTCATCGATACGGTGGGCGAGAGAGCGGTATTTTAAATCGCATAGACGGAAAACTAGCTGTAGAAGGCCCTTTCGCTGAGTCAATGTCAGTTGGCCGTTGGGGTTGTCGATCCACGGTAGTTTCCGCCGAAACATCGCAGTATCAACAACACGACCTAATTTCCACAGATGCCCCTTTGTCAAGATACCGTCTGATGTAAGTTTAACATCCGTCAATCGACAGCCTTTGTTAAATGTAAGCTTTCGGGTGTCGTCCTCGGGTGCGCTGAATGCCTTAAATAGCTGTTCTTTGAGGAATTCTGATACCGTCAATAGAGCTATCGGCTTCAGGCCTTCGTCGTTATTGTTGAGGATCTCGCCATTAAGTAAACACATAGCCAGCACTGACAGACTGAGGCTATGACCCTGCTGGACGAGGGCTTCGCCATCTAGACGTACTGAGTATCGACAACAGTTCGCGATAATGGCGAGCCGGTCCCACGGCACCTTCAGTTCGCGTGCCTCAATGTCAGCGACCACTGTCGGTGTCATTGGGCTCGATTCGTGCAGCATGTCTGCGTACCTCCCAGCAGTTCGGAGCACATCGCTGATCCATGAAATATCCTGCACCCTGCGGAATGCAAGGCACAGCCGCGTCGCCTCCCTGGAGAAGTCGACAGACGGCACGCAAAGCTCCCCCGGTATATTACCAAACACTCGATGCCTCAGTTTTTGTCGTTCAAGTGATGGGTTGTGACGAATTAGCAGCTGCATACGGACTCCGCCACGGTAATTCTCCTGGAATGTCCAGGCACGATGCCACCAACGATCTTGGGTAATCTCGTGGAGGAGATACAACGCCTTCCTCGCCTCACGAATTGTGGTCTTTCCTGAGAGCCTAGGCTCAGAATCACCAACGACAAGGGCCCCTGAAAGTACGTCTGCCAAGATATGCAGCTCAGATTCTATCTGCACTGGTCGACCCAGTACTGCAACGGGGTGGCTACTGAACTGATAGACGAGGTCCATGGCCTGCATAGCATCACGCTTCTGCGTGCAGTGGATGTGGTGGGTGCAGGCATCATCGCATACGTCTTGACGAATACAATGCCGATCGATCCATAAGAGCTGCATATTGGTATAACGCATGTAGCTGACAACGCGATCCAAAACGCAATTTCGGACTTTCGATTGTTCGAGTCCATTGTCATTCCAACCTTCGACGTGATACCGCCCGGACTCGTCATCTTCGTATTCCGAAGCATCCCATGTGTAGGATAATGCAATATATTGCTTCTCGTAGAATGCGTTAATAGACGTGCGACGCAGCTCTAGACCTTCCGGACGGAGACACTGAAGATACTGAACGAAGGGGAGATACTTGGCATGTTCTTGTTGATTGCTCTCGCTCCCTATGTCGACAAGTTGCGAGATGATAGACTCTCTGTGGGGTAGGCTGAGTTTGTGGAGTGACTGGTCTTTGTCGTCCATCGTGCTGCTTTCAGGGCCAGCTAGAGAGCGGCTTCCCAAAGCCATACTGCTAAAGCCTGCAGGGGAGAACGAGTCGAAGAATTCTGCTGCCGCATACTTGCCAGATAGACGCTGGAGCCCTCAGCTTGGCACAGGCGAGGCTCTCCTTATGCAACGGTGCCCAATCATAGTGACGGCTGCCTGCAACCAAAATCTGCTGCCTAATTACATCCACCATTAGCTGCTGCTGCTGTTAGCTCAAAAAGCTCAATTGGGCCTGTGTTCTTGAACCTAAGAGTAGGAGCCGGATTAGGCTGAATACTGAGACTTATCGCCCCCAATTTGCTAGGGTTGTTCTCGACAACTTTTAGGCTTACTTTAACTATCGGGATTTATATGGCTTACCCCTTGGCGAGTGTTTCTGTGGCTTCGTGGCGCATGCGTTAAGGCGCAGCTCGCACGGAGCGTTCAGTGACCCGTGCAAATTTTTCACTGGTGTGAAGGACGCGGAAGGAAGAACCTTTCGGAACAGGAGAACGGCCCCTACGGGCCGCCATCAGACCTTTCGGAACGAGATTTTCAAGCTGTGAAGAGACGGACGTGAAGAGATGGGTAGATCTAAATGTGGACAGGCAGTAATGAAGGGTAACCAGCTTGAGACTCGACCATCTAGCCGTCTCCACATCTAGCCGTCTCCAAATATTTATGGTTAAGATTGACGATTGCGTATTAGGATGATCCAACCCTTATTTCATTTCGCTAAACTGGACGCACATCTCCATTAGATCCATGGCTTTGTGTATCTTCCCATAGAATACTAAGTGTGGGCCAGATCATTATACTAGTCGGCGTATCGGATGGTCTGCTCCAAGCTTCATCTTGCGAGTTTCCATCACCTGCATGACAAGCTTCTCTGCTTCCTCCCATTAGCAAATAGTCTACTTCAAGCTTTACCTTTCGAGTCTCTATTAGTTGCATATTAAGATTTTATAAGACTGTATGAAGCCGTAGGATACCTCAGCAAACAAAGGATACAGAATATTCAATGAGCAGAATCTAAATATCTGAAATTTATTCTTGTCCCTACCTACAAAACAGTAAGGGTGAGAGGAGGGGATGTTAAATAGCTGTTTCAATCATCGCAGACTATGATCTCTCAAAGTTGTCCCATAGCTTATAGCCATGATGATTCCAAAGTTGGCGACCTTTGCGAAGTGCGGTTAGAAATTGGTCACGTAAAGTGCTTGGCTCTAAAGAAGCCATTCGAAGTCCACTTGCTCTGTCGATAATACAAGAGCGACGATCGATGCATAAAGTAGATTGATCCATAAAACTGCTATATAGCAGAACCCCGTAGAAAGACTCCACAAACTGAGGATTAAAGGTAGAACTCGTAACTATGGGCTGTTTTTGAGGCTTTTTTAACAGCCCAATAGACTCGAGGATTATATCTAATAAGTTTGATTGGCTGCCTAAGGCTTTGGCGGCGCTGGATCGGACGTCCCAATCCTTATTCTTAAGCAGCGCCGCCAGCGCCGCAACCACTGCCTCGGATAGGTTCGCTTGGCCGCCCAAAGCATAGGCGGCCTTGGATCGGATGGATGAATCCTCATCCTTAAGCAGCGCCGCCAGCGCGGCGACCACTGCCTCGGATATTATGAGACCCTGCATCACACACAGAAGCAAATAACTGAAGAAAAGGTATATTAAAGGTTGCATGACCTCTAGAAGGTCCTAGCTAGAGGGTGAGAGTAACGAACCCTCCTTTTATACACGTAAATATAGCTGTAGCTAAGAAGAAAAGATACCGGGAGTGCATAAAGTAACCTTATTTCAGTAGGTGATCAAACTAAGCCAAGGCTTAGCTATTTGATCGACTTCAGCTGGGTTTAATATACCCTCCCAGCTATTAAGAACTAACAGCTAAAGCTCTTACGACATTAAATAAGTGCCCAAAAAGGAAATACCGTAATATTTAGGATAAAAATAAGAAAAATAAAAGGTCGGGGAGGTACGTAATAAAGTATTTTTTACGACGTACTTCCGAAGCTTTTAATAGGATTCGAACTTATATTTTAAGTATTAGGACCTGATATTATACCGCTAAACTACAAAAGCTTTATTAGAAAGTTTCTTTATTAACCCTACCTTTAAGGTCGTCTAGGGATAAAAATATAAAAACGGTAAAGGAAAGAACTATAAAAAAAACGAAAGTAATAATCTTCCGTTATTAAGCGACGTTTAAAATAAATCAACATTTTCTAGGTTTCCTTTAACCTTAAAATAACGTCTTAAAGATTTAGTAACTTAACAAACTTCTAATGCTATTGGAATTTTAAGGGCTTAATTAACCTATTTGTCATTATGGCGTTAATAAGCGTCTATTCGATCTTTATCCTTTCTGTTGCATAGATTTCGCGAAACCAATAATTATGGACGTTAACGTACTTCAATTTCGTAATTAGGCGTATGGTTTTTTTAATAACTAACCGTATTGTTACGACCCAACAAGCTCCGGCCTCAAGAAACGGTCAAACAAGGATCACACGGACCACCCCATGGGTCACGTAACGGTAATCACTGCCAAGCAAGTAATTAGAAGTAATCAAAGGGGATTATAAGCGATTATGATTATTACCAAGCCGTATAATTATAAATGATTAAACTAAAAAGAAAAAAATATATATCCGTTTATTATTTTCATAATTTAGATAATTTCAGCATACAAATATAATATCGTTACCTAAGATACTTTTGGTATTACGAAACGTAATACGACTACTATATTTATTACTTAGATTCTTACGATATTCCTGCTAACATAAACCCGTATAACTAAGGTTTAATAATTGGTTAAACCGTATAGTTCATTATACGTTACAAATTTTTATTCAAAAATACCGTCAAACTTTAAGCAATATTTAATGTTGTCAAAATGTCGACCAGTACTTAAAAAACCCTTATTTAATAATTTAGGTTTAAATTCGGGAATTGGAAAAGGAAATCCGACAAATTAAAGCTATGCCATTTGCCCAAACCTTTTTCGCCCGCATAAAACTTAAAAACCCGGAATTTTACGATAAGAAAAGTAACCTTTAAATTTTTCAACTTAAATATAAATTTATTTTCGTTTTTTGAACCTTAATAATCCAGCGGATTAGGTCCTAATAATAAAAATATATTTAACGAGAAACAGAGGTAATTAATTTAAGCCTATTATGAAAAAGTTCCTAGAAATAAAAAAGTTGGATAAATAGGACTTTATTAATAAGATTTTTTTCATTATATCCCAATGTCGAAAATAAAATATACGATAATTTCGGCAATCCGAATAAAAAACAATTTACGGCTTAGTAATTTTTATAATTTTAATAAAAAAACCCTGTATCTAAATATGTTATAATTTTTAAAAATTTTCCAACTAAACAAAATAGGAAAATAACGAAACCGACGCCTTTATGAATATATTTTATAAAATGTTAAAAATAATATAAAAAATAAAATTATTCGGATTAAACGATTAAATACTCTGGACCGGTATATTTCAAAAATAATCAAAATCGATAATTAACAATTTCAAAAACGATAGAAAAAAAATAATATGCTTTGTATTCGAGATATAACAAGTTTAATTAAAGGAAAAAATAAAACGTACCCCTTATTTCTTACAGAACGGTACCAGAACTTATGGAATTCGGCGTTACCTATAAATAAATTTAAAGCCAAATCAAGTGTTTTAATTATGGCAAAATGGGATATAAAGCTTATAAATACAGAAAACTAAAAAAATCACGATAAAATAATTAAATACCTATACCGGAAAAATAATTTAGGAATAATTAAGGAAACGATAGAAAAATTATTAACATAATCCAAGCCAAATATATATCAAGCTTATAGCAAAAGGTTTAACAAAGATTATTACGACAAAAAATCCGACGAAAAATGCGAAAAGCCAGAAAATTAACATATTAAATATCGCAAATATAATAAAAGATATTATAAAAATAATTACGCAAATATCAGAATTAAATAGAAAAAGTCTATCCCGAAACGTTTAACCGATACGGCAAAATATATGCTATATATTATCGACGACGAGAATATCCCGATTACGAAAAATGGAAACAATATATCCATAAACGAATTACCCGCATATATTATAAAGAATTCGATTTTCTAAACCGTACCGGAAATAATAAAAATAATAAATAATAATATCGACAATTTCGAACTATAATTTTAGGAAATATTTAGCAGTTAGTCGTAACAGAAAATTAACCCGAAAAAAAGTAATGCTCGTAAAAAAACCTTTTTTATTATTATAAATAATATAATTATTAAACGGAAAAAGAATTAATTTAACGTACGGTAAAAAAATATTATTGAAAAGTTATTACGGATTTCCATTTTTAATTAATATTTATTATAAATCCCCATAAAAATATTATTAAAAAAATACGTTAATTTACAAAAACTCTTTAAAACGATAATTAGGACGATGTATAATAGGATGCAATCGTAAACATAAAAAAATAATTTATTCGTTAAAAAAAGAAATTATAAAAAAAATAAAAGTAATTAATACGGCTTAAAGGAATAATACGTCGATAATAATGATAAATATAATAATTTAACGCGTTAAACGAAAAAATACATATAAAATTTAATAAATTCGAATAAGAATTAAAAGAAAAGAATTACTCATAAAAATACCGTAAAATAACGAAATCTAAAGGAATTAAAAGAAATTTCCGAAAAAGGCGTTAAATGCGACGATAGAAAACGTTAACGACATTATTATTTTAAAAATACGAATCGAAACGTATTAATATATTGTAATAGTAAATTACGAAGCTTTAAACAGGAATTATATTATACCGGATATGGTAAATAAATTTACATTATGATGGAAATATAAGTTAAAACCTTATATAATAACGAATACCAAAAGTTAAAAATTCCTTTACGATAACGGAAAAATTATAGGCAAAATTAATTATTTTGAGATTTTTATTAAAAGATAATATTAAATAATTAATTTCGATATCGTTTTATATAAGAATTACGATATAATTTAAAAAATACTATAAATATACCAGTACGGAATTTTGATTAATAAAAAAACTGGCCAAATAAGGTTTATCTTATACTTTATTAATAAATAAAAAAAGAATTAAAATTTTAATATTCGATTAATAATAATAACGAATATAGATATAAGAATACGACAAAACTTTTATTGCCGAAAGAAATAAAATATAAGAAAAAATATAAGTATTAAAGAAAAATATAACGTATAGTTATTATTATCAGAATAAATTTACGGCAATTAAATAACGATTTAAAATATTAATAATAATAACCACAAAAATTAAAAGATTTGATTAATATGTTATTATAATATCATAAATATAAGCAGTTTTTCAAAAAGGAACTTAATAGGAAATTATTAGAATATAACAAATAAAATTCTAAAATAAATTTTAAAAAAGGATTTTCGACAAAGTTTTACCTTATTTATAACCTTAACGGAAATAAATTACGTATTTTTAAAGAATATCTGGAAAATCGGTTACAAAAAAAATAAATTCGACTTTCAAAGTTACTAGCAAAATACCTTATGTTTTTCGTATTAAAAAAACAGAAAATTATAACTTATAATGAATTACCGATTATTAAACGATATTATTATTCAAAATCGAATATTATTATTTTTGATTACGGAAATAAAAAACCCATTTTACGGAATTAAATAATTCATAATATTCGATTTTAAAATAAATATAACCTTATTAGGATTACAAAAATGCAAATAAAAAGTAATTTTTAAAACGAAATACGGATTATTTAAATATTTGGTTATATTAATAAAACTTACGAATATATTAGCAATTTTAAATATAATAATTAATTACGTATTATAAGAATATTTCGATATTTTCGTTATTTGCTATTTCGACAATATTTTCATATTTTTAAAAACAGAAACAATATATATAAAATACGTTTATAAGGTTTTTTAAGCTTTACAAAACGTAAAATTATTTATTAACGCAAAAAAAATCAATTTTATATATAGAAAATAAAATATCTAAAATATGTTATTACCCTAAAACATATTAAAATGGACCCTAAGAAAATCGCTATAATCACAAAATAAAAAATGCGAACAATAATTAAGGAAGTACAAGTATTTTTTAGATTTGCCAATTATTAGAGGAAAGTTATTTAAAATTTTAGCAAAATAATTATATTTTTAACGAATTTTACAAAAAACAAAACAAAATATTTTAATGGACGCCAAATACGAAAAAAGTATTCTAGGATATTAAAAATATGATTATTAACGAATTAATACTAATTATATATAATTTAAACCGCCTCGTTAAATTAAAAACCGATATTTCGGATTACGCGTTAAACGTAATAATCGGATAAAGAAATAATTAAGGTAAATTACATCTTATTGCTTTTTTTTTCGTATAAATTAAAAAAATCCGAACTTAATTACGGCATTCCAAATAAAGAATTTATGGTTATTATGATAGCATTTTGGAAATTTAGGTATTTTCTAAAAAAAACTTATACTAGATTAAAGTTTATACGGATTATCAAAAATTTACCCGATTTATTACAATTAAAAGATTTATAAAATAATAATTTCGTTATGCGGAAAAATTAGCGAACTTTAATTTTATTATTATTTATAAAAAATATTCAAAAAACGGCAAAATAAATACTTTAAATAAACGATTTAATTTAGAAAAAAAATTAATCAAAATTAACCATATAAGTTTTAATATTATTACGAAAGGACCTTTACGTTTACGACAAATTACGACAATTCGGGCAGTACCTTACGATATGCACCAGAAAATTCGTGTGAGAATGCAGCCCCTATAAGGATGAGGCTGGTAGCCGACCAGCCACCGATCAGCCACCGACCCACTTATTAATATAAATCCACCATCTGGTAGCTAATAGGGAACGCCAAATAGAAATAAGCTAATATACTTATTTCTTAAAATCTGCTTTACGACTAGTCGGAAATTATCTTACCCAGCTTATAGTTATCTATTATTTTATAATTCTTTTATTTACCATAAAGGATAACGTAATAATTACCAAAAACAAAGCTCGCCGACTGCAAAACGAATCTAAGTTATTAATCGAAAAAACCGCCGATCGGAACCCAACCGACAAACGATCGATTACAATACGGGAATAGGTAAAAAAGCCTATAACGGAGCCCTAACGGGCAAAAGATTATAATTCCCGGGATCTTAAATCCCCTTACATATATAATAAGGACGTATTCCGATAACCGTTAGCTGAACGGTTAAAAAACGGGCGTAATATAACGAATACGTTCCGGAATTTAAAACGAAAAAAAATTAAACCCCTTAATAATAACCAGATTTTGGAAATTATTTGTTAATAAAACGAATAACATTTGGAATTATTTTAATAATTAACTAAATAATAAATAATAATATAAGTTAAAAAATTAAATTTTTATAAGTTAATTATAATATCGATATAAAAATTTAAAGGTAATAAATAAATATTATATTATAATTATTCGAAATTTTCCAAATACGCGTTAATTAAAAAAGAATTAAATAAAAGTTATTACGGAAACTTGCGCCGAAAGGCTAAGGTAAAATACCTTTACTTATATCTAATAGGCTTTAAGCCATATAAACGTTTTTATTATAAATACGTAATAATTATATTGCGTTACGCTTAATTATTTTAATTACGAAAAAGAATTAAAAATAAAATATATATAGATTTTTATTAGGAAAAATTACGTAAATTCCAACTTTTTCGATAAGAAATATAAGGAATAATTTATGGAATTATAATAATAATCCGATTAATTACCGTTAAACTTTTACGTTAAATAAAACCTTTTAATTTATAAAATAAAGCTTATAAACGCTTTTAATCTGGAAAATAATCGGAATAACAAATATTTAATTTTTAATTATTTTAATAAATTAATATTAGGGTTACGAAATACCTTATTATAAAAAAACGTTAAGCTAAAACGAATTAATAACGTAATAAATAAGGCAAAACATTATTAGAACGCTTGGAAAAAGGCGAAAAAAAACCGATCATTTTCCGCTAAAGATATTAATAAAGATAAACGATCCCATTTTAACGCTTTTAAAAAAAGATCTCTAAAATAAATTAAAGGCGTTATATAAAAGCAATAAAGGCCGCAAATGTTCTTATATTCGGAAAGCAAATAATCGCGGATTTAATTTTAATCGGAATAAATTCGTATAATTTATTACCTTTAATTTTTATAAGGGCCTATATAAATATTATAACTATAAGAAACCAGGTTATAAAAGCGGAAATTATAAATTAAAAAAGGATACAAAAACCCTGTTATTCCGGCTATGCGGAAACCAATTTCTAAAAGTCGTATAAAACGTCATAATATATAACGATAAATCAGATTAATTCTTAAACGTAAACCAAAAAAAGCCGAAATAAGCGTATACGTTTAATTTATTTCGGCTAATAATTACAAAACGGTCGGAATAAAGCCGCCTTTTAGAAAAAAGGTATTTATTATAACAAATATAGGGGATATAACGGTATAAGTAAATATAAATACCGGAATACAAATAAATATTATAAACAAAAAATTAACGAAAAAATTTAATTTTTAATTAATTTCCGTAAATATTTTAGGCCTTATCGGCATTACCGATACGTATATCAAGTATTATGGGGCTTACGAAATTTTTATTAACATAATAAATAATAATAGAAACGAACGAAAATTTAAATAAATATATTTTGTAATATGCCGTAATCGGAAAACGCCTAATCTTTTATTATTTAAATCCGGAATAAATAAATTAAAAATCCTATTAAATATAGTTATATATTAATAATTATACGGATTACTACAAAAGGTTAATAAATAAAATATCGTAAATTTAATACTTTGCGGTAAACAAATTTATACCGTTAATTTAATAAATTTAGCCGAAAAATTAAATATTTCGGAATTCGGGAAATAACAAAAATAAAAAATAACCGACCTCTTTATATACTTAAAGAATTTTCGGCGAATGTATTCCGAAAAAGCAGCCAAAAAAATACCTTAATTATTAAAGGCAAAATATATAATAAACCTAATCCTAAGGAAAACGCCGTTATTCGGCCTAATTTACCTTATTTTAAAGGCTTAAAGAAAAATATTCGAAAAATATATCCCAAAATACCTAAAGGTAAGCCGGATATGTTATTCGAAAACGGACGTAAAAATACCAATATTATTCGTACTTTAAAAAAATGGCAATTTCCGATTATACGTCAATTATAAAAGGCTAAATTAAGTAATAATAAAAAACCGATACCTTTTATCCTTAATTTCAAAAATAATGGATCGCTTAAAGTTAATTAAGGTATTTTCGAAAATTAAGTTTAAGGATATTTATTACCGTATTAAAATTAAAAAAGGCGATTAATAAAAAACCGTTTTTCGAATATGGTACGGGCAATTTAAATATACGGTTATGTTATTTGGCCTTATTAATACGTTAATTACGTCTTAGGCCTATATATATAAAATATTAACTAAATTAATTAATTATATATACGTAATATAATTAAATAATATAATTATTTATTTGGATAACGAAAAAAGATATACGAATATTTCTAATTAATTTACGAACGGTTATTATAATATTAATTATTTACCAAAACATTTAAGTACGAATTTTTTAAAAAAGGAAAAAACTTTTTAAAATTTATAATTAATATCGATAGTTTGGAAATATACCGCCAACGGGTTAATATTATCGACATATAATTAAATCCAGAATTAATTTATAATATTTAAATATTTTTAGAATTCGCAAATTTTTATTCGAAATTTATCGCCTATTATTTGTATATTATTAAACTTATTATTAAGCTTTTAAAAAAGGCGCAGGGTAAACAAAAAATGGAATTCCGGTGGCCCGAAAAGGTTAAAAGGGCGTTCCGAAACTTAAAATTTTTTTAATCGGCGACCATTTTCCGATATTAAGGTAACGTTAAAAATATTAGGGTTAAAACAAATGCCTTGGTAAAAACTATATCAGAAATATTCTTATAGAAATACCGAAAGTATTGGCGCATAATTATATATTAATTACGAAAGTTAAATCCAACCGAAAAGTAGTAGGTTATAAGGTAATAAGAACTATTGGCGATTATAGAAAACTTAGAACATTAGCGGCAATACCTCGAGGGTACGGAGAAAAGTTTTTTAATGCTTGTCGATTATATGGCGCTAAAGGACATAGTAAAGGCGCCGGCGCGTAACCTTAAGGGGAGGTTGGCCCGATGGGTTTACCGCCTTGCGCAATTTGATTTTGAGGAGTAAAGGGCTTTATAAAAGTAGCGCAAAATTCGTTCGCTGTAAAATTCCCAGACAGATTTTAAGTGGCGGAAGTTTAGATAACCACCATCCGCGTAAAAAAAACGGAGAACTTTCGTTATACGATTATAGGAAATTTTTAAGGGGAAAAAGAAAATAAAGAATTATGCACTTGCCGAACCTATTGCTTGCGAATAACAATATAAATACGAATCGCAGCAGTAATACAATTAGCAGTTAGATAATAGTAACCGCAAACTATAATCGTATAATAATCGGATTCCGAAAAGTTTAAAAAGGACGAAATTAATATTAAAGCTATTATTTATAATTAGTATGTTTTACGTCTTTTGGCAAAAAAATTATTTAAGGACGAAACGGCACTTTAGCCGAAAATTTCCTAATAGTTTTACGATCAGGTTCGAAAGTTACAAACTAAGGACTTAAATATTATAGAATTAATACGGATAATTGGAGGCCAAGCCAAAATTAAAAAAAATATTTCCTGGACTTAAATAAGGTTTTATATTATCGGGATAAATTCGTAATCCTATTGTAAGGCGCTTTACGGAAACAACTAATCAACCAGCATTATAATAATTTAAAAGGAGAATATATAGGATATGTTTATATATTAAAATTAATAACTAAAAGGTTTTACTGGGAAAATATGGCGAACGATATCCGAAAATATATTAAATAATATCCGAACTATTAGGAAACGATAAAATTACGCTATAAACCATATAGATAGCTATAACCCCTGCCGTTACCTAAGCAACCTTTTCAAGAAATCTCGTTAGATTTTATTACGGGATTTCCTAAAAGCCTAGGTTTAAATGGGCTAAAGTACGACGTAATTTTGGTGATCGTCGACCGCTTTACGAAATTGGGACTGTTTATCCCCACGGTCAAGACCCTAACCGCAGCCGAGCTGGCCCGACTGCTTTACGACGAGGTTGAATGCAGATTCGGAGCGAGAAATAAAGCGGCAAATGTCGACCGCTTACTATCCGCAAACCGATAGGCAGACGGAACGCACCCATCAGGTCCTAGAACATTACCTCCGTAATTACGTTAATAAGTATTAAGATAACTGGAGAAAACTATTACGAAATACGGAATTCGCATATAACAATACGCAGAACACGTTTACAGGCCGCTTTCCGTTTAAAGCCCTATATAGGTATTATCCAAAGATAATGGAATACCTTTTATAAAGGTTTAAAGGATAGGTATAAAAAGTTAAAAAGTATTTCGAAAAAATAGCGGCTATTTATCGAGTAATATACGAATATCAGAAAAATATAACGACAGCCCAGAAAAAATATTATAATTAACGCCGTACGCCCATAGAATTCTAATTAAGGCAATAAGTAAATTTATTAATTAAAAACTTTAAATTTAAAACTACAAAATTCGCATTTATTTATATTTGGGTTGTAATTAAAAAGTGAATAAGTTTCTAAGCATACAAAATAATCCTTTTTATTAAATATTAACAAATATATAATATATTTCTAATATCCTTATTAAAACCGTAATATAACCCGGAATTAGGCGACGTTAAATAACATTATTAAATTTAACAGAAAAATAGGAAAAATAAGTAATAAAAAATATCGTCCGTTACCGAAATACTCGAGAGTAACGCGAATATTTAATTAAATAAAAAGGTTAACCCGTTAAATATAATACGTAAAAACCTCGAAAATATTTTAAGTACGTACTTAAAATATTATAACGTTACGAGAAAAAAGTTAAATACGTATATAAGAAATAAAACGACCCAAAAACCATAAAATAATAATAATTTAATCGAATATTAATTGCCTAATAAGTATAAAAATTATAAGAAATAATTTTAAACAGAATTAAAATCTTAATATTAAAATATTACTTAATTATATAATTGTTTTTAAACCTTTAACGAATAATTATTTTATCGTATACCGATTAAAAACCTATAAATAACGTAAAGGAATTAAACTTTTATTTCGAAAATAAGATTTCCCGTTTAATGATTAAGCCTTACGTTAATTAATCTTTAATAGACATATTAAGGAAACTAATATAGGAATATCGGAAAATAATCGGAAAACATATAACGGTAAAAAGCGGGTACGTTTATAAAGTTTATTAGACGTAAAATCCGAAAGGAATTTAAAAACATTTTATTCCTTACGAAAAGCAAAGCCTAAATAACCAGAATATAATTTATTATTAATTGAAAATAGGGCGCCGTCCTTAAAGCATTTAATATATTTAAGTTTAATAATAATTTTGTTAGGCAAAGCCGTTTTTTAATTATAATTATTAATAAATATTAAAGTTTCGTTAAATTATTAAAAAACGGACGGAAAATATTCGTAAACAAAAAACGTAACGGTATAACGGCCCTTGAAAATTACGTTATTTATAGGGGTATTTTAAAATTACCTCTAATCGGAAATTCATTACGGAATAATAAGAAGAAAATTATAATACTTAAAAAAAATTTAAATTTGTAAACCTAAAAATGGCGCTAAAACTGGATTTTCGCAATTATAATGAACGATCGGAAATCGACCTTAATTATATTAAGAAAACGATATTCCTTAATAATAACCGCGTTAAAGGCAAATTCGGTTTCGCGAAGGACGTCGAATTAACGACCAACCGTAATTACGTTAAAATATTTATATTAAATACCCGTAATACGAAGTTTTTCGAATTTATCCATTAATTTTTAATTATCGATATTAAATTAAAAGATTATTTGGGTAATACCTTTAAGGATAATCGGAATTTACATAGAGAATTAAATAACGATATTAATAATATTAAGAATAATTATTTATTACGCGACAAACCTTATGATAATAATTAATTATAACGTAATTTAAGGCGTCCGAAACTTAAACGTAAACCGTACGGTAATCGAAATAACGTTATGTTACGTAAATATAATACTGCTTATTATTGCCCGGAATACGACTAATATTTACCTTATTATTGGCGTCAAAAAGATAACGTTCGAAAAAAATCCTAATTTTTCTTAATATTAAAATATTATTTTTTTAAACCTTTTTACGAAAACAAATTATAACGAACGGAAGTAATACGCATTAAAATCGGAAAAAGCGAAGTAAAAATAAAAAACCGGGAAATTAAACGGAACGCGCGTATAAAAAAAATAAGAATATAGGCGTAAAAAGGGAAAAAAAAGGTAAATAAAGTAAAATTAAAAACGGATTATAATAGGAAATTAAGTAAAACATAATTAATTATATAATATAATACGTATTAATTATTATAATAATTATTTATAACATAATATAACGGTAAATTATCGGTAAATATATATAACCAGATTTGCGAAATATGTTATATTAAATTAATCATAATATTATTAAGGATTAATAATTTAAAAAAGGAAATAATTATAAAAATATAATCCCTATAACAATAAAGCTGGTAACCGACCAGCTACCGATTAATTACTAACCCACTTATTAATATAAATCTACCATCTAGCAGCTAAGGGGAAACGCCAGATAGAAGTAACCTAATATATTCACTTTTTGGAATTTGCTTTACAATTGGTCGGAGATCACCTTACCCAATTCACAGCTGTCCATTATCTTACAATTCGATAACATAACGATAATCTCCCAGAAAACCAAAGAACGGATAAGATACAAATTCCAAAAAAATACCAAAAAGCTCTAGTATCAAAAATATATAAATATTAGTTATACGGATGTTTAAAAATCTACAAAACCTTGAAGCGATTTCAGCGTACATATTCCTTTCTTAAAATAAAATTAATAATATAAAAAATTATACGGCAATATAATATTAACGTTAAAACAAAGATTCGACGAAATACGCTATACGGAGAATTACAGCTATTACTAATCGCAAAGCGACTATAATATTTAATTATATTTAATTTTATTATTAAACTTTTTATATTAAAAGATCTAATTACGAAAATATATTATAATACTATTTTCGTAATCGTTAATCGATTTATGAAATTTTCTTACTTTGTATTGTATCATAAAAATACAAACGCCAGATAACTAGCATATATTTTTTTAAACATATTTTGAACATATACGGATTATTAATAAAAACTATATTAAATAAAAAATCGATATTCGTATTAAGATTTTAGCAAAACCTTATAATATAAATCGGCTTAAATTACAAATTATTTAACGTTTTTAAACCTTAAATAGATCAATAAAGAAAACGAACAAATTAAATTTTAAAAGTTTACTTATAATATTATATTAATTACGAATAAAATAATTAAGTTAAAAAATTATTAATCGTACAATTAAGTTATAATACTAGTTATTATAAAAATATCAAAATAACACTTACAAACGCAAATTTTGGTTTTATTTTAAAAATTTACAAAGAATACGTAATAACGGTCCAATTAATATTAAAATAATCTATATATCAAAACAATTACGATAATTATATTAAGAAATAAAAACAAAACTGGAATTCGTACAGAATTAAATAAATAAATATTATAACCAAAACAAATTAAAAAAATAGATTTTCGAAAAAGGGAAAATAATTTTCCTCGTTACAAAAATATTTAAATAAAATAATCTAATAAAATATTCGATTTTAAATATATCGGTTTATATAAAATTACCAAACATATTTCCAAAAAAATTATTAATTAAAGTTTTTACGTTTTTCTACTTAAATTAATAACAAATATAATCAAAATAGATACGGCATAAAATAATATAAAAATAAAAAATAAATAGGTATATAAGGTGGAAAAACTTTCGACATACGAAAACAAAACGGATTTACCTAGTACTTAATTAAGTGGAAAAAGTACCCAAATTCCGAAAATACCTAGGAACTTGCCAAAAATCTTATTGGCGCCTAGCACCTATTAGAGAACTGTTATTAATAATAACGGGCGCGTCTTAATTAATAGCTAACCAGTCGGTAGCCGAAATATTAGGCTAATCGGCCATAACATATGTTAATATAACAGCCGTAACGTTAGCTTTTAATTGTTTTTATTCCCGACGTTTTTGTTTTTTTAATTCGTTTAATAATTAAAGCTTACGTTATACCATAGTAATATTTTTCGAACGAACTAACGCCTTTTGCTTACGCAAACGAATAAAACGAAAAAAGGCTTTATTTATTTTTTCGTAATATTTACGTTAAACCTCGAAATAAAGCCGTTAAAATTTTAATAATTACTTTTCGATAAACGTTTTTTTACGTTTTAAATATTAATTTTTGTAATAAATATTTTATAAAAAAGAACTAAATATGCCGGTACTATTATAAGATCGACCTTGATTAATATATTCCTTATACCTTAAAACGTTGTTTATTATTTTACACCTTATATTTTTCGAAAAACAATAAAAATAAAGCATAATTGCGTAACTAAATTTGTTAAAGACTTCTACGAAGTCAGCATAACAAACGGTAAAAGAAAGAAAAATGCAACGAATTTTGGAAATACGAGACGACATAATTAAAAGCAAAAAAAAAGGACACTTATTCTGCCTTATTAAAATCAGGCCCTATTTTGAAGGTTGCGGCTGCGCCGTAAGCGCAGCTGTGGCTAAGTAGCTTTTAGTACCAGGCTAATCTAATTTGGAAAATTTTACAAAAAATAACAAATCGTTTAAAATAAGGCCTAAAAATAAGTTGTAATTTTTTAACTGCGTTTAATACGTTTCCATATAAAGTTTTCAAAATTTATTTTGAAAATTTGCAAATATAATAATAATAAAAAATATTTAGAAAATAATAAAAATTAATTTTTTATAAAGTTTTAAAAAAACTTTTAAACCGTATATATAATTTCTAAATCGGGGTTAAATTGGTGGAAATACTAAAAAACAATTTAAATTAATATATATTTTCCAACTAGAACGCCCTTATGGCCGCGATAACGCGACCACCGTATATAATATTTTGTTATGAGCCTTTTAAGGGCAATTCAGTATGGGAAAAATCCATTTGGTTATGTTTTTGTCCGTATGGGTTATGGTTATTGCGTTATAGCTATAAAGGCGTCCCGGATTTGGCTGCCCCTAACCTTTTTATGGCTGCGACGTAATAACGATAATCCGTACGGGCAAAAAAATTGCTAAACGGGCTTTTTTTATATTGAATATATTAAGGAAACCCGGCGTACGATAATGCGACCGGTAATTATGCTATTGCAGCTATAAGGGTATTACGGTCGTCCATTTTTTAAACCTAAATTTAGCCGTATCGGCCTTAACTTTAACCTAAAAAAATTAAAAATATTCCTATATATATATTAATTTATATTTAATAAATATATTAAGTATTAAACCTATCGGACTTAAATTAGTTATATTGTAATTATAAACGTATTCCGGATTTGGCTGCCTATAACCTTTTTATGGCTACGACTTAATAACGATAATCTATACGGGAAAATGTATAGTTGGACGGACTTTTCCCATATTGGATACCTTTGGAAAGCCCATAGCAAAATGCTATATACGGTAGTTATGTTATTACAGCCATAAAGGCGTTCCGGACTTGGCTGCTCCTAACCTTCTCATAGCTACGACGTAACAACAACAGCCCGTACGGGCAAAAGCATAGCTGGACGGGTTTTCCCATGTTGAATTACCCTTGGACGGCCTATAATAAAATAATGTACGCGGTATTTGCGTTATCGCAGCCATAAAAGCATTACGGTCGGTAAATTTCTTAAATTTTAACTTAATTATATTAACCTTAATCTTTATCGAAAGAATTTGAAAAAATTCTTATACGCGTAAAGGTTTTTATTTAACGTATATTAAAAAGATAAAAATTATTCGATTTAAATTAATTGCAAAAATAAAAAAAATCGGTTATTTTATAAAAAAAATACAAAACGAAAACGTTTTTACGCAATTTTAATTTAGGCCTCGCTAGTTCGTTACGGGGATACGCTATTTGATTGGTTAATTTTAGCGCCTTGGAATAATATATAAAAGTACATCTAAAATAAAAACGAGCCAGCAGAGGTTTAAGCTAGCTGAGATAACACTTATTAAACGAAAAAAAGAAAAAGAAAAAAAACTCTTAAGAGCAAGATTTTGAAAGAGGAAGATCGTATTACAACCTAACAAGCTCCGGCCTCAAAAAACAGTTAAATAAGGATTATACGGACCACCCTATAGGTTACGTAACGGTAATTACTGCCAATTAAATAATTAAAAGTAATTAAAGAGGATTATAAATAATTATAATCATTATCCAGCCGTATAATTATAAGTAATTAAGCCAAGAAAAAAAAGGATATATATGTTTATTATTTCAATAGTTTAAATAACTTCAGCTTACAATATAATATCGTTACCCAAGGCACCCTTGGTATTACGAGACGTGACACGACTACTGTATTTATTGCTCGGATTCCCACGATATTTCTGCTAACATAAACCCGTACGACTAAGGTTTAATAGTTGGTTAAACCGCATAGCTCGTTATACGTATCGTCTGCTTATTGTTTACCTGGATAACTAAGTCTTTGCCTAGCTTTAGCCTAATAGCCTTAAATAACTTTAGCATAAAAAAGGCTTTTTTAACGGTTTGCGATAAAGTTAATAACTTAATTTCCGTACTTAAGTTAATAATTATATCCTGTTTATTAACTTTTTATACAATAAGGTTACCGAAAAGTAATAGCACAAATCCTTAGGAGCTTTTCCGGTTAAGGTTATCTGCAAAAAACGCGTCGTTCGCGCATAGGAATAATCGTACGTTAAGATCTTTATTACTTCCGAATTCCAAGGTTAAGGTACGTATGGAATAAACGTAAAAAATAATTTCGTTAATAGCATTAAAGTATATAAGGCTAAGATTTTTGTAATAATAAAACAAATAAAAAACCATTTCAACTAGGTCTAGGCGAATAGCGACAGTTCTGTATAACAGGTTTCCGATTTTTTCGAAATATAATTTCCTAAACGTTATTAATGTTTCGCCTTAATATTCCTTAAAATCCTTTTACTTAAGCACCTTAAAATAACGTTTCCCGAATTTGGATAATTCGAAATATATATATAACTTCTTCCAATAAGTATTTTATAATAACTATAATTTTCTAACTACGTAATTATGCAAAATACATATTTTAAAAAAGTTATTATAAATCCCTTAAGTCATTAATATAAAAACGTTATATTAATTTCGCAAGTAATTTTTTAATACGTATTATATCGCAAGTCCTATATATTATGGTTATATCGTTAACGTAAAAAAATAACGTTAACCAGTTATTAGTCATAATATATGGGTTATCCGGAACGGATTTTAATCTTAATTCCTTTAGTCCTGCCGTCAAATCTCGTTACCACAGGAATAATAATCGCCTCAAGCCGTATAAGGCCTTTCGGAACCTTAGATAAAAGCCCGGGCGTACGAATCTTTATAAAAAACGTACGTATATTAACTTATTAAGATCGTTATACAGGAACGCGTTAACGGCATTAAATTAATAAAGCTCGAAGTTAAATTAGGCTGTAACAATTATAAATATACGGAAAAACCTTCCTGCTAAGGTAAAAACATAAATATTAAAATCCTTACGGCGCTAAAGGTCGTTACGGACAATTATTTTAGCCTTAAATTTCTGAAATATCCCGTATTTATTAAATTTGTATATAAATACTTACATTAACGAAAAACTACCGTTAGAACTTACGTCCTAAATCGCTCGTTGTAATAAGATAACGGCAATTAATTATTTTATCCGATATATCTAATTCCATTTTTTTCGCGCAGCCGCCTTCCAATTTTTAACGTACTTATGTTACATAGCTTTCTGCTAATTCTTTGAGGCAGCGGGAAAATTAGCATAATATAAACGATTATGTTTAATTACGGTCAAAAAGATAACATTAAAAACGGTTAAATACGTTTTGCATTTTTCGAATTCCAGTTTATAACTGGTATTAGCCGAAAATAACTTTTTTCTTTTTCCGTTTTGCGTTCCAAAATCAATAATAACTATCTAATCCAGAAAATTTAGTTCTGTACGTTATTGCCATAATTAAAAAGGACCTAATAATACATTTTAAGCTTTATCCGGTAATAGTACGTAATATTATTAAAGATTTTCTTTAAAAGCTGAAATAATTTCCGGTATAAGCAAACAAAGTTATTTAACCTTACGTTCCGAATTATCCGTTTTATTAATAATACCCAAAACGTCTATATTGGAATTATTATTAATTGCCGAATTAAAGGAATTTTTATCCGAAATAACTTTATAAGCATTATCAAGTTCTACCTACTTAACTTTTTATAAAACTTCTTAATTAAGGGAATTTATAACCATTACGATAATATCATAAATAACTTCTTTAAACTCGTTTTACTTTGCCAAATTATCCACCCCCTTAACGATACCTATTTTTAAAAGATCGCCACTGAAAATAACTATAAACGTTCTTAGAAAAGTTATTACTATAAGTAAAATAAAAATATTATTAATTTAGTTATTTAATTCCGCAATTTCGAATAAGGATTTTTTTTATTCTCCCTAATACTTTTTCGTTTCGTTAAAAATAACGTCTTTAACGGTAATAACGCGTTATTACGAAAAAATCCATACCCGATATATATTATTAACTACGTATCCTACGAAATAACCGATATACGCTTTAAGATCTATCTTCTTTAAGCATTTTGCACCTTAACGGACAATTTCCATAAGCGCATAAGCCTTTAATCCGAAAAGCACTATATTCGCTATATTTACCTTTAAACCTTGTTCGGAAATAAGTATTTTATCCTTTTTGGCTAATTATTTATTAAAAACCTGGATAAAAATCTTCTAACCTAAGGTATAAATAAGTATACAATTAACGATATATGTGGCTATTTTTACTATTTCCGGCCATAAATCGGAAAAAAGATCACTGCTAATAATTAAATAACATACCTTCGTAATAATTACGCCCCGGGCATATTCCTAAACGTTTACAGATTTTTAATATATGGAAGTAAAGGCTTATAAAATATACTTATATCAAAAAGCTATTTTCAAAACTCATACCCGAAAAAGAATCTCCCCGTTTAATAGGATCATTTTAACTTTAATATAAAATTATCTCTTAAGAAATTTTATTATATTTATTAAAGCGGTTAAAACATATTTTTTCCGCTTTAAAATATAACTAGTCTTAACCTTAATAATTAAACAAATAATAATTAACGTTTTCGTACGCCCGTCGAAAACGTAATTAAATTCGAAAAAATTAACGCATATCGTATTAAAAAGTTTGCTTTCCCTAATTAACTACCGTTATAATATCTTTTTCCGCACTTTAACGACCTAATAATCCTAATACTAAATCATTAAAAATAAATATATTTTCGTTCCTATAACTGTTTACATTACCTTTTCGAAAATACGTAAGCCTCAATATATAAATCTTTAATGCCATAATATAACGTCTCTTTTTAAAGGTTTTAAAAAAATCTAGAATTATTGCTATAAAGCTTTTACTATAAAATTAACTAAAAGGTAAAAACTTCTGAATCAGGGGTTTCGAAACGAAATCTTCGTTTTCGCTTTTAAAAATAACCTTATCCTTTAAGTTACTTTCGTCCTCCGGAAGGATAACAAGAAGCTTTTTTTTTAATCACTACAAAAGCTATTAAAACAATATCATCGTCGCCGATTTCCGGCGTTACTTTAACATAATATATAACAAACTGGCGTTCGACCTAACTAACCTTAACCATTTTCGTACTTAACGCTTTGTAATATATAATGTCGGTTTCGTAATTCCAATAAATCTTAACCTATTAAAATAATATATATGAAATTAAGTTAATATATATCTTAAAGATATATAAATAGTTTTTCCAAAAAAAAAGAGTATTAAACCTTTTTAACGGTATAATAAACGTAATTTTTCGTATACTTTCGCTTATCATATCAAAATATTTTCCTCCGGCTAAAGGTTTTCCGCTAACTTTCGGTAAATATAAATTAAAAAAATTAACTTTGTAATTTTTTATATAAAAATTAGAATAGTTATCTAACAAAATAAACTTTTTAGGCTATATCCGATACTAATACCGTTAGCTTATAAGCTTATAAGAAATCCTTTTACGAAAAACATTAAAATTAATTAAGGAGCTTATAGCTTATTTTCCTTTTACAAACTTTTAATTTTTTTTGCCAAAAGGAAACCTTCGAAATATGCTTATTTACTTTTTTTTTAAATTTTAAGAACCTCGTTTCACTTATTAGGTTTCACGTTTTTGCTAATATAAGGGTAATTCTTAAACAAATAATTTTTTTCATAATAACATTTTGACATAAGGCGGTTCTTATTATTACCGCTGCCGTTATTCAGGTTATTATTATTCCGGTTATTATTATTTCGGTTATTTGAAAATATATCCGTTTAATTAGAAATTTTTCCATTTAGGGTAATACTAAACGTTCCCCGTAATAATTGTTTTGCGGTAATATTTTAAGTTTTCCGCAACCGTATATGGCTTCGAAACCGCTTTACGAACTTTTATACGGGTAAAAGCTCAACAGGATCTTTACTTTCAAACATAACTTCCTTTATTTTAACCTTTTGGGTAACAAAGAAATCGGGTAAATAAATACTAATAACCTTTAGGAAATCAAGGTAACCGTAATAATTTATAACGGTTAATATCTAAAATTCCGCAGTTTTAATATATATTTTCCAACACATAAATCGCCAAATATTTATTTAAATTCTATTGGTTTTTAACGTTTGTTTATATCGAACGTCGACCTCATAAATTAGAATGTTATTATTAGGCTTAAACTTATTTTTCAAAATAATTAGCCTTTTTCGAAACGTAACCTTTTTCTAATATATCCAATAATAATTAAGGTAAATAAATTAATTTCAAAACGTATTAACTTTAATAAATACCTTTTCCTGAACAATATATAAGAATTACTTTCGATTATATGCCTTTAAGACCTTTTCGAACTTCGAATAATTCGTGCTATTTAGAACATATTCGTTAATTATTCCATTTTAAAAGTAATAAAACTTAGAAAAAATCGGCATTATCAATAAAAATGGCACTTGGGCCATATTAAGGTTGATATATGCCCATAATATACCAGCTTTTATATTAACGTAAAACTTAAAAATATCATACTTTTTCAAGGTCCCCTTCTTAAGTAAATACCTAAGAACGTGTTTTAAAAAAATTTCGTCAAAATCTGTTAATTAGGCAACTATAAGTTCAGAAATAATACAAAAAGTAAATGGGCTAAGATAATTAAAAGCATAATAACTAAGCGATAAATATTCTTAATAACGGAGCAATAGGTGTACCGAAAAAACGATAACGAGGTTCCGAATAACTTCAACAAAACGTATATAACAAATATATCAAAGCGCGGCTAGAAAAAAAATGCGGACCGGGCTCATAACTATAAAACTCTGGTATCACACACAGAAGCATATAACTAAAGAAAAAATATATTGAAAGTTACCCGAGCTCTAGAAAGTCCTAGCTAAAGGGTAAGGGTAACGAACCCTCCATTTATACACGTAAATATAGCTGTAGCTAAGAGGAAAAGATACCGGGGGTGCATAAAGTAGCCTTATTTCAGTAAGTGATCAAACTAAGCCAAGGCCTAGCTGTTTGATCGACTTCAGCTGGGTCTGACACATACCGTGTCGTGTTTTGCAGCGCCAGATGGGATGAGGCGCGTTCGCGATCAGTGGTGATGCTTCTCGGTACGGGTTGATCGCCTGACAAATTGGACCAGACGTACTTTGAGACATGTAGCCGTGATTGGTCCAAGGCTCCTTGCACCCGCAGGCCTGCTGAACACACGACAAGGTTCCCCGGGAAAGAAAGGCCCCGCCGTACACCTGCCTAAGCGCTAAGCACCTCCTGCGAAATTTGAGCTGGCTTAAGATTACCATGGGTTCAGCTTTTGTGAACTACTGACTGCCGTAGAGGTCAACTTTTGTATCTGATCCATGTTTGCGGAACAAGGGGTCTGCTTCTTGTGGGATGGGGACAAATACGGGTATCCCCGGTTCACTTCTAAACGCCAGTTCCCACGGGATGCCTCCAAGGTTATAGGGGGGCCGAGGCCCAACAGCTCATTGTGTCGTGGGTCGGATCGATTGGACACCAGATGTCTAGTTACCCGGGTCCTTCCCACGCCAGGTTGACAGAATCCTGTCAGCTTCTCGATGTGCCTTAGCAGCGGCTTCTGCATCTAGCTTGGTATAAGAGAGAGAATCAAACGCTGTATACTGATCCAGGACATAGCGTCGAACACGAAGGTCTATGCCCTCAGACTTCAGGAAATGTGAGGAGCAAAGCCGCCGGATCTGAGCCTCATCTTTTGGCGGCATATAAGGGTATGTCCTGTGCAGTTTTCGCGACCATTCTTCGTCTGCTATGGCTTTTCTTGCATCGTATTGAGATTTAATCTCCTCGAAGATCGCTTCCGGGACATAGAGACCGTATTGCTTCGCGGGCTTCTTCTTACTCTATGGGCGGTACTGTAAAGTTAAGTTCAGTATAATGGTAGATTGCATTTACGCCTCAAACTTACATATGCATATATCTTCCGTTGTGTCTCTTTAGCCAGACGGCGACAGTGCCGAGTTACGAACGGGTTACCAGCAGGAACGAACGTGTATCCTGGGGGCGGGTACTGGCCATCTAACAATATCTAGGTTGTATGAAATAAGCAACAATATGGCAAGTCAGGGAATGAACTGTACCTCTTCTCCATATTTGTTTGAATAAACAATGCGGTCCGCTTTTTTAGCCCCGGTAGTCCAAAAGCCCCGAGGGCAAATCGCTGTATACTTGAGTCTAAGGATAGGGGTTGTAAGTTTTGTCACAGGCTGGATGCTAAGAACTGTTGCTCTCAGTATGCGGGCTGGATTTACTGAACGAAACATATTCTTCAACAGTGAGGTCAAGGAAGCCAATGTTATTCTCCTAGAGCGTAGAACTTTATGGTTGTAGCCGCGTGCCGCGTGCCGCGTGCCGCGTGCCGATGCGGGGCTGACAGCTGGCAAGCATCCGCTCCAGCGCTTTGTCCGAAGCTTACCCGCATTGGACGTGCCCCGCATATCAGTTCCGCTTCCCCCGATCATCATCCGATCAGTGGAATTCGCAGACAAGCCCAATTATCTATATCTTCAAAAGCTCTTTCGTCATCGATTCACATTGGAACAGTTTCGGCATGATTACATATATGATTGGACCTCGAGAAGATTCCACAAACTGCGATGCGAAGCTACCTCGCCGGGCAGTTCCAGAACATAACCTCACTATGTGCGAAACGGGTGAAGGGCTGCTATTACGGGCTACTGACTGTCGAAGAGCCCAACTTTTGTATCTGATCCATGTTTGCGGAATAAGAGCCCCTACTTCTCACTTACATGGGAACAAATATAGGAGCCCCCAGTTCACTTCTAGACGCCGTTATAGCCATAAGGCCTCCAATGGATATTGACTCGGCAGAAATTATAAGATAGTCGATATACTGTACTGTAGCTACGTACAATACAGTGTGCTCAGCCTCCATTCCAACTTAGCTTGGAAGTGGATGGCGACGATTGCAAGATTGCTGCTAACCTTATAAGCCAGCACTTTACCAACGATCCACGCAGACCTACCTTCACCAAGGCAAAAAAAAAAACGCTTGAATACCTCCTCTCCACAAAGCTCTCATCCTCTATAAAGCTCATGTACTCAGCGATTTCTTACCTTAGCTGCCATAAGCTTCTCAAGTATTGTGGTTATATGATGCTATCGCAAGGCTAGTAGTTATAGACCCCACCTACCAGGGGCTGGAGGACACCCTTTAGCGGGCTTATGATAGTGGGCTCTCATTGGTCGGGTCACCTCAAAGGGAGCATTTTTGTCAATGCCAAGCTAAGTAAGAAAGACTTAGGAAATTATGTTTTGCAACCATCTCTATGATGACGGTATGCCCGAAGTTTGAAAATAGATCGTCTTTACGGGAATGCTACATTATAATTGTCCATCTCTCCTTTGTGTTCTTCTAATACTCCATGCACCTGATCTATCATGATTTCCTTCCTAGAGGGTCACATATTGCTGCATGTGGTAACATAATTCTTTTGATATTAGTTAGAGCTCGCTGATAGCCTCGTTCAAGGCGGCTATTATGGGACCGTAAAGTTGGTCTGGGTCTCCATTAGGTGTTCCAAAGTTCATCCTCTCGTCCTTGTCCAAAGGAAAAAGGATCTTCCTGATCCTTAGGCAGAGCGGCTTCACGACATCCATGGCCTTTGGAAACTCGCCCATGATGTCCTCAAGGCCGTCCACGGTCATATCGCCTGCTTTAATCCGGGCAATATCTTTAAAATTTCCGATCTCCCACTTCCGAAGGAGGCTTTCTTTGGGTGGCTGCTGTTCACCACCAAATCCATTGCTCCATGCTTGACGTGCGCACATCCAAAGCAAGACGTAGAAGAATGACTCGAGGTCGTGGCGGTAGGTATGATCGGCCTTGCGCAATACCTCCACCGCCATAAACTGCACCGTGCCGGTCTGGTGCCGTGCCCCGCTCGGCCCACTGTCTCGTACTTTGGCCAAGTCGAGGTCGATAAGCATGCCTTTAAAGCCATTGGCCGTTTCGGGGTCCGTGATAATGATATTGTTCGAAGAGATGTCGCGGTGCAGAATCTTGCCCTTGGTATAGAGAGACTGATGTGATTTGATCGCGTCCCGCTCGGATTCCAGCAGTTCCTTGATGGTCCTAAACTCGCTGATGACACGGCCGGCTGGCGAGACGACAAGGCAGGAATAGATCCTGTTCTCCCAGAGGTCCTCACCAGGCGTGTACAAACTCGGCTTGGCCTTGCCGATCGATAGTTGGTCATTCAACACAGTAGCCAATTTCGACTTCCGACTGGTAGATCTCCGTCTCTTTGACCCTGATGCGTCGTCGGAGGTGTGGTCGGACGAGGATTTGCGTTTGCTTGACGTGTTCGCGTTTGGTGGCGAATCGTCGAAATTAACATCCTCGCCCCTGAAACGGTGAGCCGCGGGGAATTGCAGCCCATTTCGCATCTCTGCAATAGTAGTGATGCGACGATGTGCCACGATTCTGGCCACCCCCTCTACACCCATCGCTTCCGCCAGCCTGAGTTGTTCCACCTCGAGCTTTCGCTTATCCGATGCCCAAGAGAACTTGGCAACGTGGCTGTTCTGGGTCTCGTAGCACGTTGTTCCACGACACACGATGGCTTCCTGCCGGACCATCGCCTTATCTAGGCGGAGCCTCACTTCTTTGCCGGTCGTATCATCCAGCGTGACGTAGCGATGTCCATCCTGTCGTTCCACGAATATATCCAGACCCATCAAATCGTCATCCATTGTAGTGTAGCCAACGAGAGCGCGCGCAAACTTGTCCGGTTCGTCGTGGATGTCGAATGTACCTGAGCTGTAGGCTCCCGACCGATCGAAGACCCAGAGCTCCATCTTGGAGGCACATAGGGAAAAGGCGTGTGCGAATCGGCGCGTCGGTTGGTCGGCGAAAACATTCCGAACATGGCGCGTAAGCTGGAGGAAATCAGCCTTGAACCTGCTTGTGTCGTAGGACTTCTTCTGCTCCGCCACAACGAGGACGTGTTTGTACCAAAAGGTGTCGTTCGTTTCTGCAGCTGGCCGCTGCAAGAAGAGGTCCATCTGTCCTTTTCGTTCCTTGAACTGGTTGGCGGTCCTAGTTGTGTGGAACTTGTATGGTGCGTCGGGCAAAAAGCATTCTTCCAGTGAGCGAAGCCAATCCCAGACTGGCTTTTCGTCAGGGACTGTTGGGAAGCTCGTCCATCTCTTTCCATCGTGAGTTGTCAATAGCCCTTTGAGCATCGCCTTCTGTTCTTTGCGCCAGCTCTTGGGTTCAAAGAACTTGTCCCAGAAGCCACCCACATTGCGGAAGGTGCAGTTTTTTATCTCCTCGAAAAGCACCCCTTCAACGATGTCGCGCGTTTCGCTGTCGGCAAGACGGCTCGAGCTGGACTTGATGGGTGTTCCTCGGAATGTCGGGGCGACGCTTGAGGACGGAGGGGTGAGGGCGCTGAGGGTGTCGATGATACTGAGCACATCTTCCCAGAACTCGATGTCGGCAGATTTATCGATGACGTGGTGGACAAGAGGGCGAAACTGGTCGAGTTTAATGGTGCCTTCTTTGACTTTTCTTCGTAAAAAGAATAGCTTCTCCGCAACATCGCCATTTCCGTCCGGTGCAGGGAGGTCGAGGGCTGCAGGCGAAGTGACGAGCGCGCCCAAGAGCCTCGCCACAACGCCTTCCGATAACGCGTTGGCGCAATCGCGTAATACAGCGCGAGCACTGTTCAAAGAGTCGCCAAGCGGGTTTTCTGTAATGACTTTGATCTGTTTCTCATTTAAAGTCATATTTGCGCTTGTGTTTTTGCGAAAAACATGGTCAAGGAGGAGTTCCGGAACTGAGTATGGCGTAGGAACGTAAATAATGACCACACATAACGGATCACGTAGTTGGAAAATGCCTTGGCCGCAGCTGGACCGTTTCCACTTTTAGCCCCATCACTTCAGATCGACTGCCATTACATCATCATGGCTCGACGAATAACTGTTATCTGAAGCTGGGCATGGTTTAACTTTTTTCCGACTACACTTAGGGTACTCAGTAATCGTCTTCGCTTTATTGGCACTCCACCATACCTACTTACTAGACTTAGTCCCGCTTAACTTCCTGTCCTGCTTTTTTCACCTATGACTTTACCTAGATTATGTCTTCAGTACCAGCCCACCCAGATCGTCTCTGAATTAAATGCGCAGGCTGACATAACATTTAGGCTGATGATCAAGAAGGCGCCCCAGAGTCCATGACTACATGACTGCGCACGTTGTGCACGGGCGTAAGCCGGAGTGATCGTAAGCCGGAGTGATCTGGCTCTCTCATAGCGATGTTAGACAGTCCTTACTTGTACTGTACCAATCAACTTGTATAAAGCATGCTGTGCTATTGGTCAAAGGTCATCATGATGTCGCTTGGCTGAAAATGGAAACGGGATAAAGTAATGAACAAGCGCCTTCCATAGCGCTAAAGAATATAACTGGCCAGCGTCAGGACACCACGATATACCTTTGCATCCCATGGCATCGGTCGATGCCATAACCCAAACTAGGCGACATGTAGTTACCACACATGGTTTTTCCTGGGAAATTAATTTCCAAGGAAATTTGTCGTATGCGGAATCTCGAATTCTGCTATCTACTTTACGAGCCCACTTGCTAAAAAGTGAAGGCTCCAAAAAAGTCTTCTGTTACCGGTAACACTGTAACTCAGAT
The DNA here is from genome assembly GCA_004154925.1 of Monosporascus cannonballus. Taxonomy (NCBI): domain Eukaryota; kingdom Fungi; phylum Ascomycota; class Sordariomycetes; order Xylariales; genus Monosporascus; species Monosporascus cannonballus. The sequence goes on along the minus strand of QJNS01000003.1, from coordinate 197,420 downwards.
CCCTCTTTTAGGAAATTCCCCAGCTCAAGGGCTAATAGTGGCAATAATTGGATCACAGGCTGTCTAAACTCTCGAGACAGGCCACTCAGCGACAAGCAAGCCGCAATCAGGACGGGAAGCTACCCCACCAACGATAAGTCCTAAAGGCGACAAGGATGCAAAAGTCTCGTTGTCGCCGTGTGGCTCGTTGTCACCGAATGGTCGTCGCTGTGATTCGACGGCGGCGACCATTCGGCGACAACGAGCCCTTCAGCGGTAACTAGTCCAGAGCTGTCAGCGTGAGGCTGGTCCAATTGTGCACTTTTTGCTCTCTACTTGAGAGTCTGACTAGATTATGTGGCCCCACAAATATACGTCACCTTGCAGGAAATTGTAACACGTTTATACAGTACTAGTCAACCAATGCGAGCATTACTGGTAAATCCCAGCCGCCATTACCAGTCACAACACGGAAATGAGCCCCATGATTTGGTCAAACCAATCAGCTCTGCTTCACAGGATGCAGGGACTAAAAGTGCTTTGCATGAATTCCGACCTGCATATGGAGGGCGCTAAGCGCGGGGTTCGTTATCTCCTCTACCAATCACACATTCCAACCATCGCCAAGCCATGGATCCGCACATCCACTGTGTTCGTCACGGAAATCCTCTGGAGCCCATTTCACTGACAAAGGATACAGCCGTTTCTAAAGATGTTAGCCACCGGATTCTGCATCCGTATTACCTAAGCATACATACTAGCTCCCCTGATGTAAGAGGGAAAGTAGGATCAGTTGTGGATTTATAATCATAATATCGATGGCGACGAATTGCGAAGTGAATATCTGCTCCATATCTGCGGCTTAATTGATCGCACTTTACGGCCAAACGCCTCACTGCTCGCGCGACGGCTTCATTTGTTCGGTTACGCTTCTTTGGTGCGGGGTATCTGATGCTATCACCCATACTCGTGTGTGTTTCAAGAGCCATCATGGGCAAAGCCAAAATTATGATGAAGTACACCCAAGCAGTAAAACAAGACCAGTGTTTATCTTTTCAGAGATGCCTTGGATATTAATACCTTTCTTCTTCGTGAAGGCACAAATTTGGGAACTTATTTGCGTGTTCCCGTTTCTGTTCCCCGATCATCAGTTACCCAAAACAGCAACCTTGCGCGCACAACAGCCCCTGTCGGGTCCACTCACAATTTGAATCAGCGAAACTCAAAATTATGGGATCAAAACTGGGGGCTGGTGCTGCAACGAACGAAAGTTCTGGAATGTTCTTCTTTCCGCGCTCTTCTCCGTGAGCTGCTCTTTGAATGCGTGTGCCATGCAGCCACAAAATCAACAAGGCATTTCAAGACGAATACTCTATTGCTCGGATCGCTCCCAATATGCCGAGTTTAATTTAATAGAACGAAGTATTGATATAGTACTGTAGAAATATGCTTCTGTAAATAGCGTTTGCCGGTCATTGGCAGGAACTAAAGCAGAAGTATGCCGATACGCCATGAGGAATTGCATCTTTAAGCGCATCATGTACTAACTCAGAACTGAGGCTGTGACATCTTGTACCAGCCCAGATGAAGAGCCAGTACATGATGTACTGGGCTACGGAATGAATTGGCCCAAAATATACCAGGATATAAATTGACATGGTCCATAATATATTAATGCCTAAAATAAATTGGTATTATAATGAACTAACTTATTATGTATTAATGTATAAAATAAATAAACTAATATATAAAGTGAATTAGCATATAAATATGATAACTTATTCGATATACTAATATATTTTATATATTAACCCATTTAACATATTGACCCATAATAAACTAGTATATAAATAAGGCCGGTACATAATATATTAACTTGTTCGATATACTAGCTTATATTATATTAGCTTATTATTTATACTGACCTAAGTAACGACTAACTGCTCTACTTAGAATATAGATTTCTAATACTAGGGCGAGCTCGTAATTAAGCGATAAATAAAAGACCGTCTCCCTTAGAAAGTTCCGCTAACGCCTTAAGGAACGTATCTGTAAGTTAATATATTAATTTAATAAGAAAGGTTGATATAATCGAATCTTTGAAAAAATTAAAAATCTTGAATAAGGATAACGGGAGGTTAATAGTATTTTATAGCTATTAAAGGGATATACTTAGCGGTATTGGCGAACGCGTATAATTAATTTATTTGAGATATTATATTAGAAGTAGTTTGTATCTAAGATTTCATGTTTTATCTTTTTTATTTATTTAATCTTTTATTTTAGTAACAAAGCTATAATATTTATACCGGTAGGCCTTCGACATAAAATGCCGGCCTAAATATATCGGCTTCTGTGATAGGGCTGTATGGAGCCCTATTATGGAGCACCGGACAAACGCCGATATCAAGCAGCATTAGCATAACGCCTTATATGCGAACATATATAATTATATTTTTATTTTTCTTTTCTTTTTTTTAGCTAAAAAATAAATTCATATTAGTTATTGATTGCAAACCGTTTAGGTAAAGCCTTTTACATATTTTCTAGTTAATTATTTAGCAAAATAGAAAATATTCGAGATTAGATATTAGAATTTTTGAACGCTTTTTACGAGACCTAATAAGAGGCCTTTATTAACCCAAAGTTATAAAAGGTATTTAACGTTATAACGGAAACTTTAATAAGCTTAATAGCGGCTATGGAATAGCGTATAAGTTATTAATTCGAAGAAAGCAACAAAAAGTAATTGAATTTCGTAAATATATAAAAACGTAATATAAAGCAAATAAGAAATTAATATAAACGGCTGAATAACTTAAAAACGTCTTAATTATTTAATAAAAGTTTACTATTTATTTATAAGTTCGGAATATAATTATTTTTACGAATACCGATTTTTTTATTTTAATAACGATCAGAAACGTAATTAGGCTATTTCGCAGAAACGGTTCGAACGATCGAATTAATAATAGAAGTTAAGCGGAAGCCGTTATCTTGGTCGGAGAAGTTCGACGGGACAAAAAAGAAGTTCCCTGGATAGTACATATTTATAATTTACAAATTCGACATAAATGTTATTTTCGTAAAAGAAATTTGGAAGTAGTTTTACGTTATATACAAAAGGTTCGAAATTAATATATAACGTACTGTCATTATTTATTATATTACCGGAAATTTAAATAATATTTATAATTTTGTTAATATTTTTAAGTATTATATAAATAATATAATAGTCGGTATAAAAAGGAAAAAATAATTAAGCGTTTTTGGAATTTAAGGTAAATTAATAATATGAAATTTTCGTAATTTTGTTTATTGTTCGAAAAAACGTTAATAAATATAAAAGGGATTATTTGGTTAACGAAAACGAAATTTACGTTTTTAAAAGGAATATTAAATAAAAAATTTCTTTAAATTTTAATATTAATAAAGTTTTTAAAAGTTATAACATATAAGTAAATAAAGTAATAAAAATCGCTAGACGTTTTAAAAAGATAACGCGGAAAAAAGAAATAAATAATTTTTAATAACTTAAATAAGCGGTAATAATTAAACGAGAAATGACTTAAATAACTATAAAGTATAATAAGTTTTTTGATAATAAAATGGCAAAAATAAGGGTTTTAAATTTTATTTTTAATGCCGAAATAATACGTATAATAGGTCATTTAAAAGGAATAAAACGTTTGCAAAGGAAAAGGCCTTTATTTGCGTTATAGGCGTTTTCATTATAAGGCGAACCGTTACCCGTTTTTATTAGCAAAAAAACAGTAAAAAAGATTAATTTGTTGAAAATATAGGAAACCCAAAAGTTAGAATTTAAAAACAAAAAGGAAAAAAAAATATTTTTTAAGTATCGACATATTCGGAAACGAAAGGCGACCTACGCCGAAATAAAAATCGTAAAACAAAATATAAACGGTATTTTATTTATTATTAATATATATATTAATTAAGAAAAATTTATGGAAATTTTTATTCATTAGAGATATAAATGTTTTGCCGTAATAAGTAAAATGTTTGTAAAACGTTTATAATTGCCGTCTATTTTAATAAAATTACGCGGAATAAAAAAATTCGAAAACAAAAACAGATAACGGTAAGAAGAAATTGAGAAAATAATATATATAAAAATAGATATCGATGGTTTTAAGGCCAGGATATTTATATATATTATTAATGGCCTTAATTATTTCTTGATTTTAAGAAAGCTTTAAATAAAACGTTATAATATCGTATGTATAATTTAAAAGCATTTTTTAATAATAAGTGTAATAAGTTATATAAAGGTTTACGAAAAAGGATATAAGGCTTAAGGAAATGGCGTATAAATAATTTGCGAAACGAAAAAGTTTTTAATTATTATTTTTGAGGCGGAATTTCGAAAAATAAAAAAGATTAAAGGGATTAAATAAAAGGTTTATTTTTTGGAATATTTTAGCCGATATTAATAAGGCGTTAATACTTAAGAAAAAAATAGAAATTAATAAAAACATTTTGTTTACGTTAAAAATGTTTCGGAAATTATTCGATAAAAAATTAGGTAACGTTTTAGTTTTATTTTGTTCTGAAAAAAAGTATATAATTTTATTATATAAAAAAGAAATAAGGAAAGAAATACCAGTATTATGAGTGCCTTTATATAATATAATTAAGGACGAATTATTAGCTTTAAGAAAAACCCTGACGGAACTTTTGAATAAAGAGTATATCCGTATAAATAATTCGCCCGTAAGGGCTTCGGTTTTATTTATAAAAAAAAACTCGGAAGAAAGTTGCGTTTTTGTTACGATTATCGGGCGTTAAAAATAATAACCGAAAAAGACCGTTACTTTTTACCCTTTATTTTAGAAATCTTAAGGTTATTTTTTACGTCAAGTAATTTACGAAAATGGACGTCCGAATAATGTTTCATAAGATTAGGATTAAAGAGGAAAACGAATAAAAAATGGTATTCCGAATACGTTTTGGCTTATATAAATAACTAGTAATATCGTTCGGTTTATGCGGAGTTTCTGCAACCTTCTAGCAATATGTTAACGGGGTTTTAAGGGAGTACTTCGACGTTTTTTGCTTAATGTATATGGATAATATTTTTATTTTTTCCTCCGGATCGAAAAAGGATTATATGTAAAAAATAAAAAAGGTTTTAAGCCGTTTAGGAAATGCCGATTTAAGTCTGGATATTTTTAAATGCGAATTTGTCGTAAAATAAATAAAATATTTTAAATTTAATATAGATACCAGAAAAAGGATATGAATAAATCTCGAAAAACTATATGCGATTAAAAAGTAGGAAATTTTTAAAATATTTAAAGAAATCCGAAACTTTTTGGGGTTTATAAATTTTTACCGTAACTTTATAGCTTATTATGCGGATACATCGGTACCGTTAATAGTTTTAACCCGAAAAAGAATTTTTTTCCGTTAAGGGGAGAAAAAAATAACGTTCGAATATTTTAAAAATATTTTTATAACGGAACCGATTTTGGCATAATGAAATCCCGAAAAACTTATAGTATTAAAAAGAAATTATATAAGGATAATATATAGAAATTATTTATCCTTAGTTAATAAATTAGGAATATTACGTCCGATGGTTTATTATTTTAGGAAATTAAACATTATTAAAATCAATTACGAAATATATAATAAAGATGTTTTAACGATAATAAATTACTTGAAAATGTAAGATACGGAATTACGTAACGTAATAGCTCTATTTAAGACTATTACTGATTATAAAAATTTAAAATATTTTATAATTATTAAAAGGTTAAATAAACGTTAAATAAGGTAATTAAAAAATTTATTCCGTTTTAATTTTTATTTTGAATTCCCTATCGGCCATTTAAATATTAAGGCCGATATATTTTTGCATAAAAAATAAAATATGTTTATAAAAAAAGACGATAACCGAAAAACCGTACGAAAATTTGAGTTAATAAAAAACAAATAATTATTTATATTGCTTCCGAAATGCTAGAAAAATCTTAAAAATATAATAACGATTAATAATATTAAAATTAAAAATAACGGGTTAATAAGAAAAACGTAAATATTTTAATATTACGAAAGTTTTTAAAAGTTTTAGGACGTAACGTTAAAATATAATAAAAATTACGACCACATTATTAAAGTTATTATAAAAGGGGAACGTAATTTTTTTACGGAATTAAAATTATTAATATCGATTATAAAATATGTTTTGGACGTTAAAGGTTTTTCTTAATTTTAGAAATATTTTTAAATTTTAAATTTGGAGCCGTTTAAGACGGCCTTCATATAGAATATTTACGATTTTTATATAATAGATTATTTAAGTAAAAAGGTGTTACAAGAACAAGGGTTCTTGTAACAAAAGGTTACGATAACAATATTTTCGAAAAGTCTTTTTTGGCTGGGTATATATTATATGGTACGGTAATTTTGCAGGAATTACGACGTATATAGCTATAAGAACGTATTGTAACGAACCTGTCATACATCCACCTGGAGGTATGAGCAGTATCCGAAAAGGGTCTTGATTTGCAGGTAACAATAGGGCGAAAAATGATTTAATATGTTTGTTAAGGAGATTTTAAGGTATTCCTTTTTTAATTAAAGAACGGTATAGTTGCCTTTGGTTAAAAGCTTAGATTGATAATTAAGGAACGAAAAACTAAGTAAGTAGTTATTTATATAGGAAACCCAAACTTTATATATCTTTTTTATCCTTTATGTTTTTTATGGTTTTTGGGGATTTCGAAAGATTATGGTGTTTGTTGTTTACGAATTTCCTGGTATTTCTGGAAATTGACAAAAACCCGAGGTTTATCCGATGGAAGGTGGAGATCCTGAGCGTTTCCAACTTTTTGGGCCTCTTTTGGGCTTAGTGGAGTCCTTTTTGAACATAATATTATTTTTTCCTTTTTAGGATCTTTGTTCCCAAAGATAAAAAAAGTAAGTTCTTAATTTTTTTTCTTTTTTTGCGTTATAATATTATATTTGATTATATCGGATAAATTTCGAAAACGTATTAAATTTTTTATTGAAAGTTGTTACGAATTAATTAAGTTGATTTTTTAATTTGGTTTCGAAATTATGCCGTATATACGTTATTTCGAAAAAAAGTTTTTTTGCAAAATATTAAAAGGTCGAAAAAGTTATTAAAATTATTTGGCGGCCAATATTTAATCCTATAATAGGAATTATATTTCGTTTTTATCGTTTAAAAATATCCGGGCCGAAAAGTTCCGGATAAACCGAAAAAAATGTTTAATTATTTAATAATTTTAAAAATTGTCCAATTATATTATTTGGTTAAATTGTTAATTTGAATAATTATATTTTAAAAGGGTATCGTTTATTTAAAGGGGGTTTAAAAACATAGATAAATTAAAGGAACGAAAAAAACTGGATACGGAGAAAGATCGTAAAGAAAAGGAGCAAATATAATTTGTTTTAAAGTTAAATGCGTTAATGGAGGTATTTATTTTTTTCGATTAAAATGCTATAAGGGTTGATTTAAGTGGGGGACCGTTATCGTCTGCGACCTTGGCCGTATTAGAAATAGTTGGTTAGGATTTTGGCGGTAAAACGTTTTAATTAGGTTTATCGTATTTATTAAATAGTTAAATAGTTTTTACGTATTTTTTTTATGTAAGTATTTTTTTATTTAATTAGGTATTAGATTTTATTTTTGACCATTTTGGAATTTAATATTCGTTTAATTTCGTATTTGTTAAAGTTTTTTTCGAGTTTTAGGTTTATTTTTATGTTTTTGGGTAATAATAATTTGTAATTAGTTTTGGAAATAATTTCGTTAATTTTGAACGGTTTAAGTTTTTTGAAATTAAGTTTGTTATTAGGTTTTTTTGTTTTGATTTATAAAATATTCGAAATTGCGTTTTGTTTTTGGCGTAATAGGTAAACTTTGTTTTTTTTCGTTAAAATTGGTTTTTTAATTTTTTTTATTGTAATATTGGGTTATTTGTTATTAAAGGAATTGTAATTTATTTTGAAAACGGGCTTAGATTGTTTTGATTTTTATAGTTAATATTTTTGTTTTTAGGGTAATCGTAATAATTTTTGGTATTTTATTAAGCGGTTATTTAGGTTATTTTATTTTTATATTATGTCCGTATATAATTATATAAGGAAATACGCCTATATTTTCGTTAATTAATATGTTATAGGCGATTTGTGTTAATAATAAAAGTTTTACCTAGTTATTTTGTTAATAATTAATATAATTTCGCAGATATTATTTTAGGGTTTGGTTTAATTTTTCGGTTTGGCCATCCGTTTGGGGATAATACGTTGTTAAGAACTTAAGTTTAATACCAATTTATTTAAAGAAGTTGGTGCTGAATTTTAAAGTAAATAACGTATTTCGGTTTGAAACGATTTTTTTAGATATTTTATGTTTGTTAAGGTATTATCTGATAAAAACGTAAGCTAATTATTTTGCCGTTATATTTTTTTTGAAAAGTAAAAAGTATTTATATTTGGTAAATTTGTTAATAATTATTTATATTCCGTTATATTTGATTTTAATAATTAGGTTTTTAAATGGAAATAAGTTAATAATAAAGTCTTAAGTTATGGTATTTTATATTTTGTCCGGAATATCGGTAGGTTATAATAGCCCGTAGGGCTTATGGCGTGCTGCCTTAATTTTGTTATAAATGTTATAGTTTTTGATGGTTATTTTAACCATACGGCGTAACTTAAGGAAATTGTATTTTTTTTGCAGCCGTCGGGTGGTTTTAAAGATTCCTTGGTATTTATATAATAAGTTTTTATGGAATTCCTTTACGAATTATTTTTGTTAATCCTTGGGAATATAGATTTTGTTATGATATAATAATTAATCTTTGGGTTATTTTTTTAGCTATTAGATTTTTTTTTGTTTTTTTGTATTATAAGAATTCCGGAACCGTATTAAAAGTTCGGTGGTTAATTTTTTTATTATCTTATATAAATGTATAATTCCATTTTTGTTATATTGTAATATTTGCATATTTTTTTTGGGAATTTTGGAATTGTAATTTTTTTTGTAATTAAGAATATTTGCTTAGATGTTTTTTTTTCTTTTGATATGATATATTTTGAAATTAAATTTGGATAGAAAAATCCATTATTTTTTATGTCGTTTATTCAATTTTTGGGCTTTTATAAATTGCGTAAGATTTTTGTGATTAAAATAAATATCGAAAGGTTTTTTTGTTCCGTTAAGGAAAAGTTTTTATTCCTTAAAAATATTAATAATTGCTAATAACTTTTTGTCGTAAATCTGGTATTTAAATTCTATATCTTGGAATGTTTTAAAGTAATATATTATTAGATATTATTTGCCGTTATTTTTTTATTGTTCCAAAATTGCGCCTAGGGCATATTTTGAAGTATTTGTTTTTAATTATTTCGTTTTATTTAAATTTGGCATCCTTATAATAAATTTATTAATAATTATTTTTTTAATTCCCGGAACGTTTCTTTTGTTTCCTCTAAAAGTTTAAATTTTTTTAATGTATTTTTTGGTGGTAAATTTCGTTAAAGGCCTAATTATGTTTTTATATCCCTTAATTAGGCTGCGTACGTAATCCGTAAATCCTAAAATTTATTAGATATTTATAACGGTCGCCTTATTAAGGATAAGCTAATTTTTAATTGCTTTTAATTTAAAGCGTTAAATTTAAATTTATTTTGATATAAAAATAAATTTCAAAAAATCCAATTTATGGGTATGCCATATGCTTTTGGTAAGGTTAATTCGAATGTTAATTTCGTCCAAAGTTTTAAGTATTTAAATAATATGTTTTTTATGTTTTTTTAGGGTTTCGGAATAAATAAGGATATCGTCGAGATAAACAAATACGAATTTGTCTAAGAATTGTTAGAAGGTAATTATTATTAAATTTTGGAAATTAACGGGAGCGTTAATAAGTCCCATAGGCATTATTTTATATTCGTAAAGTCCATATATTATTTTAAATACCGTTTTTTAATTTTTTTTGGCCATTTTAATACGGTAATAGTTATTGCGAAAATTAAACGCCGTAAATTATTTGGCTTTATTGGCATTTTCTTTTATGGTATTTATAAAAATTAAAGGATATCCGTTTTTGATCGTAATATTATTTAATTGTTTATAATTAATTATTTTTCGGTAAATAAGGTTTCCGTTTTTATTAATCCTTTGTTTATTATTTTTAGTTTTTGGTATTATAAGGATTAGATATCTAGTAGGAAAATTAGAAAATTAAATATATCTTTTTTTCAGATTTAATTATATGTTTTTTTTATAAAGTTTTTGATTTTTCAAGATTTATGTAGTAAATTTTGTAAAACTTAGGATAATACCCTTTTTTAATAGGTATCCGGTGGTTTTATTAACCGTATAGCGGTAATTCATAATTTTTTTTATTCTTAAATAATTTTTTAAATCCTTAATATTTCGGAGGTACCATAAAAATCTAATTAGGAACCCGTATTTTTTTAATAACATAATAAATTTTTCGATTATCTTTATTTGGCATTTTGTCCCAGGAAAATATTTATTTTTTCCAATTAATCCGTAAATTGCTGGAATAAAGTTAAGGTATTCCTAAGATAATATTGTATCCGGAGATGTTAACGATATTTAGTAAGATACGTTTTTGGTGTCCTTAAATTTGCATTGGGAGTTTTTCCGTTTTTCGAAAAACTTATCCGTTTTCGTAAGTGAATAAGCTGCCGTTTACCGTACGCAATTTGTAAAACTTTAATTTGTATTTCCAGGGAATCTGATATTTTTTTGCTATTATGGGGGAAATGAAATTACTTTTTGTTCCGGAATTAATTATGGCTTTAAGTACTTTATCTTTATATCGAAAGGAGATTTTAATTTGGTTACGCGTTTTTTTTGTTACTTTGTATAAGGTTTTGTCGATTAGGGTTTTTCGATATCTTATTTTTGAAAGCCTTTATAGTTTTTTGATTTTTGATGGTTTCCGACTTAAACGAATTTTTATTTGCAAACTTTTTTAATAACATATTTGGTATATTGGTTGTTTTTGTACCGGAACTATATTTTCTTACCGTACTTGCATTAGGGTTTCAAAATTTGGTTTTTTTTTTAGTTTACTTTTTTGTTCCGTATTTCCCGAGTTATGGGATCAAAAAGGTAAATTTCCGAAAGAGGTGTTCCCATATTTAGGAGTTCGTATTAAATATAAAGTATTAGGAAGTAATATAGGTATTTTTACGATATAGCTTTTTAATTCCGTTTTGATTCGGGATGTAAATAATAAAACTTAAGGTATTTTGGCTATCGGGAAATTTCAGTATATCGGCATTTATCGTTTGGTTCGGTAAAAGTTTTATTATTTTATCCAGGCCAAAAATTATTATTTTTTTTAATTTTGAAATAAATAAAATAATCGTCTTAATAATAAATAATAAAATGTAATAAGTTGTAAGGGTTTACCGATAATGTTTTTTTGTAAATAATGTATTTTGGGAGTTCGTAAAGTTTTGGGAATAATTATTTATAGCTGTTAATATTTGGTCGAAATTAACCGTCCTTTATGTATATTTTATATTTCTGGGAATTAAGGTAATATTGGTATCTTAATTTTATGGTTATTTTGGAAGCCGTTTGTCCGAGATAGTATTTGCAGATTTTAACCTTAAAATCCTGGCAAATAAAATAATTCTCGTATTTTGGGTTATCGTTCTGGATTTAAGTAGTTATGGCAATAATGAATTCTGGTTGGAAAGAAATCGAATTAACTTTTTTTTTTCCTTTTTTGCTTTATTATCGGTTTTTTGTTTAGCCGTTTTAACTTTTTTCTAGGATTAAGGAATTTTTCTTTTTTTAGAGTTCCTTTTGGCGGAAGAGCGATATTTGCTTTTGAAATATCCCTTTTTGCCATAATTAAAATATTTTATTTTGGATTTATTTTTTTTAGGTTCTTTCGAAACGGAATTTGTTTTTTTTAAGGCTTATTTTTATTTTTTTTAATTTGGTTATTAAAGCTTTTGTCGTTATTTCGTTTATCGGTTTTTTTTTTGAAATATTGATTAAAAGTTTGTCGGTCGGCGATAATAACCTTATTTATATATTTTGTAAAAGATTTAATTTTAAGTTCCATATATAGTTTATTTTTGATTTAAGGTTTTAAGCTATTATAATAATAATAAAATAACGCGTTTTTTAATAAATTCGAAATAACGGCCAAATAATTAAATTTTACCGTATATTCGGATATTAATTTAATTTAGTAAAAAAAATAAAATTACTTAATAATGTTTTATTTTTTATCGGGATTGCCGAACAAAATACGTATTTTTTTTCAAAGTTTTCGTAATTGCTAAAAATGTAATTAATAAGGTCTAAGGATTTCTTTAAATATTTCTTGAAGTAATCCGTCAAAATAGGTTCAAATTATTAACGAATTTATCCGATTAATAATTAGGAAATAGCTATTACTTTTTAATATTTTTCCGGCAAAAAATTCTTATAGAATTTAAGGTAAAGCCTTACTTAAATTAAGAATCTATTAGGGTCCTTTAATTTATCGTAAAGCTTAAGGGGAATTAGCTTATAGCCTTTAACGTCTGGTATTCCATAATAACTAAAAGGTGGAATAATTCCTTTCCGTATCCGAATTACGCCAAATAATAATAGGGTTAAAGCTTTTTCTTACGTTCGCCTTGGGTCCAGCGAAAAGGGTTAATAACCGGCCCTGTAGCTTCGCCCTCTGGGAAAGCCAAATTAAGGAAAAGCTGGCTTTTTTCCTTTTATAAGCCGAATATTTTCTTTTTTTAGGGTTCAGACTTTTATTACTAGGGCACTTAATTTCTTTTTTGCAGTAAATTTTTTCTTCTGGCTTTTAGCCTTATATTTTTTTTTAACCTTTTCCTTAGCCGTTTTTTTTTCCGACTCCTTTCCTTAGACTTTAATAATATCCTTAAGGGCCGGAATAAATTATTATCTAGGTTACGAAAATAACGGGCTTTTTTAAAATCGAATAATAAAGGGTATTATATTATTAATTAATTGGAAAACTTTTTTAATAAGGGGTAAATCGTTAAATCTTATTAATAACGTTTCCCTAATTAATAACGGAAATCGTATATATTATTTATTTTTTAAACGTTATCCTATATTATTATTTATATTAAATTTAAAAAAGCTTATGCCTTAATTAGGCGGTAAATTATCCGTTAGTTATTAATTAAAAAATTATTAAAATATAACGAACTTATTATATATTTATTTAAAGGTATAAATAATATCTAAAAAGGGTTTTGATTTATAAGTAATAATAAGGCGAAAAATAATTTAATATATTCGTTAAAGAAATTTTAAAGTATTCTTTTTTTAATTAAAAAACGGTATAATTACTTTTGGTTAAAAGCTTAAATTAATAACTAAGGAATAAAAAATTAAATAAATGGCTATTTACATAAAAAACCCAAACCTTATATATTTTTTTTATCTTTTATGTTTTTTATGGTTTTTGGGGATCTCGAAAAACCATAGTATTTATCGTCTACGAATCTCTTGGTATCTTTGGAGATTAACAAAGACCCGAGGTTTATCCGATAGAAGGTGGAGATCCCGAACGTTTCCAACTTCCTGGGCCTCCTTTGGGCCTAGTGGAGTCCCTTCTGAACGTAACACGTATGAGAAAATACGAAAAAAACCTATTAAAATTATTTCCGGTTTTCGAACGATTTTATAATAAGTTATCGATTTATTCTATAACCGATTTATTAATTACTTTTAAATACGCTTTATATATTTTGATAATTATAATAAACCGATTATTTAAAGTAATAATCCTAAAAACGACACATATAATAAATAGAAAAACATATATTAAAATATTCGTAAACTATTTTAGAAATTTCATGCTTTTCTTAAATCTATTATAAGTAATAAAGGAATTAATTAGCTAAGAAAATTTTGGATTAAATTTTACAAATTAATAAAAATAAAATAATATTTTTTATTATATATATTAATTAGAAACCGATAGTATTATACGAAAGGCTAATTAAAAGAAGCTAATTTATTTATAAATTTTTATAACGTTTTCGTAATAAAAAGAAAATAGATTTTTTCCGGGAATAATATTTGTAATTAATAATTAAAATATGATTTTGGTAAAACTAAATCTTTTTTTTGTTTTACGAATATTACGTTAACCCGATTTCCTAAATAAAAAATAATTTAATAATTAAGACAAATTTATATATAAAAACGGAAAATTTCGTTAAAAAATTGCGGAAAAAATATAGAATTTATTTAAGTCGTAATAACGGCGGCCTAGCAGACCTAAGAGAAAATAACGAATAAATATCGTTTTCCCGTCGAAAGATACGAGATTAATAATAAATTTAATTCTTCCTAACAAATATTGCTGTTTCTTGGCCGTCGAAAAAAGTAAGATAGCTTTAAATTGAATACTAAATAATTAAAATAATTAATTTTTACATTATCGAATTAAATGAATTTAAAAAAATTTATAATTATTTTTACGTTAATTTATTAAAGCGTATAAACCGGAACCTTTTTCCGTCCTAAATTAACGTAAATATATAACCTCTTTTTATTATCCTTAAAAAATAACGAACCGGAATATAAAATCGAAAATATTTTCTAAACCCGGACCAAAAAGATAAAAAAAGCTTTATATGCTAAATCCAGATAAAATAATTAGATTATATAAACACGATTTCAAAGCCGTTTAAAAGATTTACAAATACGGCGGCTTTATAACGGTTCGAAAAAAAATACGGTAATATAGCTATTAATAATAAACCTTAAATTTAACATATTACTCGAAAACGGATAAATAAAGATCCAGCTTAAAAATACCAGCCGGACGGCGCATAAACGATACGAAAAACTTGGAAAAACCGTTTAAAAACAGCCTTAAATAATTTGCAAATAGACGTTAAAATAATGTTCCCGTTATTTATAAATAAAACATATTTTAAAAAAAATTAAAAGTTATAGGAATAATATGTGAGTTATGAAATTATTTGATTATTTTTAAAAACTTATAAATTTAACGATTTACTTTACGAATTTGCAATATTAATATTACGCAGAAATTACAGATCTAAAATACATAATTATTTAACTTTATTTATATTAAATTCGGAGAAAACTGAAAGTTTTTCTTTAGCCCCTTAAATTACGATTATTAACGGTTATTAACTTAGCTTATAACGTAAGTTAATAAATAATACGAGAAAAATACGAAAATATTGTAAAAAATCTTATAGAATAACATTTGTTATGTTTATATTTAATACTTTTTTTATTAAGCGAAATCAAAAAACCGGTAAAACCGGCAAGCTAACCTATATATAAATAGCGCATAAATTAGGAATTAAGGACGTAAACTTATTTCGGAACGAACGACGTACGAAAACTTAAAGTACGAACGCAAAAATTTGGCACCGGCCTTTTCCTAGATACGAATGGCTGTTAAGCCAAAGTTAATAACGAAAAAATAATATAAAAAGTACATAAAAAATAAACTTCTTAAAGTTTCGGTAATCGTAATTAAAAGCAATTTTACAAAGCGCGTTAACCGTTTAACGAAATTCGGAAATATTTATAAATTATAGAAAAATTACGTTAAAAAATATATTAGCAAAAATAAAAGAAATATTTACTTTGAGATATTTATAATTATAATTAACGTAAATTTAATAACGGACCGCTTGTTTGCCTATAATAATAAATATTTTAAGAATAATAAATAAAAAATATATAAACGAATTATATATCTTATTAATTTAAAAAAATATATACAAGTTTTCGGCAAAATGAATTACATAAGTAAAATAAGGCATATTACGAATACGGGCGGGATATTTGTCTAGGGTAACGTAAATACGTAACGTACGAAAAATTTTAACGGATTCCGATTTATTAAAAAAACTCGAAAACGTAAAAACGTCCTTTTTACGAGGTATTTTCGCGGCGTTATAACGCATTAATTAATTTTTAAGCCGTTACGAAATAACGTACAAAGACGTTATTATAAGTATTAATAAAAATTAATTTACCGAATTAAGTTATTATTACGGGAAAGAAAAGTTAAAATAAATAAAAACGTAAATATGACGGCTTGGCGGTTTAACCAACTATTAAACCTAAGTCGACGGGTTTATGTTGGCAGAAGTATCGTAAGATTCTAAGTAATAGATATAATAACGTATTACGTTTCGTAATACCAGGGGCATTTTGGGTAACGATGTTCCATTACAAGCTGAAACTTTTTAAACTATGGAAATAACGAACATATATATCCTTATCTTGGCTTAAGGTATTTAAGCGGCTTAAATCCTTAAGTCCCTTAAGCCCTTTAAACTTTTTTGCCGACTTAAAGGGCTTAAAGCGCTTAGCGCTTTAAAACCTTTAAACCAGTTACGTAACGCCTTGGCTTAGGTCGGAATTTAATCTTTTTGTAATTCCGACCGTTTGTAAAAAGTTAAAATCGTTAGGTTTTAACATAATTTTTCCCTTTCCAAGATCTTTATCCTTAAAAATTAAATTACTTACTTTGGTAATTTCGGTAAATATTTTTCTTTTTTACATACTTATTATATTAAATCGAATTAAAAAGTTTCGTTTTCGTAAATATATTAACGCTTTAATTCTTTCAAAACGTATTAAACGTTTTGGTTTTAAGATATTTTCTTATTTTCGTTATAAAAAGAAAAATACAGAATATAAAGTTATTCGAAAATTTTTAAAATATACGCAATATATTTATTATAAGGGCCTTTATAACGTTTTTAATTTTTCGGAGGCCGAATACCAAAAATTTTTTAACGAAAAAAACCGTTTAAAGCGTAAAAAGGAATAAGTTCGTAAAATATTACGTATTATTACCAATAAATTAAACCGTTTACAAAAACAAAGGCGGTTATTCCGTTACCGTAATATAGAAATATTTCGTCGAAGGATTAAGGGCGCGGAGGCCATGGAAAAGTTTAAACGTTTAAAGCAAGAATAAAAATAGCTGAAAACTGCCGTTGCAGCTGTTATATTAACGCAGGCCGCGGCCGACTGGCCCGATATCCCGGTTACTAATTGGTCGGCCGTTAACTAAGACGTATCCGTTATTATTAATAAAAATTTTTTAATAAGTACTAGGCGTTAATAAAGTTCTTAACGGGCTCCCAAATATTTTCGAAATTTAAGTACTTTTTTTTATTTAATTAAGTACTGGGTAAATCCATTTTGTTTCCGTATATCGAAAATCTTTTTTATTTTATATATTTATTCGTTTTCCATTTTTACGTTATTTTATACCGTATATATTTTAATTATATTTACTGTTAATTCGAATAAAAAAACATAAAAAATTAAATATAATTTAACTTTTGGTAAAAGTTTTAATTAATAATTATTTTCTAAAATTTTCTTAACAATTTTGTATGGATCGATATATTTGAAATCGAATTTTTTGCTGGGTTTTTTATCTGAATATTTTTGGTAACGAAATAAATTATTTCCTTTTTTTCGAAAATTAATTTTTTTAATTTTTTTGGTTATAATATTTACTTATTTAGTTCCGTACGAATTCTAATTTTATTTTTATTTCTTAATATAATTATTATAATTGTTTTAACGTAAAAATTATTTTAATATTAATTAAACCGTTATTACGCGTTTTCCTGTAAATTTCTGGAATAAAACCAAAATTTGCGTTAATTAATATTATCTTAATATTTTCGTAATAACTGATATTATAAACTAATTAAATAATAGGTAATTTTTTAACCTAATTATTTTATTCGTAATTAACGTAATATCGTAAATATATTTCTAATATTTGGTTTAACCGTTTCGTTTATTTATCCGTTTATAATTTAAATATATTAAATAATTTATGGTTTAGGCCGATTTATGCCATAAGGCCTTATTAAAATTTAGATACGAATATTAAACCTTTATTTAAAATAATTTTTATTAATAATCCGTATATATTAAAAATATTTTTTAAAAAAATATATGTTATTTATTTTACGTTAATATCCTTATAATAAAATAAAAAATAAAAAGATTTCGTAAATCGATCGACGATAACGAAAACGTTATCGTAATATATTTTTATTACTTAATTTTTAGATAAAGGAAATTTAATAATAAAATCCATAATAATTAAATTTTAAGGTTTTTTTAAGACCGATAATAATTATAATTTTCCATAAGGCTTATATCGTTACGCCTTAACCTTATTACAAAAGTTATATTATTATCGTACTTTTTAAATTATCGTTTTTATCTTAAAAAAAAATACGTACGTTAAAGTTATTTTAAGGTTTTATGGATTTTTGGATGTCCATATAATTAATATTCGTATATATTTCGTACTAAATTTATTTGATATTTTTCTGGAATTTATATTTTATTCGTTTTTTGGTTTTTTAAAAAACCGTTATTATATTGCTAAAATTTTTAATATATATTTAAAGGTATTGCCCGAATTATTATAATTTGTTACGGGCGTAAATATCCTTTTATAATAATATCAAAAATTATATAACTAATTTTAACCAATTTTTCCTCGAAGTTTGGTTATTTACTTAAAATATTTATTTTACCGTTTTCTAAACCTTTTTTATGGATAATAACGAAGTTAAAATTCGCCAATTTTTTTGCGTATCGTAATTATTATCCGGTAAGTTTTTTGGTCGTAATAAATTGGGTAAGATTTTAATAATCCGTATAAACCTTAACTTAATACAAATTTCCCTTTAAAAAATGCCTAAATTCGCGGAATGCCATAATAATAACCATAAATTCCTTATTTGGAATACCGTAATTAAATTCGGTTCCTTTTAATTTATATAAAAAAAATATAATAAGATATAATTTGCCTTAATTATTTCGTTATTCGATTATTACGCCTAATACGTAATCCGAAATATCGGTTTCTAGTTCGACGGGGTAACTTAAATTATATATAATTAGCATTAATTCGTTAATAATTACATTTTTAATTTCCTAAAACGTTTTTTCCGTTTCGGGCGTTTATTTGAACTTTTTTTTTCTTAATAAGGTTAATTAAGGATATAATAATTCTGCTAAAGTTTCGAATAAATTTTCTATAATAATTGGCGAATTTAAAAAATGCTTATATTTTTTTAATTATTATTAACGTTTATTATTTTGTAATTATAACGATTTTCTTTAGGTTTATCTTAATATATCTTAAAGTAATAATATATTCCAGATATTTTACTTTTTGCTTATAAAACTGGCTTTTTTTTACGTTAATTAATAGTTTTACGTTTTATAAAATTTAAAAAACTTTATAAACGTATTTTACGTATGTTTTTTCCCTTTTTGAAAAAATAAAAATATTATCGAAATAATATATAATAAAAACGTTAAGGTATTTTTGCAATATATAATTTATTATCCGTTAAAAAGTTATTAATATATTCATAAATCCCATTAACATAACCAAATATTTAAATAATCCGTATTTCGTTTTAAATATTGTTTTTTATTCGTATTTTTTTCTTAATTTTAATAAAGTTATATTTATTTTTAAAATCAAATACTATAAATTATTTAGTTTTATAAAATCGGTTTTTTATTTTTGTAATTAAAGGTAATAACGTTCGGTCCTTAATAATAATATCATTCAGTTGCCGATAGTTAATTATAAATTATAATTTTCCATTTTTCTTAAGTACAAAAAATATAAGGTATTCTGCCGGTAATTTTAAAGGTCGAATTTATCCTTTTTATAACCGATTTTCCAGGTATTTCCGGAAAATATATAACTTATTTCCGTTAAAATTATAAATAAGGTAAAACTTTGTTAAAAAACTTTCTTTAAGGATAATTTCATAATCCTATTCGCTATATTTTAATAATTTTATATCCAGTTTTTTTTAAAAAGCTACTTATATTTATAATATTATAATAATATATTAATTAAAGTTTTTAATTTTTAAGGTTATTATTTTAAATCGTTATTTAATTACCGTAATTTTGCTTTAATAATAATAATAATACGTTATATTTTTCTTTAATGCCCATTTTTTTTTATATTTTATTCTTTTAGGTAATAAGGTATTTATTATATCTTTATATTTGTATTTATCGTTATTTTCGATCGAATATTAAGATCTTAATTTTTTTTTTGCTTATTAACGGGAGGTAAAACGAATTTCACTTAGCCAATCCTTCCATTAATTAAAATTCCGTACCGGTATATCCATAATTTTCCTAAAATTATATCATAATTCCCAAATAAAACGATATCGAAATTCATTATTTGGTATCGTTTTTAAATAAAAATCTTAAAATAATTAATTTCGTATAAGATTTTTCCGTTATCGTAAACAAAATTTTGACTTTCGGCATTTATCGTTATATAAAATTTTAACTTATATTTCCATAATAATTTAAATTCGTTAACCATATCCGGTATAATATAATTTTTACCTAAAGCTCCGTAATTTACTATTACGGTATACTAATACGTTCTAATTTATATATCCAAAGTAATAAAGTTATTAACGGCTTTTATCGTTACGTTTAAAGCCTTTTTTGAAAATTTATTTTAATTCTTTTAAATTTTGTTATTCTGCAACTTTTTTATAGGTAATTTTCGTCTTTTAATTTTTTTTCGAATTTATCGCACCTTATTTATGTTTTTTTATACAGCGCGTTAAATTATTATATTTATTGTTCTTGTCGGCGTATTATGCCTTTAAATTATATTAATTATTTTTAATTTTGTTAAATTTTTTTTTCCTATTAGGTAACTTATTCCTTAATATAACGTATAGTTTCTTATTAAGCTTTATCTTTTTCTTATTAAAGGTTTCGTATAAATCGTTAGATTTTTTCTTTTAAAATTTATCGTTTATCAGGATTTATAATAAATATTAATTAAAAATAAAAATCCGTAATAACCCTTTAATAATACTTTTTTATAATATATTAAATTAATTTTTTTTCCATTTAATAATTATACCATTTATAATAACAAAAAAAGTTTTCCTATAAACATTATTTTTCTTTAGGCCAGCTTTTTACTGCTGCCAATTAAAAAAAATCGTTTTTAAAGGTTATAAATCGAAAATACTAATATTATTATTTATCGTTTTCGTTTTTTTCCGGTTTATTAGGAAAATCGAATCCTTTATAATATATATAAATAATTTTATTATAAATATGCCGTTTTTATTCCTTATAAATAAGGCAATTTTGTTTTTTACAATAAATAACATATATTTTGCCGTATCGATTAAAAGTTCCGGAACAAACTTTTTTTATTTAGCCTTAATATTTTTCCAATTATTTTTTAAAAATATTCTGTTATTTTTTAATTATTTATTAAGCCAGATTCCTGGCTTTTTATATTTCTTATTAAATCTTTTGCTACGGTAAACCTAATATATATTTAGGCCGAATTATATTAATAAATTTTTCGTTTTTTTAATTTTCTTTAGGTTATCCCTTAAATATAGGCTTTTAATTATTCTGTCGTAATTTTTTAGGTAAAGAATATTTATAAGCCTTATATCCCTTTTTTCCGCAATTATAACATTTAATCTGGCTTTAATCCTTTTTATAGGTAACTCCTAGTTCCATAAGGCCTGGTTTAATATTATAAGAAGTGTTATTACGCCGAAAAACGTTAATATTAACCGTATATTAAGGTTTATTATCGTTTTTTCCTTTAGTTTTTTTAATACGTTAGGTATATTGCCGGTTATTAATTTTAATTATTATAATAATATAATCTAATAAATAATTAGGCCGGTTAAACTTAAAAAGCTTTTTTTATATTTTTTTTTAAGTTATCGAAAAATTTAACTATTAATACTTTTTATTTTTAATTTAATTTGGATATTAATTAAATTAATACGTTACCGTACTTAAATACCGATCCTTTTTATCGTAATTATTAAATTTATATTTCGGCCTTTATTTTTTCGTTTATTATTCCGAAAGCCTTTATTAACGTTTATTCGAATTATTTATAATCGTTATATATCCGTATTATTTCCGGGTTACGTTTTTTAATTAGCAAAATAATATATTTTCTTATAGCCGGCTTAAACCAAATAACCGCGTTTCCGGTAAATCGTTTAACCGCGAACTTAATTTATATAATAAACGTAATAAATCAAATAAGAAAATACCCGAAATACGTTCGGCATTAAATTAAGAACAATTATAATTTGGTTAAAGTTTTATTAAAGGATTTTAACTTAGGGGATTTAAGGATTTTTTTTGGTTTTTTGGTAAAATTCAGCTAAATAACCTAATTCGGCCAAAAGGGTTTTCCGGTTTCGGGAACCTTTCTTTTTTCCTTAAGTTTTTTATAGGCAGCTTAAAAAAACGTAATAAGGTTATTTTTATTTTATTTAAACTAAATAATACGTTTATTTATAATATCCAGGCGTCGAAGAATTTCCTTTTAAAAAAAATAAAATTATTCCTTTTTTTCCTCGGATTTTATTCCAGTATTAGGGTTTTTAAGGACCTGGTAAGTAAATTATTCGGGTTATTTATTAATAAATATAATGTCGGTGGTATTGCTCAAAATCTAACGGTATTATTAAATAAAAATTTATAACGTATAACGGCTTAACGGTTTAACTAATTATTAAACTTAAATTAACAAATTTATATTAACAAAAATATCGTAAGATTTTAAATAATAAATATAATAACATATTACGTTTCGTAATATTAAAAGCGTTTTAGGTAACGATATTCCATTATAAGCTAAAATTATCTAAATTATGGAAATAACGAACGTATATATTTTTATTTTGGCTTAAGGTACTTAAACGGTTTAAACCCTTAAGTCCCTTAAGCCTTTTGAACTTTTCTGCCAACTTAAAGGGCTTAAGGCGTTTGGCGCTTTGAAACCTTTGAACCAATTACGTAACGCCTTGGCTTGGGTCGGAGCTTGATCCTTTTGTGGTTCCGACCGTCCGTAAGAAGCCAAGATCGTTAGGTCCTAACAGTAAATGCATTTTTGTTGCAAAAGCGATACCTTTATTGCATTGCTAGCAATAGCGTTATATATGGTCAAATTCTTAACTGTCATAATTTTTATATATAAATCTGTTTAACATATAATTAACCTATATTTAATTACCTAAATTAAGCCTAATTCGGAAATTAACAAATTTCTAAATTTCGGACTAATTAAAAGTTAAAAATTAACGCAATTATTAATTCTGCAATAAATTAACCATTTTTGAAAAAGATAAGAGGTAATATAATAAGGTTATATGGAACTTTATTAAGGAATACCGGACAAACGCCGGTACTAAGCAGCATTAGCGCAGCGCTGTCATGACCCAACGTGCTTGGCGCGACCAGAAACAGTCAATGGGTGGAGACAACTCCTGATCACGTGATCGCGTGGATCGCTGGCGAGTCCAGCGAGTCCTAAGTAAGAAGGGAATCCAGCAAAGGTATATAGATACGCTCATTTCCATAGCTTAGATAGCACCAGCTTGCAATAGCAATTCGTTACCCAAGACGCCCTTGGTATTACGAGACGTGACACGTTACTGTATCCATTGCTCAGATTCCCACGATACTCCTGCCAACATAAACCCGTCGACTTAAGGTTTAATAGTTGGTTAAACCGCATAGCCGTCACAAGCGCCTTATATATAAACATATATAACTATATTTTCATTCTCTCTTTCTTTCTTTTTAGCTAGAAAATAAACTCTTATTGGTGTAAGATAATGCAGCCCCCTGTAGCCAGCCAAAAGGGCTAGAACAGGACCCCATATATCCTGATAAGACGTTTCCAAATATCAAAAACAGTACCTAGTTGCTAATATAGCCCAGAAGGGTTTGGAATTGCTGACCTTTTGGTATTGTGGCTAGCGTCGCACCTTCGTTATCTCATAATTGGCAACTGATTGCAAACCGCTTAGGTAAAGCCTTTTATAGCTTCGGATAAAATTGTTCGCCCGTTTGTTAAGTTTTGATACGTAATAAAAAATAAAGCATACGAAATAAGTAAGATTTCGAATAATAAATATTTTCTATAATAGATCTAAATTAAATAAAGCCTAGATTGAACTGGGGCCATAATTATACAAAATTCTGTAATCTTCTAAAACTTGACTTAAAGCCCAATCGTTATTGCTACCTTTTGGGATTGCTTAACGATTATTTCTTTTATAACAATATCAATGGCTTTTTTTTCAGGCTTTTATAAATCACATAGTTTTTTCTAATCCCGATTTATAAGCGTTAATATTGGCGTAGTTCGAAAAGGATCGATAGTTTCGAACGGTAGTCGAAAGGTGTTGAATAAAAAGAAATAAGATTATTCGTTTAAGCTATTGCGTTCGGTTTGTAGAACGATAGCTTCCTTTTTAATAAAAACTTTTATAACTCTTAGTTTTAAAAAACGACTAATCGAGGCTAAGACTTTAACTTTAGCTAAGATTAATATCCGTTTTTTTTTCTTTATTGTTAATTCGAAAAGCCGTTCGTTAACTACAAAAAGCGTATGTTGCTACCGAATTAGATTTCTAGTAATATATCGAAATGAAAATGGCGAAAAAAGCGAAGCATAATTTTCCTAGGCTATCTGCAGCAGGGTTATCTTAACCACTTTATCGCATATTTTGGCCAATACCATCCCAACCGGGTAAAAAAGCTCGTTTAATTACCGGCCTACGAATATCGGCCATACTTCTGCGAATATACGCTTTAAGTAAAGTCGGTATATATACAATTCGTTAATAACGATAACCAAATTCCAAAATATCTCCTTTCACCGATAATACTGCATACGTATACAAATCTTTATAAAAATGGGACGTGCTATCCGGCCGTGGCCAGTAACATATATTTTGTATTATTTAAGGCGGATATACCGGGCCGACCCAAGGCTATGTAAATTCGAAAGCGACTCCAAAATAGCCGTAACAATCTTAAAAAATAAGAAAGAGATTTTGTATTAACGAAATTTTCGTTTCGTATTCGCAGATATTCTTAAACTACATTTAGGAAATCGTATACGCGGAATAAATCGTAAGAGTATTAGTGTGGATGGCCCACCTTTGGAGTGCACCTATCTTTGGAGAACGAATTTTCTTTACTAGCGAATATAAATCTTCTTTATCAATATACTATAACTTAATAATAATTAAAGCAATTTTGAAGCAATTCGTATCAGATCTTGAAAATGGGCCCTAACGATAAATATCTTATTGCTAAGCTATTTGAGAAAGTGAGAAATGGCGTTAAGGTTGAAAATTTAGCTGCCGCTTAGGATAGTTCTCCTATAACGGTCCGGAGATGCCGGGACGGCAGTTTTACTATGCAGGAAGCCCTTAAACCTTATTAACGCTTTTCAAAGAATAATAACAATTTCGTAGCGAAATGGATATGCGAAAAAGAAAATGCAAGACGAGCTTTTAATAAGGTTTAGATCTGTCGTTTTACTAAAGTCGTTTTGTAAAATTATAAGGACGAAAAGCCCTTAAGGAAATATTGAGTTAATGGCTTTATATACTGAAATCCAAATATTATAACGAAATTTAAAAGGCAGTTCGATTCCTTTAAGGCGAAAAATACCCAGAAAATACTTTTTAACGGTATTATAAGGCCTTAGAACGTATTATCTGTAAAAAGAAAATTAAGTTAGAAAGGATTACGAATATGGATAAATATAGCGTTTAAAAAGGTAAATCTCGTAGTAAGAAAGTTTTAGGTAACGTTTTTAAAGGTTATGCCGAATTAAAGGTGTTTAAAAGAATAAATTGGGTTTTTATTTTCGAAATAGTTATTTCGGCAGGCCAAACGTTAATTCCAAAAGTTATTTTAAAAGGAATTATATTTTAAAGATAATAGTTTCTTAATATAATCCTTCAGTAAAAATATAATCCGTCCTTTTCGGGATAAAGTAACGCCCGAATCGTTTTGCAATAATTTCGCGAAATATATTTTCCGAAAACGAAATTTTTAAAAATGACCAACGGAAAAATCCTTTTAATAGATAAATACGTTACGAACGAATCCGTTTAGCTTTAATACGAATGCAAGATTAATAACGTGGCATTGATTTATTTGCTGCTACATTTTACTTACGTATTATAATCTTTGGATATGGGCGTTTTTTTCCAGTTAAAAATAGCTTATCGTTAAAGGAGAAAAAGGTGGCAAAATTACGATATTTTTACGTTCCGGATAAAGCAACGCTTTATTAAAACGTACGTTTACGCGCGCGATAAAGCTATTATATGGAAAAGTATTTACAACGGCTTTTATTACGTGAAGGTTTAACCGTTAAATGTAAATAAAATTATTAAGAACCTTAAAGTGATTTATCCGGAGCTAGATATTCCTAGGCCAGTTATTCCGACGAGGGAAAGCCTTTATAAGTTAGATAACGGAATAACGTTTTTTATACTTAAAAAAGGCTAGGACCTAAAGAAATAATTTTAATACTTCGTATTTAAAAACGTCGATACGAAACGTAATTATCGGGCGTTCGTAAGAAGAGTAAATAAAGCGCTAAATTAAAGCGTTAAAAATATTACCGTTTTGTAATTAAAGAATTAATTCCTCCGTAACGAAAACGAATTATTAAAGTCGGCAGCGAAAAAGAAAGTTAAGCTTTCGCCGGGCGAGTTATACGTTAATATTGAAAATGTCTATAGAGTCCAAAAAGAAATTAAGCAATAACAGGCGAAGCTAATAAAGAATTACAAGGCTTAAATAGCGTTAGAAAAACAGAATTTATTGAAGAGTACGCTTACTGTATTAAAGCATATGCGCAACTCTTTATAACATTTAATTACATTGTTTCATATAGCGTTTTATATGTAAATTTATGCATGGGTGGTGTTGTTGAGGGTTAGGAAGTGTTCTTCAAAGGTGGGTGCACTTCAAAGGTAGTTCACCCACACTAGGTATTAAAAGTAAAGGGTGCAGGTAAGAGTTTACGTAAAAAGTGCCCAGATTTTTAAGAAAAGGCACGGGCTTTTTATACTCTAATAAGATAATTAAGCTTTCGAACTAAATATGGCGAAATATTATAATACGAAGGATCGGATCGTTATAGTTTTGTAGTCAGCATAAAGCGAATGCTAGGACGATTAGAGTTAAAAGCGGATACGTAATATTATTTAGTATTAGCACATTATGCTAGCATTCGCCTTTAACCATTTGCTGTTATCTTGCTTTTCGTTATCGCCTTTATTGAATTTGTTCCGATAACCGTAAGGGAATACCATAGACTTTGAAAACGTGGTAACGGAACGCATTTAAATATTCGAATTTAAGATTTTAATATTTGGGATGTTCGTATTGGATCTTTTTCTTATATTGTTCGGCCTGTTTATACCTAGGCAAATGCTTGCGATCGAAGTAATTATTTATTACAGTAGGCCGACAATATGTAAAGAAACGTTTCGCCATTAATAGCCGTTCGTCGCCAATGCAATCTGGGCATTATGCACTATATATAAGAAAAAGAAAAGGATTAGCGCTGGTATTTGGCTATGGTAGTTCAGTTTTGACCGGCGGGCAAGCTTTAACTTTATGCCATATACGATTGCGTTTAATCGTTTCTTTTTTATTATAAAATAAAACCATTAAATCGATAACCTTAATTTTTCGTTATACTAAGTTATTTTCAGCCAGGTTGTTAGGCTAGTAGCAAAGAATTTCCGCCAGTTTTATTCGCTCCGAAATTAATACATTAATAATGGGTTTAATATATTCCTTTTTTTTTACCCGGTACTTGTTTTTCGATATCCCAGGTAGGGCGATTATAAAAGTAATATTTACGGTATTCCTTAATTATCTGCCTATCGCGTTAGGCACGTTTGGTCCGAATCTTATTAGTTAACTGCCGGATCCTTTCCTTATCCGAGTAACGTTCGATTCGGTACTAACTCTGCTTTAAGCGCGCGCATTTCTTTTCGAACTTAAAGATTTCAGGATCCGGCGTTAAATTAGCCCAAATTTCGTTGGGCATTATGTCCGCTGTCGCTCGAAAATCGCGCGTAAAACTGATATATACGAAAAGTTGTAAAAGCTGGCTTTCCTTTTCTTTCTTTAGGAAAACATTTTATATATCGAAATTAGCAATTTCATTTAGGTACGCGTAATAAAAGGTAGCAAATTTAAGGTCGTAACGCATTATTTGGTCGCGCATAATATTTAGTACATCTCTTATAACATAACATAGTTAGCATATTATTAAAAAGCTATTAAAGTAATCGTAAAAGAGGATTTCAGATATAGACGGACAGAACATAAAATATATCGTTAGCAATATTCGAAACGCCTTTTTTAGCGAATCTAAGAACTCATTTCTTTTCGTATTCTGAGTTAAAACTTTGTTAACCTATATTATCGTTAAGCTTAGAATAAAGCATAATTTCGATTCCTAAAAGCGTTATTTTTCGAAATCAACGGAAAACGGGGATTTTAAACATGGATTTTTTCTAACAAAACGGCATACTTTGTTAGCACCTCGGCGGTTTCTTGTCGAATATCGCTGATACATCTATTGTTACGACCCAAGCCAGCTAGGCCTGCCAAAACGGTCCAGCTAAGTTTACGAAGTTACGCTAGTTCAAGGCTACGTAATCAGTGCTTAGCGGGTTTTAACTAAGCACGACTAAACATAACTGAATACGACTAAACAGTACTAAGCAACCGTTTAATAAGGTTTTGTTAAATAGAGATAAAGAGTGCTAAAAAAATTAAAATATATATGTTTATTATTTTATAATTTAAATAACTCCAGCTTATAATATAACATCGTTATTTAAGGCATTTGTGGTGTTACGAAACGTAATACAATTATTATATTTATTACTTAAATTTTTACGATACTTTTGTTAACATAAACCTATACGATTAAAATTTAATAATTAGTTAAATCTCCTAACTATTATACGTTATAAACTTTTATTTAATAATACCGTTAAACTTTGAACAATATCGATTAACTTTATATCTACTAGCAAATAACCCCAATAACCCATTTACCAAATTCCTGATTATCCGGACATTAAAATAGAATTCGAGGGCAAAAAAAAAACTTTACTTTTTTCGCGAAGAAGTTTTTCGACGCCTAGATGCTATAAACGAACACATTATTTAGTTTAAGAAAAACAATAATAATCTTACGACGTCCTTTTAAGTCGCCTATAAGAAACTTAAGAAAAAAAAAAGATTTCCGAGCCCGGGAAGCCCCCTCGAATAAGCTAGATTATTTAGCTAAATTCTACTAAGAAACTAAAAAGTCCTTAAATTTCCCAAGTCAAAACCTTTTAACGGAACCTGAATTAAATTATAACTATTTTTAACTTAATGCCGAAGATATTTTAAATATTTTCTTATTCGACGTATTATACCCATTATACGAATTAAATATACAGTTAAACGACTTACTAAAAACACGGCTATTTGGTTTAAACCCGTTATAAAAAAATATATTAATTTGCCAGTCGAGAAACGAAACCCGGCAATAATACGAATTTATAGCGATTACGAATAATTCGAATCAGTATTAATAAAAGTTCTCGGAATAGTAAACTAAAAAACAAAAGCCGAAACGCAAATCCAGAAATTACGATAAAAAAGATCCGTATCCAGTTACGGCAGTACGTTAATTTAGTCAACTGCAAAGCTGAACTAGGGACAAAAAGCATTAATAGTTAAGTTCTTCGACGGCCTAAAAAATGCAAAAAAAACTTTTCAAATTCGATCGGCCCGATTATTTATCGGATTATATCATTATGGCAGTCAAGATTAGCGATCGACAATACGCATAATGTATTAAAAGTACTAAAAGAAAGCATAATAACAAACCTCGATATACGGCCAATATTAACGCGTTTTGACGTAATAACATTTTTTACGGCATAGAACTAGGACTTATAGAACTAAGAGCCATTTATAAGAAGGAGTAGAGCTAAACCAAATATTATAATTATAACAAAATAAGATACAAGGTAGCAGGGTATAAAGCACCTAAAAAGCCTCGTTAAGATAAATGAAAACCTATACCTAAAAAACCATTTAGAAAAAATTAAAAAAACAGAAATAAATTTATTAATATAATTCGGCCTAAATACGTATTAAGTTTCTCATAACGAAAAATCCAATAAGGAATACAAAAAGCCAGAAAACTGCCTTAAAAATATTACGCACATAATAAAAAGCATTATAACAATAATTACGGAAATACTAAAATTAAATAAAAAAAGTTTATCTCAGAATCTCTAATCGATGCGGAAGAATATATGTTATATATTATCAATAACGAGAATATCCCGATTACGAAAAATAAAAATAATATATTTACAAACGGATTACATGAATGTACTATGAAAAATTCGATTTTCCAAACCGTACCAAAAATAATAAGGACGATAAATAATGATATCGATATTTTCGAACCATAGCCCTAGAAAATATCCAGCAATTAGTCGAAATAAAAGGCTGGCCCGAAAGAAAATAATTCCCGCAAAAAAACTCTTTTATTATTATAAATAATATAATTACCAAACAGAAAAGGAGTTAATCTAAAGTACGGTAAAAAAACATTGTTAGGAAGTTATTACGGATCTTTATTTTCAATTAATATTTATTATAAACCCTTATAAAAAGGTTATTAAAGAAAAAATACATTGATTTATAAGAGATCTCTAAAACGACGCATAATAACATATAATCGTAAATATAAAAGAATAATTTATTCGATAAAGAGAAAAATTGCAACAAAACCAAGAACAATTAATACAATTCGAAAGAACAATACGCCGATAACAACGATAAATATAGCAACTTAACGCGTTAAACGAAAAAATACAACCAAAATTCGATAAATTCGAACCAAAATTAAAAGAAAAAGGTTATTTATAAAAAGACTGCAGGATAACGAAACCCAAAAAAATCAAAAGAAATTCCCAAAAAGGGCGTTAAACGTAACGATAAAAGCCGTTAATAACCTTATCACTTTGGACATATGAATCGGAACGTACTAGTATATCGCAATAATAGATTACGGAGTTCTGGACGGGAATTATATTATATCAAATATAATTAATAAGCTTAAATCACTATAGAAATACAAATTAAAACCTTATATAATAACGAATACCGAAAGTTAGGAATTCGCTTATAATAACGGAAAAATCATACGCGAAATTAATTACCTTAAGATTTTTATCCAAAAACGATACCAGATAATTAATTTTGATATCGTTTTATTTAAAAATTACGATATAATCTTCAAATTACCATAGATACGCTAATACGAAATCTTAATTACTAAAAGGACTGGCCAAATAAGGTTTACGTTATATCTTATTAGTAAATAAAAAAAAAGAGAAATTAAGATTTTAATATTCGATCGATAATAACAACGAATATAGGTATAAGGATATGACAGATATTTTATTACCTAAAAGAACAAAATATAAGAAAAACGGGTATTAAAAAAATAAGACGTATTATTATTATTATTAGAAGGAAATTAGAGCAATTAAATAACGATTTAAAATAATATTAGCCCCAAAAGTTAAATATTTTGATTCATATATTACCATAATACCACAGATATAAATAGTTTTTCAAAAAAAAAACGCGGTACGAAATTACTAGAACATAACGAATAAAACCATATAATAACTTTTAAAAAGGATATTCGACAAAGTTTTACCTTATTTATAACCTTGACGGAAACGAATTACGTATTTTCCAAAAAAATACCTGGAAAATCGGTTATAAAAAGGATGGATTCGACCTTCGAAATTACTAACAGGATACCCGATATTTTTTCTATTGAAAAAAACAGAAAATTGCAATTTTTAATTAATTATCGGCAAATAAACGATATCACTATTAAAAATCGAATGTTATTACCCTTAATTACGGAAATAAAAAACCGATTTTACGAAACTAAATAATTTATAACATTCGATTTCAGAAATAGATATAACCTTATTAGGATTAAAAAAGGACATAAATGGAAAACAATCTTTAAAACGAAATACGGATTATTTAAGTATTTAGTTACGCTAACAGGATTTATCAACGTATTAATAATTTTCCAACGGATAATAAACTATATATTACGGGAATACCTCGATATTTTCGTTGTTTGTTATTTCGATAATTTTTTATTTTTTCGGAAACGGAAAAAGTATACGTAAGGTATATTCATTAAGTTTTTTAAACTTTATA
Organism: Monosporascus cannonballus; assembly: GCA_004154925.1. Classification (NCBI taxonomy): domain Eukaryota; kingdom Fungi; phylum Ascomycota; class Sordariomycetes; order Xylariales; genus Monosporascus; species Monosporascus cannonballus. The sequence goes on along the minus strand of QJNS01000003.1, from coordinate 165,211 downwards.
GGATATAAAGGTATTTTTTAAAGTAAAAAAAATTAATTTCATAAACAGAAAATGGAATATCTAAGATATATTATTATCCCAGGATATATTAGGATAAACCTTAAAAGAATTATTATAGTTACAGAATATGAAACGCTAATTACGGTTAAGGAGGTGTAAGTATTTTTCGGATTCGCTAATTACTATAGGAAATTTATTCGAAATTTTAACAACATTACTATATCCATAATAAACTTTACGAAAAAAATGATTTTAATAAATGGCAGATGCGGAAAAGATATTTTAAAATATCAAAAATACAATTATTAACAAATTAATATTACTTACATACGATTTAAACGGTCTTATTAAGTTATAAACTGATATTTCGAATTACGCGTTAAACGTAATAAACGGATAATAAAATAATTAAAGCAAACTGTACTTTATTATATTCTTTTTATATAAATTAAAACAAACCGAACTTAAGTATGGTATTTTAAATAAGGAATGTATAGCTATTGTTATGATATTTCGAAAGTTTAAATATTTTTAAAGGAAAATTTGTACCAGATCAAAATTTATACGGATTATTAAAATTTTACCCGATTTATTACGACCAAGGAGCTTACAAAACGATAATTTCGTTATATAAAAGAATTCGCGAATTTCGATTTTATTATTATCTATAAAAGAAACTTAGAAAATAACAAAGTAAATGCTTTGAACAAATAATTAAACTTTAAAGAGAAATTGGTTAAAGTCAGCTATATAATCTTTAATACTATTATAAAAGAATATTTACGCTTGCGATAAATTGCGATAATTCGGGCAGTACCTTTCGATATATACCAGAAGATCTAATAGTATAATAATAATTTTCTAGAAAACCAAAAAATAAACAAGATATAAATTTCAGAAAAATAATAAACATATTTTAGTACGAAAAATATACGAATATTAATTATACGGATATCTAGAGATTTACAAAACTTTAAAACAGTGTTATCGTATATATTCTTTTTTAAAATAAAATTAATAATATTAAAAATTATATAGCAATATAATATTTGCGGTAAAGTTAAAACTCGACGACATAAGCCATACAGAGAATTACAGCTATTACTAGCTGTAAAACAACTATAATATTTAATTACATTCGATTTTATTATTAAATTTTTTATATTAAAACATATAGTTATAGGAATATATTATAACAGCATTTTCGTAATCGTTTACCGATTTACGAAACTTTCTTTTTTAATATATTATAAAAATACAAACGCCGAATAAATAACATACATTTTTTTTAAATATCTTTTTCGTATATACGGATTATTAATAAATATTATTTTGAATAAAGGATTAATATTCGCATTGAAATTTTAACATGGTTTAATAACATAAACCGGTTTAAAGTAAAAATTATTTAACCTATTTAAACCTTATATAGATAAATAAATAAAACAAATAAATTAAATTTTGAAGATTTATTATCGATATTATATCAATTACGAACAGAATAATTAGGTTAAAAATTATTAATCGCATAATTAACTCATAATACTAGTTATCATAAAAATATCAAAATAATATCTGCAAAGATAAATTTTGAGTTTATTTTAAATATTTATTAAAAATAGGTAACGACAGTCTAATTAATATTAAAATAATTCTAACATTAAAATATTTATAACAGTTATACCAAAAAATAAAAATAAAAGTAAAATTCGTACGTAGTTAAATAAACCAATATTATAAATAAAAAAATTAAAAAATTAACTTCCGAAAAGGGGGAATTAGTTTTCATTATTACAAAAAACATTTAAATAAAACGACATATTAAAAAACTCGGTTTCAAATATGTTAGTCTATATAAAATAACTAAGAAAATCCCCAAAACAAATTATAAATTATAAGTTTTACTAAAAATTAAATTCTATTTAACTTTTTACGTTTTGTTATTTACATTATTAACAAATATAATTAAAGTATATATAATATAAAACAATATAAAAATAAAAAAGGAACAAATATATAAGATAAAGAAAATTCTTAATATATAAAAACAAAACGCATTTACTTAATATCTAATTAAATAAAAAAAGTGCTCGAATTTCGAAAATATCTGAAAACTCGCTAAAAACCTTATTAACGCCTAACGCCTATTAAAAAACTTTTATTAATAACGGCAAAACCACTGGAAATAATTACGTCCCAATTAACGTTTTCCAGCGGCCAAATAACGCCAGGCAGCTTAAGAAAAAAAGCCAAGGCGGCTAAAAAGGCCTCGGCGTTAGCCTGCTCCTAACGCTTTTACTTTTCCAACTTCTCCAGCAACTGCAATTCTTATTATACTATTTTAATTCCTTTTAAACGAAAAAATATTTTCTGTTTTCGAAAACAAATTAACCGCGTAATAACTTCGTTTATTTTTTGTTAATAACGTTTTTATAATTCCAAAAAATGTTCTTTTGCAAATACTTTTTAATATTTTAAACCTTAATTTTTAGCACAAATATTTTTAAAAAAAAATAAAGAAATATTATTATTATCATAAAAATAATTACGTTTAACGTACACCTTACATTTAGAAACGTTTTTTATTATTTCGCATTTCCAGCTTTTAAAAAACATAAGGATTACGGTATAACTTTAAAACTAAAATCGTTAAAAATAAGAAGTAGATTTTGACGTCGCGCTGTAAACGAAAGAACCTGACGACGATTTTTAATAATACGGATTAATATTTTAAGTAAAAAGGCTTACCAAAAAAAAAGTCTTAAGGGTAAGATTTGGGAAAAAAGGAGATCGTATTACGACTCAAGCCAATTAGGCCTACGAAAACGATCTAACTAAAATCACGAACTTTCGTTAATTTAAAGTTACGTAATTAGTATTTAACGGGTTTTAATTAAATACGACTAAGTACAATTAAGTATAACTAAGCAGCACTAAGTAATCGTTTAATAAAATTTTGTTAAACAAAAATAAGCAGTATTAAAAAAATCAAGATATATACGCTTATTATTTTATAATTTAGATAATTCCAGCTTGCAATATAATATCGTTACCCAAGGCATTTTTGGTATTACGAGACGTAATACGATTACTATATTTATTGCTCAGATTTCCACGATACTCCTGTTAACATAAACCCGTACGACTAAGGTTTAATAGTTGGTTAAACCCTCTAGCTGTCACATCTATTAAGCTTGGCGAATCGAATACCTTGTCGTGTAAAACGAACGAGAGGATTATCGAAACGGCGCAGAAAACGAATTTCCTAGTAAGCGAAAAGCAAAAAATAATTCTGTAATAAAGGCAGTTAATTAACAAACTTCGAATTAAGGCAAAAACAATAACATACGGCCTAAGTTTATTATCTGCTCTTTTATAATAAATAAATTTAATGGCCATAGCTGGGATATAATATCCGGTAATAAGGTGTCGCATAATTATTATCATAATATTTTTATAACTTAACGTCTTAAATCGTCTACAGCTAACAATCTCCTAAGACAAATGGCTTTTAAGCAATCGAAAGTTCTTATCGGGCGCCGATTTTTTTTGTTCGTATTTTTCGCTATTATTGGTAAAGGGTAAGGCCTTTATAATCTTTCGACAGAAAAATTGTTCGGCTGATCCATTTTTCGGCTTTTTCCGTTCGCTATTTAAAAACTTAACTAGCCGTACCTTAATATAACAAAGAATGTTAATAGCAGCAGGTAAACTGTATACGATATCGTTTGTTAGGAAAAATATTTGTATTATAAGCAATATTAAAAGTCAAAATAACAAATAAATTATTAACGTTTAAAACCGGCTTGCCGTTAATATTAGGCGGGCGGTAATTAAAGCGAAAAATTAAAATATACCTATAATATTATGAAATGTTAATCAATAATAGGCCATAACAGCAAGTTATTATATACAGAATCATAAGTTTTGTCGCACTTTATATACCTCCTTAGCATTATTCCGATCTATATATTGCCTATTTATAGTCGTATACAGTTATTAGATTTGCCGAATATACTTTTTGCCCGTACCCTATATGTGACGGCTAGGCGGTTTAACCAACTATTAAACCTTAAGTCGACGGGTTTATGTTGGCAGGAGTATCGTGGGAATCTGAGCAATGGATATAGTAACGTATTACGTCTCGTAATGCCAAAGATACCTTGGGTAACGATGTTATATTGCAAGCTAAAGCTATTTAAATTATGGATTTAATAAGCGTATATATCTTTTTTTTCTTGGCTTGATTATTTATAATTACGCCGTTAGTAATGATTACGATTATTTGGGATTACCTTTGATTACTGATAATCACTGATTTGGCAGTGATTACCGTTACGTAACCCGGGAGGTGGCCCGCATGCTCTTGCCTAACCGTTTCTTGAGACCGGAGCTTATCGGGTCGTAACACGACTCCCCCCCCCCTTAAATCTTGTCCTCAAGATTTCTCTCTTCTCTCCGTTTGGTCAGTATCTCCTCCCCCTGCTTCCAACTACATCGTTTCGCATCTCCAAAACTCGTCGTATTCTCCGTTTTTCTACCTTTCGTCGTACTGACCTCGTAAAAGCCTTTAACGAATTTGGTTACGAAATTATGCCTTGCTTTTATTATTTTTCGAAAAAAATAAGGTATAAAACAATAAAGAACGTTTTAAGGTATAAGAAATGTATTAATCGGGGTCGATCTTATAATAATACCGGTATACTTATTTTTTTCTTATAAAATATTCGTTGTAAACATTAAGGTTTAAAACGTAAAAAAACGTTTGCCGAAAAGCAATTGTTAAAGCTTTAACGACTTTATTTCGAAGTTTAACGTAAATATTAAGAAAAAATAAATAAACCTTTTTTTGTTTTATTTATTTACGTAAATAAAAGAAGTTAATTCGTTCGAAAAACATTACCATGGTATAATATAAGTTTTAATTATTAAATAAGTTAAAAAAATAAAAATATTAAAAATAAAAGGAATTAAAGGCCGTAATTACGACTGTTACGTTAACGTAGGCCGTAATCGATTAGCCCGATATCCCGGTTATTAATTGGTTAATTATTAATTAAAACGTATTTATCGTTACGAATAATATTTTTTAATAAGCGTTAAACGTTAATAAGATTTTTGGTAGATTTTTAGGTATTTTCGGAATTTAGGTATTTTTTGCATTTAATTAGGTATTGGGTAAATCCGTTTTGGTTTCGTATATTAAGTATTTTTTCCATTTTGTATGCTTATTTGTCTTTTATTTTTATATCGTTTTATATCGTATATATTTTGATTATATCTATTATTAATTCGAATAAAAAAATATGAAAAAATAAATGGAATTTGACTTTTGGTAAAAGTTCCAATTAATAGTTATTTTTTAAGATTTTTTTAGCGATTTTATATTGACCGATATATTTGAAAACGAGTTTTTTATTAGGTTATTTTGTTTAAATATTTTTTATAACGAAAAAAACCATTTCCCCTTTTTCGAAAGTTAATCTTTTTAATCTTTTCTGGTTATAATATTTATTTATTTAATTTCGTACGAATTCCAGTTCTATTTTTACTTTTTAATATAGTTATTAAATTATTTTAACGTAAGAATTATTTTGATATTAATTGCACCTTTATTGCGTATTTTTTTGTAAACTTTTGAAATAAAACCAAAATTTGCGTTTATAAATATTATTTTGATATTTTCGTAATAACTAGTATTATAAGCTAATTGTATAATTAATAATTTCTTAACTTAATTATTTTATTCGTAATTAATGTAATATTATATATAAGTTTTTAAAATTTAATTTATTCGTTTTATTTATTTATCCGTTTACGATTTAAATGCGCTAAATAATTTATAATTTAGGCCGATATATATTATTAAGCCTTATTAAAACTTTAATACAAATATTAATTCTTTATTTAATATATTTTTTTATTAATAATGCGTATATATTAAAAATATATCTAAAAAATATATGCCATTTATTCGGTATTTATGTCCTTTTAATATAAAAGAAAATAAAAATATTTCGTAAATCGGTTAATGTAACGAACCTGTTATACATCCACCTGGAGGTATGAGCAGTATCCGAAAAGGGTCTTGATTTGAAGGTAACAATAGGGCGAAGAATGATTCAGTGTGTTCGTTAAGGATATTTCAAGGTACTCCTCTTTCAATCAGAGAACGGTACAGTTGCCTCTGGCTAAGAGCTTAGATTGATAGCTAAGGAGCGAAACTAATTAGGTGGCTATTTACATAGGAAACCTGAAGTTTTTATACCTCCCTTTATTCTGCTGGTGTGCTACTGATCTTTTGGATCTGTTAGATCACTTAGATCAAAGTGATCTATGTGATCTAATAGATCAGTTAGATTATTCTAGGTTACGTGACTTAGAGTGTGGGGTTTTTTATTCCTGCAGCTCTGGGGCCTCCAGAACGGGTCTGCTTGGAGATCCGTAACAGTTAATAATTATAAAAATGCTATTATAATATATTCTTATAATTGGATTTTTTGATATAAAAAGTTTAATAATAAAATCGAATATAACTAAATACTATGGTCGCTTTATAACTGATAATAGATATAATTTTTCGTATAGTTTGTATCGTCGAGCCTTTACTCTGGCGCAAATATCGCATTGCCGTATAATTTTCTATACTGTTAATTTTATTTTAGGGAAAAAATATATGCGTTAAAATCGCTTTAAGGCTTCGTAAATCCCTAAATATCCATGTAACTAATATTCGTATATTTTTCGTATTATATCTTTCTGGTATTTTTCTGGCATTTATATCTTGTCCGCTTTTTGGTTTTTCAGAAACTGTTGTTATATTATTGGATTTTCAAATATATATTATTAGGTACTACCTGAATTATCGTGACTTGTCGTAGGCGTAAATGTCTCTTTATGGTAATATCAAAGATTATATGGCTAATTTTAACCAATTCTTTTTCGAAATTTGGTCGTTTATTTAAAATATTTGCTCTGCCGTTTTTTAATCTTTTTTTGGGGATAATAACGAAGTCGAAGTTCGCCAATTTCTTTTACGTATTTTAATTATTGTCCTATAAGCTCCCTGGTTATAATATATTAAGTATAATTTTAACAATCCGTATAAACTTTAATTTTGTGCAAATTTCCCTTTAGGAAATGCCTAAATTCCCGAAATGCCATAATAATAGCTATAAATTCCTTATCTGGAATGCCGTAATTAAATTCGGTTCCTTTTAATTTGTACGAAAAGAATATTATAAGGTACAATTTGCCTTAATTATTTCGTTATCCGGTCATTACGCTTAATATGTAATCCGAAATATCGGTTTTTAATTTAATAAAACGGTTTGGATCGTATATAATTAGTACTAACTTAATGGTAATCGCATTCTTAATATCCTAAAATGCTTTTTCCGTATTTGGCGTTTATTTAAATTCTTTTTTTTTCGTAAGATTCGTTAAGGGTATGGCTATCCTGTTAAAGTTTCGAATAAACTTCCTATAGTAATTGGCGAATCCAAGGAATACCTATATCTTTTTAACTGTCGTTGGCGTTTGCTATTTTGTAACTATAGCGATTTTCTTGAGGTTTATCCTAATATGTCCTGGGGTAATAATATATCCCAGATATTTCATTTCCTATATATAAAATTAATTTTTTTCTGCGTTAATAAGTAGCCTTACGTTTTGTAAAACTTAAAAAACTTTATGAACGTATTTTGCGTATATTTTTTTTGTTTCCGAAAAAATAAAAATATCGTCGAGATAACAAACGACAAAAATATCGAAGTATTTTTGTAATATATAATTTATTATTTACTAAAAGGTTATTAATACGTTCGTAAATCCTAGTAGTATAACCAAATACTGAAATAGTCCGTATTTCGTCCTAAAGGTTATTTTTTATTCTTATTTTTTCTTAATTTTAATAAGGTTATATTTATTTTTAAAATTGAATATTATGAATTATTTGGATTTATGAAATCGGTTTTTTATTTCCGTAATTAAGGGTAATGGTATTCGATTTTTAATAATAATGTCGTTTAATTATTAATAGTTAATTATAAATCGGAATTTCTCGTTTTTTTTAAAATACGAAAAATATTAAATATTCTGCTGGTAACTTCGAAAGTTAAATCCAATTTTTTTGTAACCGATTTTCCAAGTATTCTTTGAAAATACGTAATTCGTTTCCGTTAAAATTATAAATAGGATAAAATTTTATCGAAAATCCTTTTTTAAAAATTGTTTCATAATTTTAATCGTTATATTTTAATAATTTCGTATCTAATTCCTTCTTAAAAAGTTATTCGTATTTATAATATTATAATAATATATTAATTAAATGTTTTAATTCCTTAAGCTGTTAATTTTGTTATTTTAAATCGTTATTTAGTTATTTTAATTTCGCTTTAATAATAATAACGATATGTCGTATTTTTCTTTAATACTTATTTTTTTTGTATTTTGTTTTTTGGGTAATAAGATATTTATCGTATCTTTATGCTTATACTTATCGTTATTATCGATCGAATATTAAAGTTTTAATATTTTCTTTTTTTATTTATTAATAAAATATAAAACGAACCTTATTTAATTAGTTTTGCCATTAATTAAGATTCCATATTAACGTATATATGGTAATCCTAAGATTATATCGTAATTCTCGAATAAAACGATATCGAAATTAATTATTTAATATTGTCCTTAAACAAAAATCTTGAAATAATTAATTTCGCGTCTAATTTTTCTGTTATTATAAACGAATTCCTAACTTTCGGTATTCGTTATTATATAAGGTTTTAACTTATGTTTCCATAGTAATTTAAGCTTATTAACTATAGCCGGTACCATGTAATTCCCGCCTAGAATTCCGTAATCCACTATTGCGGTATACCAGTACGTTCCGATTCGTATTTCCAAGGTAATAAGGTTATTAATACTTTTTATCGTCGCGTTTAAAGCCTTTTTTAGGAATTTCTTTTAATTTCTTTGGGTTTCGTTATTTTACGGCTTTTTTATAAGTAATATTTTTATAAGTTTTATTTAAGTTTATTAAGCCTTGTTTATGTTTTTTCGTTTAACGCGTTTAATTATTATATTTATTATTATTATTAACGTATTATTTCTTCGAACTATATTAATTATTTTTAATTTTGTTATAATTCTGTTTCTTATCGAATAAATTGTTTTCTTATATTTACGAATATATTTTATTATGCGTTATTTCGATTATTGTTATAAAGATTTTCCGTAAATTAACGTATTTTTTTCTTAATAACTTTCTTTTTATAAAGGTCGGCCGTAAATATTAAATCGAAATGGAAGTTCGTAATAACTTTTTAATATTGTTTTTTTACGATACGTTAAATTAATTCTTTTTTCGTTTAATAATTATATTATTTATAATAACAAAAAGGGTTTTTTTACGGGCATTATTTTTTTAAATCAATTCTTTATTTTGGCTAATTGCTAAATATCTTTTAGGGCTTTGGTTCGAAATTATTAATATTATTATTTATTATTTTTATTATGCCCGGTACGGTTTAGAAAATCGAATCCTTCGTAATATATATGGATAATACATATATAAATATATTATTTTCATTTTTCGTAATTAAGGTATTTTTGCCGTCGACAATACATGGCATACATTTTGCCGTATCGATCGGGTATTTTTAGGCAAAATTCTTCTGTTTAATCTCGGTATTCGTATAATTATTCTTATAGCGCTTTTTGCTATATTCGCGATATTTATTAAGTTAGTTTTTTGGCTTTTTATATTTGTCGTCGAATTTTTTATCGTAATAATCCTTATTAAATCTTTTGCTTAAGGCCTAATACGTACTTGGCTTGGATTATGTTAATAACTTTATTATTATTTCCTTAATTATTTTTAAATTGTCCTTCTAGTATAAAAGTCCAGTTATCTTGCCGTAATTTCTTGGGTTTCTTATATTTATAGGCTTTATATTCCATTTTGCCATAATTAAAGCATTTAATTTAATTTCAATCTTATTTGTGAATAACGCTAAGTTCAATAGGTCCTAGCGCCGTTCCGTCAGAAATAAAAGGTACGTTTCGTTTTTTCCCTTAATTAAACTTGTTATATTCCGAACGTAAAGTATATTATTTTTTTTCTTATTATTTTTTAAACTGTTAATTATTAATTTTGATTATTTTTATAATATACCGGTCCAAAGTAATTAATCGTTAGATCCGAATAATCTTATTTTTTATATTATTTTTTAATTCTTTATAAAATATATCGATAAAAATATTAACTTTGTTATTTCTTTATTTTGCTTTAACCGCAAAACTTTTAAAGGTTACGGCGTATTTAAACGTAAATCTTTTTTATCGGAATTAGAAAAGTTATTAAGCCGTTAATCGTTTTTTATCCGGATTACCGAAATTATTACGCATTTTATTTTCGAAATTAGTATAAATTAAAAAAAATTTATTAATATAATTTTTCTTATTTATTTTTTTTATTTTTAGAAGATTTCTTATAATAGGTTTAAATTAATTAACCGTATTTTTTATTAAGCATATTTTTATTACTAAAATTATATCTGTTAAATTATTAAGGTTTGAAAAGTAAAAGTAAATTTGTACTTAAATTAAAAATGTTTAAAAATTACCTTTTTTATTGTAAGGTCCTAATTTTTTAAGTTTTATACCGACGAAAAAAGGTTAGGCAAATAACGTAGCCCTAAGTTATCGAACTTTCCCGAATTCAAGTCTAAAGCTATTAAATAAAGGTTTTTTAAATGTCAATTAACATTTTAACAGTATTAAATATTGTTTGGAATTTAACGGTACTATTAAATAAAAACTTATAACGTATAATAGCTAAACGGTTTAACCAATTATTAAACCTTAAGTCGACGGATTTATGTTAACAGAAATATCGTAAGAATTTAAATAATAAACATAATAACATATTATGTTTCGTAATACCAAAAGTACCTTAGATAACGATATTATATTATAAGCTAAAATTATTTAAATTATGGATTTAATAAGCGTATATATTTTTTTCTTTCTTAGCTTAATTATTCGTAATTACGCCGTTAATGGTAATCACGATCACTTGGGATCACCTTTGATCACTGATAATCATTAACTTGGCAGTGATCACCGTTACGTAACCCGGGAGGTGGCCCGTGTGCTCCTGCCTGACCGTTTCTTGAAATCGGAGCTTGTCGGGTCGTAACACTATAATTTGATCTTGGAATTTTCGCAAATATAAAAGAAAAAGTCCTATGTTATTTATCGCTTTAGACTTTTGATGGTTACTTTCTATTCCCTAATATTAAAGTTTTCGCAATATTAACCAAAATACAAAAATATATTAATACGAATTTTATAAAGAATTCCGAGGTATTTTGTCTGCATTTACTATACGATAATTATGCTTACTCTTTTTATTTTCTAAAGATCTTATTAATATTAATCTTTGTTTCCTACGGATATATTGGCTCAATAAAACGGATATTCCTCAATTATGCTTTATAAGCGGTATGTTATTTAACTATAAACTTCGATTTCTGTTTCGCAATTCGATTTTTTGCCTTACGTATAACAAAGCGTTAAAGAAAAACGGCGTAATTTTCCGGGATAAGGCTTACGGTAGTTATTGGGGTGCGTAAGGAGGTTATTATGTAAGATATCGTCCAGCTAGAACATTTGCCGCCGGGAGGCGCTCGAAACTTACAATGGTGGAAATATGCAATTATTCTGACCGAAACGATGATATAAAGATAAACCGGTAAAAAATAAAAAAGCGAAACGAACGAACGCAAGGCGCGGAAATTATTACGGCCCTTTAATAAGGGAGGCTATTCCAACCAATGTAACCCATGACGGCCATTTCTGGACGCTGGATAAACATATTATAGATAACAGAAAGGGCGAAGCAGGAAAATGGAAAACGAAAGATGTTAGAGCTGGGAGCTTCTGATAAAAGGGACAAGAACTGGTCCTTGGAAAAGTAGTTCCCTGAGCGCTGTACCCCACCGTCCAATACGTACATAAGCTACACAGAAAAATATACAGTACCTGCCCCGTGATCTTTGTCGGTCGATTCCCTTCAATGCTGGAGCCTGCTAAAATGGTAGCAGTTTCCGCCGGATTTGATGGTCTCGACAGCGCTTCCTGCATTTATAAAGTAAAATTATTTCATAATTATTTTAAAAGTTTAAAATTAATTTTTTGTAACGCAAACGTTACGCGAAATTAGACGTTATTAATTCGACTTATGATTATCATTACTTAAAACACTATTTTAGCGGATAATTTACGAAATTGTATAAATATTTAAAATTTATTTACGATTTTAAAAAAGCGTTATAAGTGCTTTGCAAAAAATAACTAAAGTAATATTTATAAAGTTTTTCGAAAATAAATACTTTTTTAAAACAATTATGATGTAATTTAATTTTTATATTAAGTAATTTATATACTATTTATAAAAAATAAGTTATTTTATAAAAAAAAGATATGAATTTCGTTAAACAAATTTGCCGCAATTATAATGCGTTAGAAGGCCTTTAAATATAATTATTAGGAGATGGTTTTCGAAAGCCAGGTATTAAACCGGCTAAAAAATAGATTTGCGGTAATTAAAAGAAAGAAAATCGACGAGATGACGGTATTTAGGGTTTGGCTTAATAACTTAATTAAGAATACGGTTTAAATATACTTAGTACAAATAGAATATGGCATTAATATACTTATAATACTTAAAAGTTTTATATTATTAATAAAGTTCTGTTGTTTATTATATATGAATATTTTTTATTATTTTACCATATATTTAATAATTTTGACTTAGTACTTATATACGATTATTTCAAATTATTTTTTTATTTATAGATAACCCGTGGATATTTTAAAATATTTGAAAATACTTACGGGTTACCTGTGAGAGTTTTTTTTTTAAAAAAAAAAAACAAAACTCCAATGAGTGACCTGTGGGTATTTTTTTTGGCGTGGGTTCCCACGGGTCCCCAAAATTTAGCGTAGGTATTCGTGGGTCACCCACGGGTACCCATTCCCTCACCCTAGGTGGAATGGATTGCAGCATATCTCATTGGCCCCTAATTTCAGTAGATGGAAATAGCAATTTTCCCAAATGGATGGCCACGCGGTGGACGTAGGGACGTCGACAAGGTACTTCGCTTTACTAGTATTTTATTGGGAGGTTATGTACTTTACTGCGTACCGCGTCGCTCTATACCGCGTCGGTTCCACTTCCATCCCGCTACGGCCCGTGCGCCCAGGACGCCACAAGATTTGCATTGGGCACGCCATAGCTTACTTATTATGGCCATTATGGCCATCGTGATAGCTTCAAATAGATTAATATCCATAATTAACTAGGTGGAGTGGATGGATTACGCGCCAAGGTTGCGCAATTATATGGCTACGCAACTGTTATAACCTAACGGTCTTGACTTCTTTTCAGACGGTCGGAATTACGAAAAGGTTAGTTCCGAACCAAGCCAAGACGTTACGTGACTGGCTTAAAGGTTTTAAGGCGCTAAATACCTTAAACCCCTTAAGCCAGCAGGAAAAGCTTAAAAGGTTTAACGGGCTTAAGGGTCTAAGCCGTTTAAATACTTTAAGCCAAAATAAAGATATATACGTTAATTATTTCCATAATTTAAATAATTTTAGCTTATAATATTTATTAATATTAATCGTTTATAATAAAGTATTTCCGGTATTAAAAATGTAATATGTTATTATATTTATTATTTAAAATTTTTTAATATTTTTTTAATATAAATTTATTAATTTAAGATTTAATAATTAATTAAATTTCATAATCCGTTAAACGTTATAAACTTTTATTTAATAATATTATTAAATTTTAAATAATATTTAACATTATTAAAATATTGATTAACATTTAGGAAATACTTATTTAATAATTTTAAATTCGAATTTGAAAATTTAAAAAAAAGTTTAATAACTTAGGGTTACGTTATTTACTGAATTTTTTTTCGCTTATATAAAACTAAAAAAGCCAGAACCTTATAATAAAAAAAAACCTTTAAATTTTTTTAATTTAAGCATAAATTTATTTCCGTTTTTTAAACCTTAATAATTTAACGGATATAATCCTAATAATAAAAATATACCTAATAAAAAATACGGCTACTTAATTTAAACCTATTATAAAAACATTTTTAAAAATCGGAAAAATCAATAAAACGGATTTTATTAATAAGTTTTTTTAATTTATATTAATTTCGAAAATAAAATACGTAATAATTTCGATAATTTAAATAAAAAACAATTAATAATGTAATAACTTTTATAATTTCGACAAAAAGAATTTAGGTTTAAATATGCCGTAAGCTTTAATGTTTTACGGCTGAAGCAGGATAAAAAAAATAATAAAACCGATATCTTTATTAATATATTTTATAAAGAATTTAAAAAATAATAAAAAATATAAAATTATTTGAATCGAATAATTAATTACCTTAAACCGGTATATTATAAAAGTAATTAAAATTAATAATCGACAGTTTGAAAAACGATAAAAAAAAATATGCTTTATATTCGGGATATAAATTTAATTAAAGAAAAAAACAAAATATACCTTTTATTTTTTATAAAATAGTACCGGGATTTATAGAATTCGGTATTATTTATAAATAAGATTAAAGCAAAATTATATACTTTAATTATAACAAAATAAAATATAAGGTTTATAAATATAAAAAACTGAAAAGATTACGATAAAATAATTAAATTCTTATATCGGAAAAATAATTTAGGAATAATTAAGGAAATAATAATAAAATTATTACCAAAATTTAGATTAAATATACAACAAACTTATAATAAAAGGTTTAATAAAAGCTCTTACGATAAAAGGTTTAACGAAAAATGCGAAAAATTAGGAACCTAATTTAATAAATATTACGAATATAGCAAAAAGTATTATAGGGATAATTATACGAATACCGGAATTAAATAACAATATTTTGTTCCAAAATACCCGATCGATATAATAAAATATATGTTATATATTGTGGATAACGAAAATATCCCGATTACGAAAAATAAAAATAATATATCTATATACGAATTACTTGCATATATTATAAGGGATTCGATTTTTTAAACCGTACCGGACATAATAAAAACGATAAATAATAATATTAATAATTTCGAATTATAACCTTAGAAAATATTTAATAATTAGCCGAAATAGAAAAATAACCTAAAGGAAAATAATACTTATAAGAAAACCTTTTTTTATTATAAATAATATAATTATTAAATAAAAAAAGGTTAATTTAACGTATAAAAAAATATTATTAAAGAATTATTACAAACCTTTATTTTCAGTTAATATTTATTACGGATCTTTACAAAAGCAAAATTATTAAAAAAATAATACGTTAATTTATAAAACATCTTTAAAACGATAATAAAAATAATACATAATAAAATATAATCGTAAATATAAAAAAATAATTTATTTAATAAGGAAAATAATTATAAAAAAATTAATAATAATTAATAAGGTTTAAAATAATAATACGCCGGTAATATTAATAAATATAATAACTAAATATATTAAACGAAAAAATATAAATAAAGCTTAATAAATTCGAATAAGAATTAAAAAAAATTACTTATAATAAAGCCGCAAAATAACAAAACCCAAAAAATTAAAAGGAATTCCTAAAAGAGGTTTTAAACGCGACTATAGAAAATATTAATAACTTTATTATTTTGGAAATACGAATTAAAACGTACTGGTATACCGTAATAATGGATTACGGAGCTTCAGGCGGGAATTATATTGTACCAGATATAATTAATAAGCTTAAATTGCTATGGAAATATAAGTTAAAACTTTATATAACGATAAAAACCGAAAGTTGGGAATTCGCTTACGATAACAGAAAAATTATACCCAAAATTAATTACTTCGAAATTTTTATTAAAAGATAATATTAGACGGTTAATTTCGATATCGTTTTATTTGGGAATTACGATATAATCTTAGGATTAATATAATTACGCTAATACAGAATCTTAATTAATAAAGGGATTAATTAAGTAAAATTTATTTTATACTTTATTAGCAGACAAAAAAGAATTAAGATTTTAATATTCGATTAATAATATCGATAAATATAGGCATACAAATACGACAGATATTTTATTATTTAAAAGAATAAAATATAAAAAAACGGGTATTAAAGAAAAATATAACGTATTATTATTATTACTAACGCGAAATTAAGATAATTAAATAATAATTTAAAATAATAAAAATAACCGTTTAAGGAATTAAAAAACTGAAACAATATGTTACCATAATACTATAAATACGAATAGCTTTTCAAAAAGAAATTCGATACAAAATTACTAAAATATAACGAATAAAACCATAAAATAATTTTAAGGAAAGATCTTTGACAAAATTTTACCTTATTTATAATCTTAGCGAAAACGAATTACGTATTTTTAAAGATTACCTGAAAAATCGGTTACAAAAAAAATAAATTCGATTTTCGAAATCACCAGTACAATACCTTATGTTTTTCGTATATAAAAAAATGGGAAATTAAGATTTATGGTTAATTATCGATAATTAAATAACGTTATTATTAAAAATCAAATATTATTATCCTTAATTACGGAAATAGAAAACCGATTTTATGAAGCTAAATGGTTTATAATATTCGATTTTAAAAATAAATACAACCTTATTAAAATTAAGAAAAGATATAAATAAAAAACAGATTTTAGAACGAAATACGGATTGTTTAAGTATTTGGTTATATTAATAGGATTTATAAACGTACCAGCAACCTTTTAACGGATAATAAACTATGTATTACAAAAATATTTCGATATTTTCGTCGTTTGTTATTTTAACGATATTTTTATTTTTTCGAAAATAAAAAAGGTATACATAAAATACGTTTATAAGGTTTTTTAAGTTTTACAAAACGCAAAGTTTTTTATTAACGTAAAAAAAATTGATTCTATATATAAAAAATAAAATATTTAGAATATATTATTACTTTAAGACATATTAGGATAAACCTTAAGAAAATCGCTGCAATTATAAAATGGCAGATGCTAATTATAGTTAAGGAGATATAGGCATTCTTTAAATTCGCTAATTATTATAAGAAATTTATTCGAAATTTTAGCAAAATCGCTATACCTTTAACGAAACTTACAAAAAAGAAAAAAAGTTTAAATAAATACTAGATACGGAAAAAATATTTCAGAATATTAAGAATGTAATTACCAGTAAGCCAGTATTAATTATGTACGATCCAAACCGCCCCGTTAAGTTAAAAACCAAAATTTCGGATTATACGTTAAATGCAGTAATCGAATAACGAAATAATTAAGGCAAATTATACCTTATTGCATTTTTTTCGTACAAATTAAAAGGAACCGAATTTAATTACGGCATTTTAAATAAGGAATTTATGGCCATTATTATGGCATTTCGAGAAATCAGGCATTTCCTAAAAGGAAATTTGTACCAGATTAAAGTTTATACGGATTATTAAAATCTTACCCTATTTATTACGACCAGAAAATGTATAGGACGATAATTAAAATATGCAGAAAAATTAACGAACTTCGATTTCGTTATTATCCCTAAAAAAGATTAAAAAATAACAAAAAAAATACTTTAAGCAAACGACCAAACCTCAAAAAGAAATTGGTTAAAGTTAGCCATATAATTTTCGATATTATTATAAAAGAACATTTACGGTTACGATAAATTATAACGATTTAAGCAATACCTAACAATATGCATCAGAAAATCTAATAATATAACGATAATTTCCTACAAAATTAAAGAATGGATAAAATATAAGTTTTAAAGGAATATCAAAAAAATTTAATACGAAAAATATACGAACATTAATTATATAAATATCCAAAAATCCATAAAACCTTAAAAAGGCTTTAACGTATATATTTTTTTCCTAAAATAAAATTAACGATATAGAAAATTATACGACAATACGATATTTACGCCAAAGCAAAAGTTCGATAATATAAGCCATACGGAGAATTACAGCTATTACTAATTATAAAACGACTATGGTACTTAATTACATTCGATTTTATTACTAAACTTTTTATGTTAAAAAATTTAGTTACGGGATTATGTTACGATAGTATTTTCGTAATCGTTGATCAATTTACGAAATTTTCCTATTTTTTACTATAGTATAAGGACATAAACATTAAATAATTAATATATATTTTTTAAAAATATATTTTTAATATATACGGATTATTAATAAAAATTATATTAAATAAAGAATTAATTTTCGTATCAAAATTTTGGTAAAATTTAATAATATAAATCGGCCTAAGTTACAAATTATTTAACGCATTTAAACTTTAAACGGATTAATAAATAAAGTAAATAAATTAAATTTTAAAAACTTATTTATAATATTATATTAATTCGAATAAAATAGCTGGGTTAAAAAATTATTACTTGTATAATTAACTTATAATATTAATTATTATAAAAATATTAAAATAATACCTGCAAACGTAAATTTTGGTTTTATTTCAAATATTTATAAAAAAGTACGTAACGATAATTTAATTAATATTAAAATAATTTTTACGTTAAAATAATTACGATAATTATACGAAAAAATAAAGATAAAATTAAAATTCATACCGAATTAAATAAATAAATATTATAACCAAAAAAATTAAAAAAATTAATTTTCGAAAAAAGGGAAATGATTTTCCTCGTTACCAAAAATATTTAAATAAAGTAACTTAGCAAAAAACTCGAT
The DNA here is from genome assembly GCA_004154925.1 of Monosporascus cannonballus. Lineage (NCBI taxonomy): Eukaryota > Fungi > Ascomycota > Sordariomycetes > Xylariales > Monosporascus > Monosporascus cannonballus. The sequence continues at coordinate 146,393 of QJNS01000003.1, read as the reverse complement.
TTCAAATATATCCGTTTATATAAAATCGCTAAGAAAATCTCAGAAACAAATTATTAATTAAAGATTTTATTAAGAATTAAACTTTATTTAATTTTTTATATTTTTTTATTTAAATCAATAATAAATATAAAAAAATATATATATGATATAAAACGATATAAAAATAAAAAACCAATAAATATATAAGGTAAAAAAAATCCTTAATATACGAAAACAAAACGGATTTACTTAATATTTAATCAAATAAAAAAAATACCTAAATTCCGAAAACACCTGCAAACCTATTAAAAACCTTATTAACGTCCAGCGCTTATTAAAAAAAATTTATTAATAACGACAAATACGTCCCAGTTAAAAATTAACCAGTTAATAACCGGGATATCGGGCCAGTCGGCCGCGGCCTACGTTAACGTAATAGTTATAACGGCGGCCTCCAACTATTCTTATTTTTTTTCGAGGTGTTTAAACTCCTTTATAATTTCTTCACCCTAAATACTACGACAAAATATTTCTATATTACGATAACAAAACAGCCGCCTTTGTTTTTGCAAATAATTTAGTTTGTTAACGGCGGTACGTAGCATTTTACGAACTTATTCCTTCTTACGCTTTAAACGGTCCTTTTCGTCAAGAAGTTTTTAGTACTTGGCCTTTAAAAAACCAAAAACATTATAAGGACCCCCATAATGGATATATCGCGCATATTTTAAAAACTTTCGAACAACTTTATATTCTGCATTTTCCTTTTTGTAACAGAAATAAAAAAGTATTTTAAAACCAAAACGTTTAATACGTTCTAAAAGAATTAAAGCGTTAATACATTTACGGGAACGAAATTTTTCGATTCGGCTAAATATAATAAATATATAAAAAAAAATTATTTACCGAAACTAATAAATAAATAATTTGATCTTTAGGGACAACAATCTTGGAAAAGGGAAGATCATATTATAACCTAACGGTCTTGGCTTTTTTTTCAAATAATCGGAATTACGAAAAGGTTAGTTCCGAACCAAGCCAAAACGTTACGTAACCGGCTTAAAGGTCTTAAAGCGCCAAGCACCTTAAGCCCTTTAAGCTAGCAGGAAGAGCTTAAAGGGCTTAATGGGCTTAAGGGTTTAAACCACTTAAGCACCTTAAGCCAAGGCAAGGATATATACGCTTATTATTTCCATAGTTTAGATAGCTTTAGCTTGCAATATTTATCAATACCAATCGTTTACAATAAGGCATTTCCGGTATTAAGAGACGTGACACGTTACTATATTTATTGCTCAGATTCCTACGATACTCCTGCCAACATAAACCCATCGACTTAAGGTTTAATAGTTGGTTAAACCTTATAGCCCGTCACAGCAACGGATCAGGTTATATTACTTTTAACTCTGGCCGATAATTATTTTACGGTTAAACAATATAACCTTATATTTATGTCTTATATGACTGCCATATAATACTTTATAAAAAAAAACCCTGCCTTGTGCTGGCTTAAATAAATTAGTCCTTCAGCGAATGTATTGCTCCCAGGATTACCTAATATAGGCGGAACATGTGTCCTTGTTCGGCCTTGTTCGGAGCATAACTTTATGCTCCGATATTGATTGGCCAATATGAGTTCCCTCGTGTCTGCTATCTACAGATACGCACATATCGGTGGTAGGGTTGTATCGAAACTGGATCTCTCGGCTATTTGGCAAAAGCGGATACACCCATCGGAGCGCGAGGGGACCTTCCATATTGACCAAAACCGCTCGCGATTCGATCGCCTTCGTCACATCATGCCAGAACGCGAGCGATTTTCAAAGACGCTGTTTTGTGTTGCTCCGCTGCGGAGCCGTGAAGGTGTATCGGCTGTTAAGGACCTTATTGCTCTTCTGAAAAACCCTTGCCGAGTTGCCTACCAACCGTCCCTCCGGCCAATTGAGGGCAAGTATCCGGTACCTGATTTTGATGCAAAGATTGAAGGGTAAGGACAAGCTAGCAAGTCGAATTGTGTTCTTAGTACTAATGAATCATTAATCCAGGATACGAAATCTTAACGGCAGATGGAAGCATGTCTCCGAGTGCTCCACGTCTTTACAATTTATCCAAGTGTGGTGCTTCGAGATGTAGGCTTTCCTATATCAATAGCTTTTCATACCAGCTAATGATTCGATTTGAGCAGAAGCCATGTCCGCAAGCTCGGGCTTAAGGGGTGCGTGCAACATCTGCGGACATATGTACAACGAACACAACCGGGATAAATGCAATGGGAGGGACCAGAAGAAAGGCAAGGACGGTAAAAAGAAATGGGTAAGGTGCAAGAACTGGTGGTATATATGTCAACAAAGTCATGCCGGGACAGAGAGGCCAGATGCCTATCAGATCCATCACGACTGTCCCTCTCATCCTGGAGGTGGCCCACCAGGCACAGAGCCAGGCGGTTCCTACGCTACATCCCAGAATGTGCAGCAGTTCGAGGCTGAGTGGGAATGGGATCCAACTACACAGTAATACTTTTATATGGACGCGGATGGTAATGTTCACTGGGACCATCAAGGGCAATCTTCGATAGCTGGGTAGCAGGACTGGGTGAAGCCTGAAATACATGTACTGTCAGGTTGACTGCGTTAACGTCACTAACCACTCCTTAACACGTTGTCTAATATCGCCCTCAGACATAATCGCGGTATTAGCTTCCTCGTCAGATATGTACTCTTGTCCTATATCAAGATCTGCGCGTGCTTGTACCCAGGGATGATCGTAAATATCCTTCCCGGACGGCTCCATTTCTAGAACCGCCCACCGAAATATGTCGCTGACCGCTCTTCTAGAAGCGGTGTTGTCCATATCACTTACCGTTGTGAACTTTCCTGTTGGAATAAAGTGACGAGGGATATCGTAAGCAAGCAGTAAATCATCTTCAGCCCGGAAACCGCTGTCCACAACCTCCTCTCCATCACCCATCACCCAAGTCCACCGTAAGTAGGCCCATTGATGTCTTTTACATTCGAAGTGAGCACGAATGTGCAGTTCAGCCTCGTTGACATCAATAGTGCCAAATGGTGGCCAAGGGCATATTGGTGGATTCTTGAAAGGAATGCCACTGGGGTCGATACTCCAACATTCATGACGCAGCCGCCATATATCTACCCGGGAGACTCGGTTTTCATGTAGGTAAGGCCCAGACCCGCGAAGATCCATAAAGGATTGAGGAGACCCTGTCCATTCTGCAACCTCGGGTACTGGCCGAAAAGGTAGAGGAGCTTGTAAAGTCTGAAGAAAGCGAATAATCGCATGGAATATTTTGGTCTTTCCGGAAGCCAAAACTCCATACCATAATGACGCGATGTTGGGTCGCCTGAGCGCAAAGATGTGGGCCAATAGTTCGAAGTTGCCGCTCTGGACTAGGGGACTGACTATTTCGATTATCGGGTTGCACCAAGCGCTGACAAGGTTGGAGTCGATGCCCGGTTCCCAGAATATTCCCCAGAGGGCGGATGCCAAGAAGAGGGGATTTGAGCTGAGGGTTATATAGTACGAAATGTTTTCATACTCTCTGTGAATGCTTTGAGTAGGGCCTAGTCTAGAGCAGGCTCTTGTGAGTGAGGATGGTGCCGGCAATTGGATTGCCGATATCGTTTGATTATGGAGCGGAAGTGTAAGTGCTATCGCGAGCGCGAGCGAAGATTGACTATCGAGATCATACAGAGAAGCGAATCTCGAGAGGAACTGTACCGCTTGCGAACTTGATGGCGGCAAGCAGTCGTGCAGATGGGCGTTGTCCACGACATGTGCCTTGACTCTGAACCTCAGATTTCCGTTGTATGCGACGGTCCAGGGTGGTCTCCATTTACCAGCTGGACGCCATCCCTGGCCAGGAGCAAGAAGAGCATTCCACCACCGCAATTCGTCTGCCGAAGTCTTTCCGATGTCAATGTCTAGGCAGGGCTTGTCTTGAGCAATCCCCTGGGGTTCGGTTGTAGTCGTCTTCGGCGGATGAGAGTACTGCATGGAGATTCCCTGCTTCTCGAGGAGGGCCATAGAAAGGATATATGCCCAGCCAAAAAACATCACAGTAACGCCATTGCTCTGGGTATCTGCGTATCTGAAACAATTATCCTCCGATATCGAGCAGAGAGTAGGACGACCACATGGCAGGGAAAGCTTCCAGCTTCGTTCTTCCGCGATCCTAGTCCGGAGGCGACTTTTGCATCCGGAAGATTTCAATTCCCAGGATGCCTGTCCTCTTATAGTCTGAATATTATGCAAATTCCCCGGCAAAGATGGAAGTCGATGCAGAAGGTCAGCGAGGTGGACAGTACCGTGGCTCATGCGCATCGATTTTGCTCTTTGGGCCAGACTGTTCCAGTGCTGTTTGCTGTGGGTAATAGTTTGCCTAAGCTGGTCTGGTGACGGTGCGACAGCATCGCTTTTATTTCCGTCAAATGTGAATGCCTCAGTGATGGCTGTGCTCGCTGGGCTTAGGCTGCTAGACGACATGATCGTGGTAACGAGGGAATCGTATTCTTGAATCATCAAGTAGAGAAGCTATTCCGCTTCTAGAGGGCGTGAGCGAAATATTACGTAGGAAGATATGTGTTACCTATAACCGAATAAGCCTGCATGGGGTGGACGTACGATGAGAGGGCTAATAGCAAAGGGTCGCAGGCGAGAACCCGTCTGCATACCGAGCAAGTGTTGGAAGAGAAGAGACAAGTGGCAGGCAGCTGCTTTTCGGAGTAGGAAAGTGGGACCGGAACGGATTAGCCATTGTCCTTAACAAAGGGTGATCTTTCTGCCAGCAGATTGGGGCGCTTACCAGCATATTGTGGGGCTCTGCTAGCGGATTTAGCGGCCTAAATCTGTTGGTTGCCCCCTTTGAATCTGACTTGAGCAACCGTAACAAGAACTTAGGCACCTCAGGATGCCTACCGAGACCCTTGATTGCTAATACAGGCGTAACGACTGGTTCCGCCAAAGGGGAGGCCCTGATCATCGGAGAACCTATCCTCATTTTGCCCAGTTTGAACTAAAGGAAATGGCTGCTTCTCGCACCGCTGATCTTTCTTTAGTTCGCAAAATGCCGTTTGCGGCTTATTCCAGGGAGGTGGCCCTCGTGCGTCTTCGAGACATCAACGGCATGCTTTCCGCCAGAGTGGAAAAGTTAAATCGGAGCTTGGAGGAAAGGTCAGAGAACTTAGCGTTGTCGACCTATCTTAGCCGATTACGTGACTACGGCGACGATTCGCTGTCCCGCCAGCTCCCCTTCGCTCAATTGATGATGCTGGTTACATTTACTTAATCTTAATTCCGATCGCCCTCGATAGTGCCTGCATATTTCCCAGGGATCCGGCGGACCTATCTTTCTGCTCTATTAAGATATATCTACCACGCAAGGTCGCCTTCAGTCGCAAGGTGTTGTTTTGGAGGGCCGTCCTAAATAAGTCGGCCAATTCCATGCGCAACCTTTCCGGATTTACCTTATCATCCCAGTTACCGACCCCGTGTCCATTCATCCGTAGCGCAGCGTTCCGTATCACCATCAAGCCACAAGAGGAGCCGTCTTGTTGCTGGGGGCAGGGCTGGCCCACATGTTAGTACCACCATCGGATGGGAAAGCCTGCCACTTACTGCCTCCTCGTATCCGAAGCCCAAGTCTTTGAATTCCGCCTGTGGTAAAAGTTAGTGCATATTTTACAGCTTGATATCGACTCCTACCTCAACCATTTTTCTCACACGAGTACGTTTTGCCTTGCTACGAGTGACATCATGGCCCGCCATTGAGTTGTAATGGTATATCATCCTTTGTTGTTCGTTAATCTCGAGCAACGTGAAGTGGTCCGTGTCGAGGTTTAAGGGGCAGAAATATATTTGTCTCGCATCATCTTTAATCTCGCGTCGGTATTTGTCGATTTTCCTCCTCCAAAGGCCAAATGGCTTCGCAATGGGGACCACCTTACCGTCGTTATCTTGGTCGAGCGGGACACTGAGGTCGTATCTCACGCAAGACGGCTTGTCGGTTAGTTCCATGGCGGCAGCAATGAGCCACATGTCGAGCCATTGGTCTGAGCGAAGGCCGTCGAATGACTCTAAAGACAATTCTACGGCATCACCAACTACGACCTCGTCGGAGTCGGATTTGTCAACTAGTTGGTACAGCCGTGCAGTTAAGTCATCAACGTTAGCGTTCGCGGACGCTTTTGGGATAGATTCCTGGAGTCCAATGTTAAGTATCCGTACAAAGCCGAAGGCGCAAATTGGATTTTGACGTACAGTCTCGAGGCCAAACTTGGCTTGCAATTCCGAGATCTCCTCAGACGGCAGCATGCCGCGTGACTCGAGTGATGCGAGGAAGAGAGACAGATCCGTTCGACCTTCACGACGAGAATATTGATCTGTTCATCAAGGATGGGGAATAAGCCATCCATGTCTGGAACCGCTCGGAGTTGCTCAAGAGCCTCTTCAAAAGCGTCGTCTGACATCTTCTCGTAGTCCTTGGTACGTCCAAAGATCAGTAGCTGATATGTCCCATGAACTGTCGAGCTTCCTTACCAAATCTTGCGCTGCAGGAGGATCCCTAAACCGGCTTTTGAAATTACGGTGCGTAGTTTACGCCCCTTGCCAGCCCTCTCAATGATCCGCCGCCTCCTCCTGAGCGCGACGTCTTTTGAGATGTTGGCAGAATGGCCAGTGGAAAGGTCCTCTCCAGCATTTCCTAAAGCCAACTTCCTCCGCTCTCTAGGCTTTTCCTCTTTATTTTCCTTTTTTAGGAGAGAGTCTAAAAGTAAGGATGCCACACGTTTCCGTTGCTTTCCTCGCTTCGTGAGAGGTGCCTCAAATGCTGCAACCTGCGCATCGTACCAGACAGAGACACCCATGTATTCGATCATGTTAAAGATTGTCGTTTTCCGGGAGCGGCGTTCGCCGGCCTCAAGAATATTAATCCATATGTGGCCGGACCAGGTTATCGGGTCTGTTGTCCAAATAGTGTCAAACCCTGCCACTTCATTGTCTCTTGGTAGCGGGTGGACACCGGGTTGCAGACCCCTAAGAATTGCCGAATGGGCTCCCGTGGGTGGCTCGCCTTGAGACCTACTCAGCTCGGCAACGACGTCAATCATCTCACCAAGGATATTTCGCAAGGTGGAGGTCTCTAGCCGAACTGGTCCATTCGTTCTCGGGATCTCCTCGGTTTGAGGCGATTGCTGCTCGTGTGGGATGATTTGGGCCTCTGGTGTCGATCGAAGGACCTCTGGCTTTACCAGTTGCTGTTCCGGCTCGAACGGTGAAGCGGCGGGTACAAGATTATTCGGTTCGTCAAGATCCATTAGCCGCGTTGGGGAGATCTCGGCCGTTAGGTTCCTATCATCCGGGGCCGTTGTCGGACGCGCTGTTGAGTGACCAGCTAGTTGCGCAAAACGAGCCTGTACGGCAAGCCCGCCGTGACCGGACGTTGTTCCAATGTCGCCATTCTTCCCATGAATCAATGCTGTGAATGGAATAGCAGGCCCCGGCCCTGGCTTGTGGGGAGGGATTGCCGGACGTTGGTTTATTGGGATCTGAGTCCCAGCGCATGAAGACTCAGCGATGCCACCTTCTTGCGTCCTGTCACTGACCGTGGTTGACTGCCCCTGGATGCCGGCGGCAAATGTGTCTGCCGAAGGCAGCACAAGAGCAGAAGAACTGTTCCCCACAAAGACGGCCGAACCTGGAAGCCTTTCAAGGGAGAGAGGCTGGTCATTGGAATGGCCAGAGATCTCGGCAGATGCCTGGGGTGTGACATTCCATGCTGCAATTTCTCCCGGGCTTTTGACCGTGTTGTCCACGCGTTCTCTGGTCTTGACGGATTTAGGGTTACGATACGAGGGATCTGATATCTTGCTCCTTTTTCGTAATCGTGCTGGTGAGGTTTATGACTTTTGGCCCTCGAGGTCGGCTTCATCGCCATCTTCTTGGAGGTGTCTCGGGATTTCCTTTACGAGAAACCGAGCGATAACAGGGGCTTTCTCGCACAAAGTTTGCACGGCGACCAGGTACTGAACTTGGCAGTTAGTTTCCGACCTGCAAGGCATGATAGATTTGACTAACCTCTGGCCGAGGGAAAATCTCGACGGAGGCCGCCGCCGAGATGAACTCCTTAAATAATCGTAATGGATCCTGGGCCATCCTGCTGGTAGGAGAAATAATTAAAGTACTAGGTAAGGTAATAAGAGGGTGAGACTGCGTATTATTTACGTCGGTTGAATTGCTGGAAAGATTTGATTGAAGGAGGACGAGCGACGGAAAGCGAGGGCGCCTCGATTTATGTAGGGAATCCTCTTCTGTGTGTCCAGATGGGAAGGGGCTGGGACATTAGCGGTCCCCTGCCCTGCGATGCCGATCAGTCTCCTCCCAGCTCGATAACGCATTCCAACTCCAGGTAGTCGTATGACAACGGCTCAGCTAATCCCTTAATAGTGAGTGCTTTTGACCAACAGACAGGGGTTGTTGCATCGGCTACCTCACGGTTCGATCGCGATTCCCTTTAAGCCTTTCCCAATCAAGTGATTCAGTAAGGCCTCGGGTAGACTTCATTCCGGCTAGGGTCCATCTTGATGTCATGAGACGCTTGGGAGCTGCTGAATCTTCGGGTTGGATGGGCAGAGAAGCCAGGGGCGGTGCGTACGGCGGTGTCATTTCGGTGCTCTGGAGAACTGAAATGCCTCCTAGTCAGCCTAATATGCTCGATGTAACGAAATGGCGCCAAAGTTGCCACGACATCCTTGCCGTACCTGCGCCGGGAGGAGGGGGGGCAAATGGGAGTTGCCGATGCTCATGCCATGATGCTCACATCCGGATCTCCCCCCCTTCCATTACGCCCCTTGGTCCAATGAAAAACCCCCGTAGACACCCCCCTCTTTCTCTTTACTCCACCGATGCACTTCATCAACCGTCTAGAGGCACCTTCTTTGTTGAATTCTGCCTTGCCATGGCGGATATGACCCAGGTATTTCAACTGTACATCCAGGGAGGTGGCTGGCAGGCATCGGGTGCGGGCTAGGACAGGGGGTTGATCAGGGGTCGGTATAATGTTCAACTGATGCCGGCCAGCATGTGGTGCCCTGAGTGGCGAGGTCGATGTCGAGGAGGACGCCAAATAACCCTGCCTAGGTGGGCCAATGCCCCAGAACAGTCAATGTGGAAATCGGTGAGCATATCACACCTAGGCGTCCGGTGTCGCGGAAGCATTGAATACAAACCGTAAGGTCGACTCCGGAACAGGGAGAGAGACAACAATATCCGAGAGCAAATCCATCGACACCAACTGTTTCGTCTCTCTTCCCGCCGTCCATCCTTGTCACTCTTCCCGAGGGCCTCCCTCAGTCTTGCTGCATGACCGTACACCCCCGTTCCTTGTCCACCAGCATCTAGGCGCGGGCTACCTCCCGACGAAACTGTTACACTGCCATTGTGGGACATTCTTTGGTTCCGCTCTCCAGAGTTCATACCGTGGGAGGTAGTGAGATGACAGCTAAGTATGGAGCTTTTTCTCGAACCTCAGAATAGCATGAATTAATAAGGATATGGTTAGCCCGAGATATGGACAGCCCGGGTTAATACTACCGAGGAGATGCCGTTTAGGGGGCTTACGTTGTACGAATTGCCTTTTTTAGTATTACAAGAAGGTATTGCTGAGGTGGTATATGCGCTATCCTTTAAGACGATCGTGCACGACGGCGGTGTTAAGATCTATTCGTTCCAAGAGGTGCGGGGAGTATCGGGCATGAAAGGGTTGGATAATAATGTGAGACGTTACGCCTCGTTATGCTTTTGGCCTGATAATTAAGCATGCTGCGGAAAGATTGTAAGCGACTTCTCTTCGAAGCTTGATCTGCCGCGAAGCCTAGAGACGGTCGAAAGCATTGACGCAGACCACATGCAGATAGCGAGATGCAGCGACCAAGCCGAACCGCAATATCGGACCATCCTTGGTGCTCTGAAACAGTTTATTCGTGGCCCGTCGGTTGGCGAAGATAAGGCCGGGACCGAGGAAGAGTTGTCGAACATGTTACGCGTTGGAATCCAGAAGGTAAATATCCTATCTAGCTGGATGCACGAAATGTCGCCGACTTTACTAACGCGTTAGTAACCATAAGCTCTCGACACCCGGGAGGACCGAATTGCATCCCGGTCGCTAGACCTTATCACGGGACGGGCACTTGGAACATGAGAGACAGGATGGGCGCGGGAGCTTTACCACACAGTGTAGGTAGAGGAACGATAACGAGCTCCAGCATGTGTTAATGGAAGAATAGTTCTCGTGCCGTACACCAGCAATTCAAACTGTTAGGGGAACCGGAATTCTCGAGAAATTGAAAGATCAGCTCGGCCATAATTAGCCTCAGACGAGCGGCAAGTCCCGGCCAAGGGTATCTCTCTACGGACTGGGCGGCATTGGGTACTTTGGACCAAGCCTGTAGTTGAAAACCGCATGATAATTCAGATGGGAAAACGCAGATCGCGCTGACCTACGTGTACTGGCTGCGGGAGTCGTACCCGGGACATGTCGGTCATCTGGATTCATGGCAGCAACGCTGAGCGGTTTCATCAAGTTCGTCAAAGATGCCTGGGCTGTGCCTCGGAACACCTCTTCCAGTCTCAGGGGAATGCTCGCGAGGCATTAAAAACAGAGGCTTCCCCTGCCGCGACGAGGTATTAACAGCAAACCAAGACCTTAATCGTACCTTTTGAGGAACATAGCGAACAGGGCATCCTGGTTCATATCGCCACCTCGTCTTGCCGACCCCCTATAAGCCCCCGAACAGGCAAAGAAAACCTTGGCTTATGTTATTTAATTTCAAAGCGCGCCATAATAGTTCGCATAATTTTCGAAAGGTATTGCTCGGAGGTATTGCTGGGGCGAGAACAACGATAGAGAAACCAAATGGCCGATCTTATGAACCGAGGTGGGTTCGTTAAAAAGTCGCGAAAAGCAAGCGTAAGCATAACCTCTTATGCAATAAGCAAACGTAATCTTGTTTGCCCGTTTCGTTATCGATTAATACCTTTACCTAACAACTTGTAAGGGGCAATATAAGGTGGAATGTCGTCAGTTGATATAAAAATAAGACGTTTCGGGTTATCATACTTAACCGTCGCACTACGAAAACTAAAGATAATAACCGTCCTGGCAACTAATATATCACAGACTTCTTATGCCTTACGCATAAGAACCCCCCTGAACCGAAGCGAAACGTCCTTACCATTATGCGAAGCACTATTATTATGCTTTGGCTCGATCAGCTTTCTTTTGTCATCATAAAATCTTATTATGGGTTACTTCAAAACAAGCTGTAAAGGCCGTTGGTTTATAAAAAGGTTATCGCCCTTCCGCCTTAAATAGGCTTTTACCAGGAAACCTTATTCGTTTTATAAACGATCTGGCTCGAAGCATGGATATTAACGACAAAGATTTTACCTATTATAACGCTCTCGTAAACGAATTCATACCCTTCGTATATGGAGCCACAGCCCCCCTAGCAGCAAAAGATATGTAAAATCCCTCCCAAGGAGATTCATGGGCCGTCTGGGACGGTTAATTATATCCCGTATAGCTTTAGGACATAATAGCTTCACTTCCTTGGCTGGAGTTTAAGGTTGCCATAAAGTAAGGTACGAACCAGTTTAATAAGTAACTTAGTAACTAACTAATCACAATAACGGTATGAATTTTTAACTAAATATAAAAACTGTACCGTATCCCCCAACCGAAGCTTATCTCCTGCTTCAAAATCCGGCAGGCATTACCTTAGGTATGCCATATCCGCAGACCGCTTGTCCATTTACGGGACTTTCAGATTTAACGTCGTAACAAAGGTAAGAATCCCATTTCGCGCAGCTTAGACTTATAAACCTAATTAAACGGAAAAAGCTACGTTAGGCCTTTGCAGAATTGTAGCTGCCAAAACATGCGGCGGCGACCAGAACCCCGATGTTAGAACCATGGATGCAACGGCCGCCGGTTTTTTAGTTTCTCCAATTTATACCGGCATTAACGTAAGAAGTCTGAACCGGGGAAATTTATTTGCGAAATTTGCGGGACAATTTTTACCAGGTCGATAACAATGAAACGCTATGTCCAAAGATTCCACTAGTCCTAAAAACAAGACGGCAATATGTATCGTGGATCCGGTAAGGTTGGGCAATCGTTAGAAGTTTGTAACGTCCAAGGATTAGGCGGTGCCGCTGTACGGATCTTGGTTGAAGAGCTGCGTGCTAATTAATAGGGATCCGCTTGTAGCCGCCTGGTGTCGTTTTTCGGCTCCCTAATAGGGGTGACCCCATTTCGGGACCCCAGAATGATCTTTATAATTGGCCTGTTCTAATAGAAGTACAGGGGAACCCTAGCCAAATAAGTAGCTTAATTCAACCACCTTTCATGGCTGCGTTTCGCTTATAAGTCAAACACCCGGTCAACGCACCACCCCCTCAACGCCCCACTCCCAATTTAAGGCTATCGCCAAGCTATCTATATACTTTAAAAACCAATAACTTAATAACTAATTAAGTAACCCATATCGGGTTTTAATAAAATCGCATTACTATATAATTAGGATTATTAATATAATATTTGCTTTCTTTATCTCCTTCGTCTTGGGTTTCGTTTTGCGAAATAATAACGGAAGGTTATTACGCGTTACCCTTCAGCCCGGCCTTTATTTGCCTAACATTTTTTAACCGTACGAATTCTTTATTAAGGTCAGCTTTTACGTTCGTTAACTTTTTTGGGCGTACCTTTTTAAGGGCTAAAATTAATTAGTTATTATAAGTTTCGAAAGCGGTTAATTTATTATTAAATACGTTAAGTACTCTACCAAGTTTACGAAAAAAAAAGTTGAACGGTAGTTTTCCCGAAAATTAACTCGACCTTAATTAAGGTTTTCTTAAAAACCCTTATATCCTTTAAAAATTTAAATATATTAAAACTTATTAAAGTAAATAGCGAAAAAAAATCGGGCTGTTATAGAATAATAAATAACTTGGCAACCAGTCAATTTCCCGTACCTTCGTTTTTCTTTACATATTTACTTTTTAAAGCCTTATTTCAATTAATAGGCCATATTTCTATCGCTTTAAAACCACTTATTATATATCGTAAAACTTTTATAACTTCCTTCTAGGCCTTAGCAAACGCCTACAGGAAGTCCGTTTTATCTATTACCTCCGAAACCTTTCCGTAATAACGCTCCCGGAACCAATAACGGAACCTACGCTTTAAAACAGAAAAAACACCTATATCAAACGGTTATTATACATACAATAAATATAAGGGCAAAAAAATAATATAAATTTTATTAATTAAGCAAGTCCATATATATTTTTAATAACATAACTATTATGGCCGTTAATAATAAAAAACCTTTATTTTTGCAAATTAATAGGCTTAATATAAAGAATAAATATTTTTTGTAATTATTTTAATTTAATATCGGTATTAATCCAACTATTTAAAAATATCATAAAATATTAATTTTTATATAATTAGTTTTCCGTATCGGGAAACTATTATTATTATACGTTAACGCCGTTAAATATAATTAACAGAAAAAAAACGCGCCTATTTTGTTATGACCTAACAGTCTTAGCTTCTTTTCGGACGGTCAGGACCATAAGAGGAACGGGTCCCACCTTAGCCAAGACGTCACGTAACTAGCTCAAAGGTTTCAAAGCGCCAAGCACCTTGAGCCCTTTGAGCTAGTAGGAGGGCTTAAAGGACTTAAAGGTTTTAAGGGTTTAAGCCGTTTGAACACTTTAAGCCAAAATAAAAATATATATGTTCGTTATTTCAATAATTTAGATAATTTTAGCTTGTAATATAATATCGTTATCCAAAACGCTTTTGGTATTACAAAACGTAATACGTTATTATATTTATTATTTAAATTCTTACGATATTTTTATTAATATCAATCCGTCGACTTAAAGTTTAATAATTGGTTAAATTGCTTAACCGTTATACGTTATAAATTTTTATTTAATAATACCGTTAAACTTTAAATAATATTTAATATTGTTAAAATATCGATTAATATTTAAAAACCCCTTATTTAACAATTTTAAGTTCGAATTCGGAAATTAAAAAAAATTCGATAATTTAGGGCTATATTTGTTGAACTTTTTTTCGTTTGTATAAAACCGAACAAACTAAAATCTTACAATAAAAAAGGTAATTTTTAAATTTTTTTAATTTAAGTACGAATTTACTTTTGTTTTTTAAATCTTAATAACGTAACGGATATGATTTTAATAATAAAAATATGTTTAATAAAAAAATGCGGTTAATTAGTTTAAATTTATTAAAAGAAATTTCCTAAAAATAAAAGAAATAAATAAAAAGGATTTTATTAAAAAAAGTTTTATAATTTATATTAATTTCGAAAACAAAATGTGTAATAATTTCGGTAATCCGGATAAAAAACGATTAACGGCTTAATAATTTTTATAATTCCGATAAAAAAAACTTACGTTTAAATATGCCGTAATCTTTAAAAGTTTTACAGCTAAGGCAGGATAAGGAAACGACGAAACCGATACTTTTATCGATATATTTTATAAAAAATTAAAAAATAATGTAAAAAATAAAATTATTCGGATCGAACGATTAATTGCTTTAAACCGGTATATCGCAAAGGTAATTAAAATTAATCATCGACAATTTAAAAAACGATAAAAAAATAATATACCTTATGTTCGGGATATAAGTTTAATTAAGGGAAAAAAGAAATATACCCCTTATTTTTTACGGAATAGCGCCAGGACTTATAGAATTTGGCGTTATTTACAAATAAAATTAAAGCCAGATTAAATGCTTTAATTACGGCAAAATAGGATATAAAGTTTATAAATATAAAAAACTTAAAAAGTTACGACAAAATAATTAAACCCCTATATTAAAGGGATAACCTAGGAATAATCAAGGAAACGACAGTAAAATTATTAATATAATTTAAGCCAAATATCATCAGGTTTTAAATAAAAGGTTTAATTAGGCCTATTCCGATAAAAGATTTGACGAGGAATACGAAAAGCCAGAAAATTAATTCGATAAATACTACGAATATAATAAAAGGTATTATAAGAATAATTATACGAATACCGGGATTAAATAAAAAAACTTTGCTCCGGAATATTTAATTAATATGGCAAAATGTATGTTATGCACTATCGACGACGAAAATATTCCGATTACGAGAAATGGAAATAATATATTTACGTACGAATTACCTGTATATATTATAAGAAATTTGATTTTTCAAATCGAATTAAGTATAATAAAAATAACGAATAATAATATTGACAGTTTCGAACCATAACCCCAAAAATGTCCAATAGTTAGCCGAAACAAAAAGCTGGCCCGAAAAAAAGTAATACCTGCAAAAAAACCCCTTTTGTTATGATAAATAATATAATTACTAAACGGAAAAGGAATTAATTTAACGTACGGTAAAAAAGCATTATTAAAAAGTTATTACGGATTTTTATTTTTAATTAATATTTACTATAAATCCTTACGAAAAAAAAGTTATCAAAAAAATACGTCAGTTTATAAAAAACCTTTAAAACGATAACCAAAATAACGCATAATAAGATATAATCGTAAACATAAAAAAATAATTTATTTAATAAGAAAAGAAATTGCAAAAGAATTAAGAATAATTAATACGGTTTGAAGGAACAGTACGCCGATAATAACGATAAATATAATAGTTTAATGCGTTAAAAAAAATACAAATAAGGCTCGACCGATTTAAACAAAAATTAAAAAAAGAAAATTACTTATAAAAAAGCCGCAGAATAACGAAACCTAAAGAAATTAAAGGGAATTTTTAAAACAGGTTTTAAACGCGACGATAAAAAACGTTAATAACCTTATTACTTTAGATATACGAATCGGAACGTATTGGTATATTATAATGGTAAACTGCGGAACTCTAGGCGGAAATTATATTATATCGGATATGGTTAATAAATTTAAATTATTATGGAGATATAAGTTAAAACCTTATATAGCGACAAATACCGAAAGTTAGGAATTCGTTTACGATAACGGAAAAATTATATGCGAAATTAATTACTTCGAGATTTTTATTTAAAAACGATATTAAACGGTTAATTTCCATATCGTTTTATTCGAGAATTACGATATAATCTTAGGATTATTATAAATACGCCAATACGGAATTTTGATTAACGGCGGAATTAATTAAATAAAGTTCGTTTTATTCCTTATTAATAAATAAAAAATAAAAAGATTAAGATCTTAATATTCGATTAATAATGGCGATAAATATAAACATAAATATACGACAAATACCTTATGATTTAAAAAAATAAAATATAAAAAAAACGTATATTAAAAAAGATACGACGTATTATTATTATTATTAAAGCGAAATTAAGGTAACTAAAAAACAATTTAAAATAACAAAAACAATAGCCCAAAAAATCAAAAAATTTAATTAATATATTATTATAATATTACAAATACGAATAACTTTTTAAAAAGGAACTTAATACAAATTTACCGGAACATAATAAATAAAATTACGAAATAATCCTTAAAAAAGGATTTTCGACGAAGTTTTGCCCCATTTATATTTTTAACGGAAATAAGTTACGTATTTTTAAAAAATACTTGGAATATCGGCTATAAAAAGGATAAATTCGACCTTCGAAATTACCAGCAAAATACCTTATATTTTTCGTATTTAAAAAAATAGGAAATTACGATTTATAGTTAATTATCGATAATTAAACCACGTTATTATTAAAAATCGAATATTATTACCCTTAATTACGGAAATAAAAAACCGATTTTACGGAATTAAATAATTTATAATATTCGATCTTAAAAATGGATATAACCTTATTAAAGTTTTTTAAAAAAAATACGAATAAAAAACAGCTTTCAAAATAAAGTACGAACTATTTAAATATTTGATTATACAAATAGGATTTACGAATATACCAGCGACCTTTTAGCGGATAATAAATTACGTATTACGAAAATACCTTAATATTTTCGTCGTTTGCTATCTCGACGATATTCTCATTTTTTCAGAAACGGAAAAAATATATGCAGAATACGTTTATAAAATTCTTTAAGTTTTACAAAACGTAAAATTACTTATTAATATAAAAAAAAGTTAGTTCCATGCATAAAAAGTAAAATATCTGGAATATATTATTATCTTAAGATATATTAAGATAAACTCTAAGAAATTCGCTGCAACCATAGAATAGCAAACGCCAAACACAGTTAAAAAGATACAGGCATTTTTTTTGGATTCGCCAATTACTATAAGAAATTCATTTAAAATTTTAGCAAAATAACCATACTTTTAATAAATTTTATGAAAAAAAAGATTCAAATAAATATTAGATACGGAAAAAGTATTTCAAAATATTAAAAATGTAATTACCAGCAAACCAGTATTAATTATATACGATCTAAACCGCCTTATTAAATTAAAAACCGATATTTCGGATTATGCGTTAAGCATAATAATCGGATAGCGAAATAATTAAGGCAAAATATACCTTATTATATTTTTTTCGTACAAAATTAAAAGGAACCAAATTTAATTACGGCATTCCAAATAAAAAATTTATGGTTATTATTATGGTATTTCGGGAATTTAGGCATTTCTTTAAAAAAAAGCTTATACCAAATTAAGGTTTATACGGATTATCAAAATCTTACCCGATTTACTACAACTAAAAAGCTTACAGGATGATAACTTCGTTATGCGGAAAAATTGGCGAACTTTAACTCCGTTATTATCCATAAAAAAAATCAAAGAACGGCAAAGTAAATGCCCTAAGTAAGTAACCAAACCTTAAAAAAATTTAATTAAGGTTAATTATACGATTTTTAATACCATTATAGAAAGATATTTACGCCTACGACAAATTACAACGATTCGGGTAATATCTTTCGATATACATCAAAAAATTCAGCAATATAATAATAATCTTCCAAAAAACCAAAAAAACGAATAAAACACAAATTCCAAAAAAATACCAAAAAAATCTAGTACGAAAAATATACGAATATTAATTATATAGACATTCAGGGATCTATAAAACCCTAAAAAGATTTTAACGCATATATTCCTTTCCCAAAATAAAATTAATAATACAAAAAATCATATAGTAATACGATATTTATGTTAAAACAAAGGCTCGACGACATAAGCCATACGGAAAATTACAGCTATTATTAATTATAAACCGATCATAATATTTAATCACATTCGATTTTATTATTAAGCTTCCTATATTAAAAAATCCAGTTACGGGAATATATTACGACAACATTTTCGTAATTATTAATCGATTTACGAAATTTTCTTATTTTTTACCATATTATAAAAATACAAACGCCGAACAAATAATATACATTTTTTTCAAACATATTTTCAATATATACGGATTACTAATAAAAATTATTTCGGATAAAGGATCGATATTTGCATCCAAATTTTAGCAAAACCTTATAACATAAATCGGCCTAAATTACAAATTATTTAACGTTCTTAAACCTTAAACGGATAAATAAACAAAACGAATAAATTAAATTTTGGAAACTTATTTACGATATTATATTAATTACGAACGAAATAATTAAGTTAAAAAATTACCTATTACTTAATTAACCTATAATACCAATTATTATAAAAGCATTAAAATAATATTTATAAACGCAAATTTTACTTTTATTTTAAAGATTTATAAAAAAAATACGCGATAATAGCCGAATTAATATTAAATTAATTCTCGCATTAAAATAATTACGATAATTGTATTAACAAATAAAAACAGAACTGGAATTCGTACGAAATTAAATAAGCAAATATTATAACCAAAAAAAGTTAAACGGATTAACTTTCGAAAAGGAAAAAATAATTTACCTAATTACCAAAAACATTTAAACAAAATAACCCAGTAAAAAACTTGATTTTAAATATATCGGTCCATATAAAATCGCCAAAAAAATCGCAAAAAATAATTACTAATTGGAACTTTTACCAAAGGTTAAATTCCATTTAATTTTTTATATTTCTTTATTCGAATTAATAACAAATACGATCAAGGTATATATGGCACAAAACGATATAGAAATAAAAGACGAATAAGCATACAAAATAGAAAAAATCCTCGATATACAAAAATAAAATAGACTTACTTAGTACCTAATCAAACAAAAAAAACACCCAAATTCCGAAAATACCTAAAAACCCGCCAAAAACCTTATTAACGCCTAATACCTATTAAAAAGTTTTTATTAACAATAACGGACGTATTTAAATTAATAATCGACTAATTAATAATCGGAATATCGGGCCAATTAGCCGCAGCCTATGTTAACGAAACGGCCGCAACGGCGGCTTTTAGTTATTACTATTCTTTTTTTAAACGTTTAAATTCCTCCATCGCTTCCATATCTTAAATATCTTAACGAAACATTTCCATACCGCGATAACGAAATAACCGCCTTTATTTTTACAGGTAATCCAATTTATTAGCAACGGCCCGTAACGTTTTATAAACCTGCTTTTTTTCACGTTTCAAACGATTTTTTTCGTTAAACAATTTCTGGTACTTAATTTCCGAAGGTTCAAAAACGTTACGAAGGCCACCATAATAAATACATCGCGCATATTTTAAAAATCCTCGAACGACCTTATATTTTATATTTTCCTTTTCGTAACGAGAACAAAAAAACATTTTGAAACCAAAACGTTTAATATATTTTAAAAAGATTAAAACGTTAATACGTTTACGAAAACGAAATCTTTTAATACCACCCGATATAATAAATATAAAAAAAAGTTACTTATCAAAAATAATAAACAAATAATTTGATCTTTAAGAACAAAAATCTTGGAAGGGGAAAAATCGTATTATAACCTAACGGTTTTGGCTTTTTCCCGGACGGTCAAAACTACAAAAGGAACGGGTCCCACCCTAGCCAAAACGTTACGTAACTAACTTAAAGGTTTCAAAGCGCCAAATACCTTAAGCCTCTTAAGCCAGCAAAAAGGCCTAAAAAACTTAAAGGTCTCAAGGGTTTAAGCCGTTTAAGCACCTTAAGCCAAAACAAAAATATATACGTTCGTTATTTCCATAATTTAGATAATTTTAGCTTGCAATATAACATCGTTACCCAAAACGCCCTTGGTATTACGAAACATAACACGTTACTATATCCATTACTCAAATTCCTACGATACTTCTGCCAACATAAACCCGTCGACTTAAGGTTTAATGGTTAGTTAAACCGCCTAGCCGTCACATATTTGCGCTAATATAAATTATAACGGATATCCAGGTACGTTTAAAGGTATTTTTTAAGAAAATAAATTTTTTAAAAGTTTTACTAAATATAAAAATTTTTTTCTTATACCTTTTATTATTCCGAATTCGTCCGTATTATATTTATTCCGGGAATATATTTTCCGTATTTCCGGTAAAGCTAAGCGGTCGAATAATACGGTATATATAGTTTTAATAATCCCGTTCAAATATTAATAATTAATAACCCAACCTTTAAAATTTTTAATTTTATAATAATATTAAAAAAATCGCGTTATTTATTTTTTTTAGCCGTTCGCGGCTGCCGGAATTAATAAAGAGGTATTATACGTACGTACGGAATCGGGAATAAGGAAAAACGTATCCAAGTTAGCCTTGGATTACGACCCATTTAGCTAAATAATTTTCTAGGACTTTGGGTACCTTCTGACGGTCCTCATTACGTTCTTCCCGGGTCCGTATGCCGTCGATTCTGCGACGAAAATAAGTACGTTCGACCTGGTGTAACTTAGAGGCCGCTCGGATAAACCTCTTATTTGCGACCTCGTTAATTGCCTTCGCAGCACGCAATTAAGCAGCAAGTCCCATATCGTTAAAATCGCCTAATTCTGGAAATTAAGAAGGTATTATTCTTTTTCCAATAAGACGTTATTTGATGAAGATATATATAGTTGAAGTTAGGGTCAGTACGTTGGGTGTCTCGAAAATTCGGTGGGGCGTTGAGGGGGTGGTGCGTTGACCGGGTGTTTGACTTAATATCTTTTGTAACCAATAAGATAACGGCCCAGTTTTGGGTCCTGTCCACCTAGAACAATTAAAACCCGGCCGGCCTCGACAAGTTGAGATTAGAAACGGTAATTATAATGGCGCCAATACGACAAAGCAACGTGGATCGCCGACGTATAAGGGACGAATGTCGTAAGAAGCTATCGAAGCACATCTGTAAGAAATACACCTCCCCGTACCATAACCCTGCTGACCTTTTTAAAACCAAAGGCTAGGTATTAAAATAAAGCCCTCCGAAGTCCGCCTTAGCCCTCGCAGCCATAACCCATATTGTTGGAAAGCTGTGCCAGGTAACGAGGAGTTTTTTTCCAAAATATCCGCCAAGAACCTAAGCGATTATTCCATCGGTACGTACCGATTGCTATGCAGGGAAGTCGGAAAGACTTTTGAGGCCGTACTTCCTAGCGCGCAGTGCCAGATATTGGACTTTATCATACCAGTATGTTAAGTTATGCATCCTGAATTCATTCGCTGATGTTTCTGCAGTTATCCGCCCAAGGACCTAGCTTTAGTACTGTGATTGACCAGCTTAAGGAGGAGAACGGAATTTTTTTTTTAACAAGTTCGCGAGGCGATAAGCAAAGTAGATGAAGAATCAGAACGCAAACGACTTGCAGACGAGGAAAACCGTCAGCTGCGAAGCAACAGGCAGTGGCTTGAGGACCAAATACGGGACTATGCGGTTGCGGCGGATTATTTTAGAAGTATTACGGTGAGATGTTTTCTTGAGCTAGATAAAACGTTACCTGCGTTAAAGGACCTGGGAAAGGGTATATCTTTAGATAGGGGGAGTGGTTAACCTATAATGTAAGATCGCATAAGATATCAGCCGGAATAGAAATTTAGCATTCTTTTGCTGTAGATCCTTATCCTGGACCATTTTGTAACTAACCGTTATTTACTTTCCCTCGTCTGGTGTGTTAATAAAGCCCTTTATTTCTACCTATAACATGTCGATTGCTTGCAGCAATTTTTTTCCACTCCTCCGGCGCCAAGCGTTAAAAGATTTTCTACGGGCGGGAAGTCGACGCCACCGCCGGAATCTAAGAACCCATTTCGAGGAACGATGACGGTGGCGGGGATCCAGGTTTGGAAAGATTTCCACGTCTTGATGTCGCCAAGTTAGTATTAACTAATATCCATGTCTAGGATTTCACAATGCAGGAGACATAATTGGGTTATTGGTCCTTTTAGTGCGAGCCTTAGCTTTCCTTGTTTCGTTGTCCTGAAATCAGGGGCAGCCAAATCCGGATAACTAAATCACGTAAAATTTGGTCGCGGGTTGGGGCATAAGAACTTCCGCTGGCCCAGCTTTTCGGGTCCCTTGCGCCAAGACGGTGTCCCGGAACTGGTCCCATGGGGTCCATCGAAACTAGGGTACTTGGCGGCCCAAAATTAGGCCCCGATCATAGAAGTAGATACCAGACTCCTGAATTGACCACCACTTGGGCAAATCTCGCCAAAAAGTAAAAACACGTATATGGGTGCACCAGCCAAATATAAAACCATATCCAAGTCACCAGATATTATAACTCTGTCCTAACAAATTATTCCATGTATTATCGCGATCCCTCCTATAATGTAAGGGGGGGCAAATTAAACTTGTTACTCAGTCGTCTCTGAGAAGGTAACATCCTTTCCACCAATGGACGACTTTACAGTTTTACTTGCAGATTGCTGTCCGCGGAACCGTAGCACTTGCCTGGCACGTTTAACCGGGGGTATATCCATCGTTAATTCGTTTACAAATATTTCGGAATCGTAATTAAATGGCGTAAAAATATTTTGACTGAAAGGGTTAATCGTATTGTCGGCTAACATTTCTAATACTTCTTCTGTTATAAAGCTCAAGATTAGGTTGTCGGCAGTTGCCGACATGCTCGGGTCATCTCGTGTCACATTTTCGTTTGCTTTCCTGATCACTTCGTTTCCCCGCAGCTTTGCCCAATCCCTTCCATTTCGATACGCTCGAGCTCCGGTACGGAAGGTATCAGCATTACTATTTAAGGCATAAACCTTAATTTGTATCATCGCATATTCAGGGCGCGCCTCCGGACTAGCTGGCGGTAAGGGGTGGCTGGTATACATCTTAAGAGTGCCTCCGTAATAAATCGACGTGATAGTATAAGCCTTGCCATCGGATTCTGATTCCACTTCGGCGTACCTCTGGAGACTGCGAATGCTTCTCGCTCCCTAACGCACCATCGTAACATGCCTGTCGTCCTGCTACTGCTAAAGATCCATCTGGACCTTTTGCAGCGAGGAAAAAGTTGGGTACGATGGGAAGGTCGTGTTGTGTCGAAGGAAGGACATATCCACTCAGCTCTGTCCGGATTTGTCGGTCTAGTTGCTCAGGGCGGGCGCCGTAGTACCGATCCGGATTACCAGGCACAAGTGAACCATCAGTTAAGTGGTCGAGGTTTGTAAATGGTATCTGCCCAGAAACATACTTGCTGTCTCCAATGTCTCCTTCAATAGTAGGGATTACTGTTGATGTAACCTGCCATTCTTTGGAGGCATGTGTATCTGCGCGTTTGAATTTTCGGAAGTCCTCGTTCGAGAAGCGGGACGGCGACGAAGAAGGCCTTGGGTGTGCAAGTGCTTGCAATATCTCTTCCATATTGTCCGGTTCCGGGGGAGCTCTGCCGTCCGGGTACTCGTAACCATCAGGATAAACACCGTGATCGATGAGATGCTGTTGAAAAGCACGATCATACAGCCCAGTACTCTTAGTAGTGGTGGTGTTGGTGGTGCTATTACCCTTCGAAGGGGATGCAGAGCCACGCTTTCGACGACCAAGACTGGACTGACTGGAGCTCATGCCTGGTTCGGGCAAGATGGTAGGTTCGTAGCGGTACTGCCAAGCGTTAGTTTCCGGACCAGAAGCAGTTTAACAATAGCATACCCCTCTTAAACCCGACAGGTCTGGACCTCTTTCTCTTGCGAAGCGTTTGATATGCTTTAGTCGCGCCGGGGTGGAGTGACAGAGATACTGCACGGCGTGTTGTATGGGTCTATGATTGAACTGCTATTCGGCGGCGGCGTTCCGGGTAATAGGACGACGGAAAAGAGCTTGTATATGTGGCAAGTTTTTGGCGTTCCTTTTGTCTAACTTTCGCAAGGCATTTTTAGTTAAAGGAATTTTTGATAAATTGTCCCAAAACGCTTATAGCGGTCGGGTTGGATAAAAAAGTTTTTGCTTCTTTCGTGAAAACAGCGAAATATCGCGTAAAAAAACTTAACCCGACGATCGTCGACGCTTGCACGAGCCGAAATAGGCCGGTCGTTATGACATATGGAAGGACCGCCGTTACGCATTTCGGAGGGTCGACGAACGCGCAAAAAAGGATGGCTACTTATGTCGTGCGATTTCCGGGCGTAATAAGTCGAGATGTCGTGGAATAGGGGTATCTACGTTAGTCATCAAGCTCCACAGCACCCGGAAGAACCTTATTCCGGCGCTCCCACAGTATATAGAGAGCTTCCTAGCTACCGCTCCTTGGAGCTCAATTCTAGTCAGACAATTATCACTTCCCACACTCTATGCAACCTTTTCGCACGATCAGCCTAACTGTGACACGAGAGATTTGTATTACGACCCAACAAGCTCCGGCCTCAAGAAACGGTCAAACAAGGATCACACGGGCCACTCCATGGGTTACGTAACGGTGATCACTGCCAAGCCAGTGATCAGAAGTGATCAAAAGGGATCACCAGCGATCATGATCACTACCAGCCGTATGATTATAAGTGATTAAGCCAAGAAAGAGGAGGATATATACGTTCCTTATTACCATAGTTTAGATAACTTCAGCTTGTAATACAATATCGTTACCCAAGGCACTTTTAGAATTACGAAACTATTATAACCTAAGGGTCTTGGCTTCTTCTCAGACGGTCGGAACCACGAAAAGGTCAGTTCCGACCCAAGCCAAGACGTTACGTAACTGGCTCAAAGGTCTTAAGGCGCCAAGTACCTTAAGCCCCTTAAGCCAGCAGAAAAGCTTAAAGGGCTTAACGGGCTTAAGGGTTTAAACCGTTTAAATATTTTAAACCAAAATAAGAATATATATGTTTATTATTTCCATAATTTAAATAACTTTAATTTATAATATAATATTATTATTTAAAATATTTTTAAAATTACGAAACGTAATATATTATTATATTTATAATTTAAATTCTTATAATATTCTTATTAATATAAATCCGTCAATTTAAAGTTTAATAATTAATTAAATTATATAATTCGTTATATATTATAAATTTTTATTTAATAATACCGTTAAATTTTAAATAATATTTAACATTATTAAAATATTAATTAATATTTAGGAAAACCTTATTTAATAATTTTAAATTCGAATTCGGAAATCAGAAAAAAAAAGTTCGACAGCTTAAGATTACGTTATTTACCTAAATCTTTTTCGCCCGTATAAAGCCCCAAAAACCGGAACCTTACGATAAAAAAATAACTTTTAAATTTTTTTAATTTAAGGATAAATTTATTTTCGTTTTTTAAACCTTAATAATTTAATGGATATGGTTTCAATAATAAAAATATACCTAATAAAAAATACGGTTAATGATTTTAAATTAATTATAAAAGTTTTTTAAAAATAAAAAAATTAAATAAAAAAAACTTTATTAATAATTTTTTTTATTTTATATTAATTTCAAAAATAAAATATATAATAATTTCGGTAATCCGGATAAAAAACAATTTACGGCCTAATAATTTTTATAATTCCGGTAAAATAAATTTCCATTTAAATATGCCAAAACTTTTAAAAATTTTACGGTTAAGGCAAAATAAAAAAACGATAAAGCGAATATTTTTATCGACATATTTTATAAAAAATTAAGAAATAATATAAAAAAATAAAATTATTTAAATTAAATAATTAATTATTTTAAATCGATATATTATAACAGTAATTAAAATTAATAATTAATAATTTTAAAAATAAATTAAAAAATATATTTTATATTTAAGATATAATAAATTTAATTAAAAAAAACGAAATATATCTTTTATTTTTGATAAAATAATATGAAACTTTATAAAATTTGATATTATTTATAAATAAAATTAGAATTAAATTAAATAGTTTAATTATAACAAAATCTGACATAAAATTTATAAATATAAAGAATTTAAAAAGTTATAATAAGATAATTAAATTTTTATACCGGAAAAATAATTTAAAAATAATTAAGGAAATAATAACAAATTATTAATATAATCTGAACCAAATATATATTAGGTTTACCGCAAAATATTCAATAAAGATTATTACGATAAAAAATTTCATAAAAAATACAAAAAACTAAAAGGTTAACTTAATAAATATTGCAAATATAATAAAAAACGTTACCAAAATAATTATGCAAATACCAGAATTAAATAAAAAAAATCTGTTTCGGAATTTTTAATCGATACGGTAAAATATATATTATATGTTGTCGATGACGAAAATATCCCGATTTCGAAAAATAAAAACAATATATTTATAAACGAATTATCGGTATATATTATAAGGGATTTAAAGTTTTAAATTGTAGTAAAAATAATAAAGATAATAAGTAATAATATTGATAATTTCGAATTATAACCCCAAAAAATATTTAATAATTAATTAAAACAAAAACTTAGTTCGAAAAAAAATAATATCCGCAAAAAACACTTGTTTATTATTATAAATAATATAATTATTAAACGGAAAAGGAATTAATTTAACGTACGGTAAAAAATATTATTAAATAATTATGACGGATTCTTATTTTTAATTAATATTTATTATAAATCCATAAGGAAAAAAGTTATTAAAGACAAAATATGTTAATTTATAAAAAGTTTTTAAAAGAATAACCAAAATAACATATAATAAGATGTTATCATAAATATAAAAAAATAATTTATTCGATAAAAAAATTGCAAAAAAATTAAGAATAATTAATATAACTTAAAGAAATAATACACCGGCAATAATTACAAATATAATAATTTAATGCGTTAAACCAAAAAACATAAATAAAATTCGATAAATTTAAATAGGAATTAAAAAAAGAATTACTTAAAAAAATCGCAAAATAACGAAACCCAAAATAATTAAAAGGAATTTCCGAAAAAGATTGTAAACGTAATAATAAAAAACGTTAACTAGTTTATTATTTTAAATATATAAATCGGAACGTATTAAAATATTATAATAATGGATTGTATAACTTTAAGCGGAAATTATTTTGTATTAAATATAATTAATAAATTTGAATTATTATCAAAATATAAATTGGAACCATATATAATAACGAATACCGAAAATCAGAAATTCGCTTTCGATAACGGAAAAATTAAATGCAAAATTAATTATTTCAAGATTTATATTAAAGCATAATATTAAATAATTAATTTCGATATCGTTTTATTTAAAAATCACAATATAATCTTAGGATTACTATAAATACGCCAATACGCAATTTTAATTTACGGAAAAACGGATTAAATAAAATTTATTTTATTTTTTATTAATAAAGGAAAAAAAATTAAAATTTTAATATGCAATGGATAATAACAACGAAAATAGGTATAAGGATATAATAAATATTTTATTACTTCAAGGAATAAAATATAAAAAAAACAAATATTAAAAAAAGTATAGCGTATTATTGTTATTATTAAAGCAAAATTAAAGTAATTGAATAACGATTTAAAATAACAAAAATAATAAGCCGAAAAATTAGAAACTTTAATTAATATATTATTATAATATTACAGATATAAATAATCTTTTAGAAAAAAACTTAATACGAAATTATTAAAACATAATAAATAAAATGACGAAATAATTTTTAAAAAAGGATTTTCGATAGAATTTTACCTTACTTATAATTTTAATAAAAATAATTTACGTATTTTTAAAAAATACTTAAAAGATCGGTTATAAAAAGGATAAATTTGATTTTAGAAGTTATTAGCAAAATATCTAATATTTTCGTACTTAAAAAAGTAAATAATTATAATTTATAATTAATTATTAATAATTTAACGATATTCCTGTTAGAAATTGAATATGATTATTTTTAATTACGGAAATAAAAAACCGATTTTACAAAATTAAACAATTTATAATATTCGATTTTAAAAATAAATATAATTTTATTTAAATTAAAAAAGGATATAAATAAAAAATAACTTTTAAAAAGAAACACTGATTATTTAAATATATAATTATTTTAATAGGATTTACGAATATATTAATACTTTTTCGGCAAATAATTAATTATATATTACGAAAATATTTTAACATTTTCGTTATTTTTTACCTCGACGTTATTTTTATTTTTTTAAACATAAAAAAAGAACGTACGGAATTTACGTTTATAAGGTTTTTTAAAGTTTAAAAGATGTAAAATTATTTATTAACGTAAAAAAAATTAATTTTATATATAAGGAATAAAATATTTAAAATATATTATTATCCCAGAATATATTAAAAAAAAACCTTTAAAAAATTACTATAATTACAAAGTAACAAACGTTAACGATAATTAAAATAAATACAGGTATTTCTGAAATTCGTTAATTATTACAGAAAATTTATTTGAAACTTTAGCAAAATAATTATATTTTTAATAAATTTTACGAAAAGAAAAAAGTTTAAATAAATATTAAATACGGAAAAAATATTTTAGAATATTAAGGATGTAATTATTAACGAACCAGTATTAATTATATACGATTAAAACCGTCCCGTTAAATTAAAAACCGATATTTCGGATTATGCGTTAATTATAATAATCGGATAACGAAATAATTAAGGCAAATTATATCTTATTATATTCTTTTCGTATAAATTAAAAAGACCGAAATTTTATTATAGTATTTTAAATAAAAGATTTATGGCCATTATTATAATATTTTAAGAATTTATGTAAGTTTTAAAAGAAAATTAATATTAAATTAAAGTTTATATAAATTATTAAAAATTTACCCCATTTATTATAACTAAGGAACTTATAAAATAATAATTAAAATATGTAAAGAAATTAGCAAATTTTAATTTCGTTATTATTTATAAAAAAGATTAAAAAATAATAAAGCAAATACTTCAAATAAGCGACCAAACTTTAAAGAAAATTGGTCAAATTAGCCATATAATTTTTAATATTATTATAAATAAATATTTACATTTCGGACAAATTGCAATAATTTAGGTATTATTTTTCGATATATATCAAAATATTTAATAATATAACGATAATATCCGAAAAACAAAAAAACCGACATAATATAAATACTAAAGGAATAATAAAAGGATTTAATACGAAAAATATACGAATATTAATTATACGGATATTTAAGGATTTATAAAATTCTAAAAAAGCTTTAACGTATATATTTTTTTCTTAAAATAAAATTAATAATATGAAAAATTATATAATAATACAATATTTACGCCAAAGCAAAGGCTTGACGACATAAACCATACGGAAAATTACAGCTATTACTAATCGCAAAATAACCATAATATTTAATTATATTTAACTTTATTATTAAACTTTTTATATTAAAAGATTTAATTACAGAAATATATTACGATAGTATTTTCGTAATCGTTAACCGATTTACGAAATCTTCTTATTTTTTATTATATTATAAGGATATAAACGCCAAATAATTAACATATATTTTTTTAAATATGTTTTTAATATATATAAATTTTTAATGGAAATTATAACAAATAAAGAATTAATATTTGCATTAAAACCTTAATATAATCTTATAATATAAATCGGCTTAAATTATAAATTATTTAGCATATTTAAATTTTGAATAAATAAATAAATAAATTAAATAAATTAAATTTTATAAATTTATTTATAATATTATATTTATTATAAATAAAATAATTAAATTACAAAATTACTAATCGTATTATTAACTTATAATACCAACTATTACAAAAATATCAAAATAATATCTGTAAATATAAATTTTAATTTTATTCCAAAAACTTGAAAAAAAAAAGACGTAATAATGGTCCAATTAATATCAAAAATAATCTTTATATTAAAATAATTACGATAATTATATTAGGAAATATGAACAGAATTCGAATTCGTACGAAATTAAATAACCAAATATTATAATTAAAAAAGGTTAAAAAAATTAACTTTCGAAAAAAAAACTTTTCTTTATTACAAACAATATTTAAATAAAAAGATTTAATAAAAATTCGATTTCAAATATATCGGTCCATATAAAATTACCAAAAGAATTTTAGAAAATAATTATTAATTAAAACTTTTACCAAAAGTTAAACTTTATTTAATTATTTACGTTTTTTTATTTAAATTAATAATAAACATAATTCTGGTATATACGGCATAAAATAACGTAAAAATAAAAAACAAATAAACGTACGAAATAAGAAAAATATTTAATATACGAAAACAAAATAAATTTACCGAATATCTAATTAAATAAAAAAGAAATCCCAATTCCGAAAATACTTAAAAACTTTCCAAAAATCTTATTAGCACCTAATACTTATTAAAATTTTTTTATTAATAATAATAGGTACGTCCTAATTAACAGCCGACCAATTAGTAACCGGGATATCGGGCCAATCGGCCGCGGCCTATATTAATATGGTAACCGCGACGGCGGCCTTTAATTATTCCTGTTCTTTTTCCAAACGTTCAAATTCCTCCATAACCTCCGTACCCTAAATACTGTAACGAAGTATTTCCATACCACGGCGACGAAACAACCGCCTTTGTTTTTGCAAACGGTCCAACTTATTAATAACGGCGCGTACCGTTTTACGAACTTATTCCTTTTTACGCTTTAAACGGTTCTCCTTATTAAAAGGTTTTTGGTATTCGGTTTCCGAAAGACCAAAAACGTCATAAAAACTCTTATAATAAATATATCGCGCATATTTTAAAAACCTTCGAATAATTTTACATTCCGTACCTTCTTTTTCGGAACAAAAACAAAAAAATATCTGAAAACCAAAATATTTAATACGTTCTGAAAAAATTAAAACGTTAATGTACTTACTGGAACGAAATTTTCCGATTTAACCTAATATAATAAATATATAAAAAAGAAAGTTATTTACCGAAAATAATAAACAAATAATTTGATCTTTAAAAATAAATATCCTGGAAAAGGGGAGATTATATTATAACTTAACAGTTTTAACTTTTTTTTAAACGATCGGAACCACGAAAAAATTAGTTCCGACCCAAATCAAGACGTTACGTAACTGGCTTAAAGGTTTTAAGGCGCCAAAAACCTTAAACCCTTTAAGCCAATAAAAAAGTTCAAAGGGCTTAACGGGCTTAAGAGTTTAAGCCGTTTAAGTCCCTTAAGCCAAAATAAAAATATATACGCTTATTATTTCCATAATTTAAATAACTTCAGCTTGTAATATAACATCATTACCCAAGGTACCTTGGAATTACGAGACGTAATATATTACTATATCTGTTGCTCAGATTCCTACGATATTCCTGCTAACATAAACCCGTTAACTTAAGGTTTAATAGTTGGTTAAACCGCATAGCTCGTTACAGAAACGTAACACGCTACTATATTTATTATTTAAATTCCCACGATATTTCTGTTAATATAAACTCGTCGACTTAAGGTTTAATAATTGGTTAAATTATTTAGCCGTTATACGTTATAAACTTTTATTTAATAGTACCGTTAAATTTTAAGTAATATTTAATATTGTCAAAATATCGACCAGCGTTTAGGAAACCCTTATTTAATAACTTTAGGCTCGAATTCGGGAATTGGAAAAAAAGAAATCCGACAAATTACGGTTACGTTATCTGCCTAAGCTTTTTTCGCCCGTATAAAGCCTAAAAAGCCGGAACCTTATAATGGAAAAAGCAACCTTTAAACTTTTTTAACTTAGGTACAAGTTTATTTTTGTTTCTTAAACCTTAATAACTTAGCAGATTAAGTCCTAGCAGTAAAAATATTCCTAATAGGAAATACGATTAATTGGTTTAAACCTATTATAAGATATTTCCTGGAAATAAGAAAATTAAATAAGGAAAACTTTATTAATAAATTCTTTTTATTTTATATTAATTTCGAAAATAAATTATGCGATATTTTCGGTAATCCGGATAAAAAGTAATTTGCGTCCTAGTAACCTTTGTAATTTTTACAGAAAAGATCCGTATTTAAGTATGCCGTAACTTTTAGAAATTTTGTAATTAAGGTAAAATAAGGAAATAACGAAGACGATACTTTTATTAATATGTTTTACGAAGGGTTAAAGGATAATATAAAAATAAAATTATTCGAATTAAACAATTAATTACCTTAGATCGGTATATTATCAAAGTAATTAAAATTAGTAATCGACAGGGTGAAAAATAATAAACGAAAAAGGATAATATATCTTATATTCGGAATATAACAAGTTTAACTAAAGGGAAAAACAAGACGTACCCCTTACTTTTTATGGAACGGTGCCAGAACTTATGGAATTCGGCGTTACCCATAAATAAAACTAAAGTTATATTAAGTGCTTTAATTACGGCAAAATAAGATATAAAGTTTATAAATATAAGAAACCTAAGAAATTACTACAAAAAAACAAGATCTCTATACCGAAAAGATAATTTAGGAATAATTAAGGAAATAATAAGAAAATTATTAATATAATTTAAGGCAAATATATATTAAGCCTATAACAAAAGGTTTAATAAGGACCATCCTAATAAAAGATTTAATAAAAATTGTAAAAAATTAAAAAATTAACTTAACAAATATTGTAAATATAATCAGAAATATTATAAGCATAATTACGTGAATATTAAGACTAAATAGAAAAGGTCTGTCTCGGAACCCCCGATAAGTACGGCAAAATATACGTTATATATTGTTAATTACGAAAGCATCCCGATTACGAAAAATAAAAACAACATATTTATAAATAAATTACTCGTATATATTATAAGGGATTTAATTTTTTAAACCGTAGCGGAAATATCAAAAATAATAAATAATAATATCGACAATTTCCAATTATAAGCTTAAGAAATATCCAGTAATTAGCCGAAATCAAAAATTGGCCCGAAGAAAATAATACCCGCAAAAAAACCCCTTTTATTATTATAAATAGTACAATTACCAAACGGAAAAGAAGTTAATTTAACGCACGGTAAAAAAGTATTATCAGAAAGTTATTACGGATTTTTATTTTCAATTAGTATTTAATATAAATCCTTTTAAAAAAAGTTGTTAAAAAATATGTTAATTTATAAAAAACCTTTGGAACGATAATTAAGATAACGCATAATAAGATATAATTACAAACATGAAAAAACAATTTATTCGATAAGGAAAAAAATTATAAAAAAACTAAGAATAATTATTACGATTTAAAAAAACATTATGCCGACAATAACGATAAACATAATAACTTAACCCTTTAAACGAAGAAATATAAGCAAAACTTAATAAATTCGAACAGAAATTAAAAAAAAGGGTATTTATAAAAAAGCTGCAAAATAACGAAACCTAAAGAAATTAAAGAGAACTTTTAAGAAAAACTTTAAACGCGACAATAAAAAACATTAACGACCTTATTACTTTAAAAGTACGAATCGGAACGCACTGGTATATTATAATAATAAATTGCAAAACTTTAAACGGAAATTATATAATACCAAATATAATTAACAAATTTAAACTGCTATAAAAATATAAATTAAAACCTTATATAATAACAAATACCAAAAATTAAAAATGGGCCTATAATAACGGAAAGATTATGTGCAAAATTAATTATTTCGAGATTTTTGTTAAAGGATAATATTAAATGGTTAATTTCAATATCGCTTTATTTAAAAATTACGATATAAGCTTAGGATTACTATAAATACGTTAATACGGAATTTTAATTAATAACGGAACTGGTTAGCTAAAATTCGTTTTACTTCTTATTAATAAACGAAAAGAAAAATTAAGATCTTAATATTCGATCGATAATAACGATAAATGTAAGCATAAAAATACGACAAAAACCTTATTACCCAAAAAACAAAATACAAGAAAAATAACGGGCATTAAAAAAATACGATATATTATTATTACTATCAGAACGAAATTAAAATAATTGAATAACGATTTAAAACAATAAGAATAATAATCCCAAAAATCAGAAAATTTAATTAATATGTTATTATAATATTATAAATACGAACAGCTTTTTAGGAAAAAATTTAATACGAAATTATTAAAATATGGCAAATAAAATTATGAAATAATTCTTAAAAAGGATTTTCGACAAGGTTTTACCCCATTTATAACTTTAACGGAAGCGAATTACGTATTCTTAAAAAATACCTGGAAAATCGGTTACAAAAAGGATGAATTCGACTTTCGAAATTATTAGCAGCATATCTTATATTCTTCGTACCAAAAAATGGAGAATTACGACTTATAATTAATTATTAATAATTAAACGATATTATTATTAAAAATAAAAAATTATTATTTTTAATTACGGAAATAAAAAACCGATTTTACGGAACTAAATAACATATCATATTTGATTTTAAAAATAAATATAACCTTATTAAAATAAAAACAGAATACGAAAAGAAAATAATTTTCAAAACGAAATACGAATTATTTAAATATTTAATTATATTAATAAATTTTACAAACGTACCAGCAACATTTTACCAAATAATTAATTATATATTATAAAAATATTTCGATATTTTTGTCGTATATTATTTCGACGACATTTTTATTTTGTTAAAAATAAAAAAAAAATATATGCAAAATACGTTTATAAGGTTCTTTAAATTTTGTAAAATGCAAAATTACTTATTAACGCAAAAGAGGTTAATTCTATATATAAGAAATGAAATATTTGGAACATATTATTATTTTAAAATATATCAAAATAAACTTTAAAGAAATCGCGATAATTACAAAATAATAAATGTTAATAATAATTAAGAAAATACAAATATTCCTTGGATTCGTTAATTATTACAAAAGGTTTATTCGGAATTTTAATAAAAGAATTATACCCTTAATAAATCTTACGAAAAAAAAAAGAATTTAAATAAACGCCAAATATAGAAAAAGTATTTCGGGATATCAAAAATACGATTATTAACGAACCAGTACTAATTATATATGATTTAAACCGTTCCGTTATATTAAAAACCGATATTTCGGATTATAAATTAAATGTAATAATCGGATAACGAAAAAATTAAAGCAAATTATATCTTATTATTTTTCTTTCGTATAAACTGAAAAAATCCAAACTTAATTACGGTATTTCAGATAAAAAATTTATAACTATTATTATAATATTTCGGGAATTTAAGTATTTCTTAAAGGGAAATTTGTACCAGGTTAAGGTTTATACGGATTATTAGAATTTTACCCGATTTATTATAACTAAGGAATTTACAAAATAATAACTTTATTACGCGAGAAAATTGGCATATTTCGATTTTGTTATTATTTATAAGAACGGTTTAGAAAACGGCAAAATAAATACTTTAAGTAAGTAACTAAATTTCGAAACAAATTGGTCAAAATTAATTATATAATTTTTAATACGATTATAAAAAAGTATTTACGTTTACGCCAAATTGCAACAATTTAAATAGCACCTTTAAATATACATTAAAAATTTTAATAATATAATAATAATTTCCCAAAAACTTAAAAAACAAATACAATATAAATTCCAAAGAAATATTAAAAAGATTTAGTACGCAAAATATACGAATATCAGTTATATAAATATCTTGGGATTCATAAAACCGTAAAACGACTTTAACGTATATATTTTTTTCTTAAAATAAAATTAATAATATAGAAAGTTATACGGCAATATAATATTTACATTAAAGCAAAGACTCGACGACATATGCTATACGGAAAATTACAGTTATTACCAGTTCCAAAGTAATTATAATATTTAATTAAAATCGATTTTATTATTACATCTTTTATATTAAAAAATCCAATTACGGAAATATATTATAAGAACATTTTCGTAATCGTTAACCGATTTACGAAATCTTTTTATTTCTGATCATATTACGAGAATACCAATGCCGAATAACAAACATATATTTTCTTTAAATATATTTTCAACATATACGAATTATTAAGAGAAATTATATTAAATAAAGGATCGATATTCGTATTTAAATTTTAATAAGGGTTAATAATATAAATCGGCTTAAATCACAAATTATCCAGCATATTTAAACCTTAAACGGATAAATAGTTAAAACGAATAAATTAAATTTTGGAAGTTTACTCACAATGTAATATCAATTACGAATAAAATATTTAAGTTACGAAATTACTAAAT
Organism: Monosporascus cannonballus; assembly: GCA_004154925.1. NCBI lineage: Eukaryota > Fungi > Ascomycota > Sordariomycetes > Xylariales > Monosporascus > Monosporascus cannonballus. Next base: position 109,875 of record QJNS01000003.1, on the reverse strand, counting down.
ATATAATTAGCTTATAATATTAATTATTACGAAAATATTAACATAATATTTACGAACGTAAATTTTGGTTTTATTCTACAAGTTTACAAAAAAGTACGTAATAATAATCCAATTAATATTAAAATAATCCTTACGTTAAAACAGTTCTAACGCCTGTACCAAAAAATAAAAACAGAAATAAAATTCGTACGAAATCAAATAAATAAATATTATAACCAAAAAAAGTTCAAAGGACCAACTTTCGAAAAAGAGCAAATAATTTTCTTTACCACAAAAAACATTTAAATAGAAAGACCTAGCAAAATATTCAATTTTAAATATATCGGTTTATATAAGATCGCCAAAAAAGTTTCAAAAAATAGTTACAAATTAAATTTTTTATTAAAAATTAAATTCTATTTAATTATTCATATTTTTTTATTCGAATAAGTAGTAGATATAATCAAAATGCATACGGCATAAGATGATATAAAAATAAAAATCGAATAGGCATACGAAGTGGAAAAGTTTTTCGATACACGAAAATAAAACTGATTTACTTAATATCTAATTAAGTGGAAAAAGTATCCAGATTTCGAAAATTCCTGGGAACTTGCTAAAAACCTTATTGGCGCCTAGCGCCTGTTAAAAAATATTCACCAATAACGACGGGCGTATTCTAATTAACAATTAATTAGTCGGTAGCCGGGATGTCGGGTTAATCGGCCATAACGTATGTTGATATGGCAGCCGTAACGGCAGCTTTTAACTGTTTTTGTTCCCGACGCTTTTGTTTTTTTAATTCGTTGAACGATTAAAGCTTACGTTATACTATGGTAACGCCTTTCGAACGAACCAGCGCTTTTTGCTTACGTAAACGAATAAAACGAGAAAAAGTTTTATTTATTTTTTTCTGATATTTACGTTAAGCCTTAAGGTAAAGCCGTTAAAGCTTTAGTAATTACTTTTTGGCAAACGTTTTTTCGCGTTTTAAACTTTAATATTTGTAACGAACATTCTATAAGGAAAAAATGGGTACGCCGGTACTATGATAAGCTTGATTTCGATTAATATATTCCTTATACCTTAAAATATTTTCCATTATTTTACACCTTATGTTTTTCGAGAAACAATAAGGGCAAAATATAATTTCGTAACCAAATTCATTAAAGGTTTTTATAAGGTTAGTATGACGAACGGTAAAAGAATAAGGAATACGACGAATTTTGGAAATACGAAACGACATAATTAAAAGCAAAAAAAGGATGTTTATTAAACGAAGAAAAAAAAGAAGAAAAGAAATTTTAAAAGCAAAATTTTGGAGGGGGAAGATCATATTACGATCTAACAAGCTCCGGCCTTAAAAAACGGTTAAATAAGGAGGATATATACGTTCCTTATTTCCATAGTTTAGATAGCTTCAGCTTGCAATATAATATCGTTACCTAAGGCACCCTTGGAATTACGAGACGTAATACGTTACTGTATTTATTGCTTAGATTTCCACGATACTCCTGCCACCATAAACCCGTCGACTTAAGGTTTAATAGTTGGTTAAACCATCTAGCCGTCACAATTTGAGATTTTCCCAAAAATATCGGCGAAACGCCCATATAAACCAGATTAAAACAAAGGATTGGGCTGAGCGGATGGACAGAACGTAAGATAACCAGTTATTGGCTCAAAATCAATAACCCCTTTCCTTAGGGCGACAACTTACAGGGGTATTCTTTGTTAGTTACCTTTACCGTCTTACAAAACTCTTCAAGCAGCTAATATATACCCCTATATATTTTATATGTAAAATTTTTTTCATAAATTCCTTTATTATTTCTTACCCTTTTTAACGCAACCCTTCATCCTATTCTTTTCTCCCTATTAAATACGTTCGGTAGTTTTAATTAACCACGATGTTTCGAAAAGGCGTTATTTTTTAATATATCGAAGCTGAGCTTTTAGGCCTATAATAAAAATTACCAAAAAACTTTATCCAAAATTAATACAACTATTAATAGGTTAATAAAACGTTATATACAGGTCGTAATAATAACGACTTACAGGTATATAAAAATAGGTAAATTTTTATACAAATTCTATAAGAGTTTACTTAAAAGCCGATAATAGAAACAAATAGGACGATAAAGGTAAGTAACAAAGAATACCCCTGTAAACTGTAAAATCGGATCCTAACTAATAGCCCTTTTATTATGGCTTTTTGTAACTTCATAACCTATTCAATTAAGGCTTAAAAGGCATGGTCGGCTAGGCGGCCCCATAGGTTCGAAGGCCCTCGTTCCTATGGCATATAACGATGTAGCTCACGTAACGTATAACTTAAGAGAATAACGTCCCCCAGCAAATATTCGGCGTAAAAATTTGACCAAGCTTCGCTAAACGATATCATTTTTTCCTCCTCTAATTATTAGCCTTTTGTTCCACTCCTGCTTTGTTTCGAAAATTTGGAAACCTGAAATAATCTTACGGCCTTTTTCAGAACTTTAATCGGTCGGATAATTTGATTACATTTATATCTAACCGACCGATGTTTTTAGTTATTTAAATAAATAAAAACGTTACTTTTAAAAACGCATAACTCGGCATAATTCTAAAAACGTATTAACAATTTTATTTTTTATATTTTTAAGGTATTATTATAATTTAAGGAATTTTATCTTCAGGCTTATTAATAATAAATACCATATTACGGATTTCGATTGTTAATCACCTATCGTTATGATTCGTTAATTTTTCTTACGATTACGTTATTACGCCCAGAACCGCAATAACCTATCTTTAAGTCTCCATTTATCTTTTATCCTAATAATTTTATTATACGTCGATTACCGGGCGTAATAATTATGTTACGAATTTTCGTTTATTAGGTTATACGCTTTAACGATTTGCAAACGTAACGCATATTTAAAACGATTATGATCTATCATAGCTTAAAACGAAGAAAAATCAAAAGTATTAGATAAATATAAGATGGCGGCGTATATTATCAAATACTCAAAATTCTTGACGGATGAAGAAAGTCTTGACCGTTATAAGAAAAAAAACATTTCGCTTAAATTATTTTAAAATTAACATTAATAATATATAAATATAACACGGTAAATATTTTATCGATTTAATTATTTCGTTAATGACAAACCTATTAAATATAGTAACTTTATTGAATATAATAACTTTATTAAATAATATAATTATTTTCGTGATAGATATTTTTAAAATAGGCGATAAGCTGAAAATAAACGGAACAATAACAAATAGCAAATTTATTAAAGATATTAATAAAGATAACTTTAACGTTTTTGTTATCGTTTTATAGGATAATAAATAATATTATTATTCGATAAGATTTTTAAATGTACGTTATATTTTAAAACGTGATAATTAAAAGGTCACGTCGAAGGGCGATTTTTAAAAGTTTTTATAAGGAAATTGTATATCGAAAAGGCGACTTAATTTTTAGAAAATCTGAAAAGTGATAAACGGCAAAGTTGAATTATATGGATCTGTTAATTATAGCTGTTTTATTACGTTTTTAACTATCAAGATTTTTTGAACGTTTGTCGTCGTTAGTTGAAAAATGTGACGGCTAAGCGGTTTAATCAACTATTAAACCTCAGTCGTACGGGTTTATGTTGGCAGGAGTATCGTGGGAATCTGAGCAAATGGATATAATAATTTGTGTTACATTTAGTAATGTTAACGGTATTTTGGGTAACGATATTTTATTGTGGGCTAAAGCTATTTAAATTATAGAAATAACGAGCGTATATTTTTTTTATATATTCCGTTGAAGCCTTTAGATTATTTTGGATTTATACCGGATAATTGCATAGATCTCGTTAAATCTTTTAGCTTATTCCGGATCCATATCGGATAACTATATGGATTCCGTTAGATTTATTTGGATTACTCCGAATCTGTATTACGTAATTTTGACTTATTTGGGTCTCGTTTCGATTACCAAGTAACCGTTTCCGAGACTCTTTTTTAATCAAGTCTTAATATGATTTCCCCTTTTTCTCAAATTTTTCCCTTAAGACTTTTTTAGTAAGTTTTTTTTTATTTATTATCTTATCTGGCCGAATTATTAAAAACCGTAAACGTATTAATCAGAAGGAAAAGCGCAAGGCTTTAATTCTTTTTATTTTTAATTTTGGTTTCGCAATTATGCCTTATACACCTTGTTTTCGTGCTAGTAATTCATATACTATGTCGGACGCTATAATACGTTATTAATAATATATTTTGAAAAAACGTTATTATGACGATTGTAGTGTTCCTTTTTCCTTTTCAAATAATATTAATAAGGAGATAGAACGTTTCCCGTTAAAAAAATCTTCTGCCGGTTAATATTTTCGTAATACTCGTCAAAATTATTAACCGTATTTTGTCGTTTAAACGAAGCATTATCCCGTTTGGAACGTTTTCGTACTTAATAAGATTTTTTTCGTAAAAAAAGGTATGAAAATAGTTAATTAGAGCTTTTAATCCTTGGATAAATTGGAAAAATAGGAAAAGGCCGATTGTTTAAAGGCGGAACACGAACGTTTAAAAGCCGAATTTCGCGCGGTATTTCTTAAATAATCCCGTTTTTCCGATCTTATTATAGATATGGATTAAGATGCGATGATTTTTAGTAATTTTGCCGTCGTTGATAAAAATCTTTTAATAGGCGCCGGACGCAAATAAGATTTTTGGCGGGTTCCCAGATATTTTCGAAATACGGCTGCTTTTTTTATTTAATTAGGTACTGGATAAATCCGTGTTGTTTCCGCATATCGAAATTTTTTTTCACTTTATATACCTATTTATCTTTTATTTTTATATCGTTTTATATTGAATGTATTTTGATTATATCTGCTGTTAATTCCAATAAAAGAAAGTGAAAAATTAAATAAAATTTGACTTTTGATAAAAGTTCTAATTAGTAATTGTTTTCTAAAATTTTCTTGGTGATTTTATATGGACCGATATATTTGAAATCGAGTTTTTTGCTGGGTACTTTTGTTTAAACATTTTTAATAACGAGGAAAATTATTTTCTCTTTTTCGAAAATTAATTCTTTTAACCTTTTCTAGTTGTAATATTTATTTATTTAGTTACGTACGAATTCTAATTCTATTTTTATCTTTTAATATAGCTATCGTAACTATTCCGACGTAAGAATTACTTTAATATGAATTGGACCGTTATTGCGTATTTTTTATAAACTTTTAAAAAGAAACCAAAATTTGATTTTTTAATATTATTTTGATATTTTCGTAATAATTAAAATTGCAAACCCATTATATAATTAGCCACTTTTTAATCCAGTTATTTTATTCGTAATTGATATAGTATCGTAAGTAAACTTTTAAGATTTGATTTATTCGTTTTATTTATTTATTTATCTAAGGCTTAAATACGTTAGATAATCTGTAGTTTCAGCCGACTTGTATTATATAGCTTTGCTAAAACTTAAATACAAATATTAATCTTTTGTTTTAAATAATTTCTATTAATAATCCGTATATATTAAATGTGGATCTAAAAAATATATGCTATTTATTCGGCGTTTGTGTTCTTATAATATGATAGAAAAAAGGAAAATTTCGTAAATCGGTTAACGATTACGAAAATGTTATCATAATAAATTCCTATAACGGGAATTATCAATATAAGAAGTTTGGTAATAAAATAGAAAATGATTAAATACCATAGTCACTGTATAATTAATAATAATTATAATTTTTCGTATAGTTTATATCGTCGAACTTTAGTTCTAAAGTAAATATTGTATTATTATATAATTTTCTATACCGTTAATTTTATTTTAAAAAAGAAATATATATGTCGAAATCATTTTAAGGCATTATAGATCTTTGGATATCTATGTAACTGATGTTCGTATATATTTTGTCCTAGAATTTTAGAGTATTTTTCTGGAATTCAGATTTTATTTATTTTTTGGTATTCTGGGAAACCGTCGTTATATTACTAGATTTTCTGATATATATTAAATACCCGAATGATCGTAATTTGTTGTAAGCGTAAATATCTTTTAATAATAGTATTAAAAAATATATGATTAATTTTTACTAAATTCTTTTCAAAATTTAATTACCTGTTTAAGGCGTCCGCTTTGCCATTTTTTCAGCTTTTTTTTAGATAATAACGAAATCGAAATTCGCTAATTCTTTCGCATAACGAAGTTATCGTTCTGTAAATTTCTTAATCGTAATATATCTGGTAAAAGTTTGATAAGCCGTATAAATATTAACCTAATATAAGTTTCCTTTTAAAAAGTGTTAAAATTCTCGGAATGCCATAATAATAGCCATAAATTCTTTATCTAAAATGCAGTAATTAAGTGCGGTTTTTTTCATTTATACCAAAAAAATACAATAAGGTAACATTTATTTTAATTATTTCGTTATCCGATTGTTACGCCTAATACGTAATCCGAAATATTGCTTTCTAATTTAACAAAGCGATTTAGATTGTATATAATTTTTATTAATTCGTTAATAATCGCATCCTTAGTATTTTAAAATACCTTTTTTGTTTTGGACGTCCATTGAACTGGGGTAGGGAGAATTGGTCTTGATCAGTGCGGATAACCATTTTATGTCACGGTACGAAAAAGGATTGTCGAAAAATGAAGAACTTAATCTGATTGTATTGCTGGTGTTGAACCTCGATGACTGAAAATGACAGAAGGCATGCTAAGTGGTGATGGTCGCCGAAGATGCCTGGGGATTGAACCCATGGCGAAAAAGAACTTGTTAATATACATGCAAAGCTCGGGCTTTCTGATCAGCCGAGCCTGACCATGGGTGTAACACCCCGCCCCACTTCACTATTTAAATCTTTTCCTTTTTTTCGTAAGATTCGTTAAGGATATAATTATCCTGCTAAAGTTCCGAATAAATTTCTTGTAATAGTTGACGAATCCGAAAAATGCTTATACCTTCTTAACTATAATTAGCATCTGTTATTTTATAATTGCAGCAATTCTTTTAGGGTTTATTTTAATATATCTTAAGGCGATAATATATTCTAGATATTTTACTTTCTGTTTGTAAAATTAATTTTTTTTATATTAATAAGTAAATTTACGTGCTATAAAGCTTAGAAAATTTTATCAATGTATTTTATATATACTTTTTCCGTTTTTAAAAAATAAAAATATTATTACGATAGCAAATAACGAAAATATCGAGATACTTTCGTAGTACATAATTAACTATTCGTTAAAAGGTTATTATTATGTTCATAAACCTTATTAACATAACTAAATAATTAAGTAATCCGTATTTTTTGTTAATCCTAATAAAATTGTATCCATTTTTAAAATCGAATGTTATCAACCATTTAATTCCGTAAAAATCGGGTTTTTATTTCCGTAATTAAATGTAATAATAATCGATTTTTAATAATAACGTTATATAATTATCGATAATCAATTATAAATCGTAATTTTCCATTGTTTTTAGGTACGAAAAATATTGGATATTCTGTTAATGATTTCGAAAGTCGAATCCATCTTTTTTGTAACCGATTTCCCAGGTATCTTTTAAAAATATGTAATTCATTTCTGTTAAGGTTGTAAATAAGGTAAAGCTTTGTCGAAAATCCTTTTTAAGGATTAGTTTATAATTCTATTCGGTATATTTTAGTAATTTTGCACTAAGCCTTTTTTGAAAAAGCTATTTATATCTATAGTATTATATTAATATATTAGTTAAATCTTTTAACTTTTAAGACTGCTGTTTTAAGTCGTTATTTAATTACTTTAATTTTACTTTAATTGTAATAACGATATGTCGTATTTTTCTTTGATATCTTTTTTTTTCTTATGTTTTACCCTTTTAAATAGTAAGGTTTTTATCGTATTTTTATGTTTGTATTTATCGCCATTTTCGATCGAATATTAAAATCTTAATTCTTTATTTTTTTATCTATTAATAGCGTATAAGGTGAAGTTTATTTAGCTAGTCCCGTTATTAATCAAAATTTTATACTAGCGTATTTATGGTAATCCTAAGATTATATCGTAATTTTTAACTAAAATCATGTCGAAATTAATTATATAGTGTTATCCTTAGATAAAAGTCTCGAGGTAATTAATTTTGCGTATATTCTTCTCGTTATTATAAGCCAATTCCTAATTTTCGATATTTATCGCTATATAAGGTTTTAATTTATATCTCCATAGTAATCTAAGTTCGTTAACTACATCTGGTGCAATATAATTTCCCCCCCAAATTCCGTAATCCAATATTACGGTATACTAATATGTTCCAAATTATATTTCCAAGGTGATAAGGTTATTAACGGTTCCTATCGTTGCGTTTTAAATCTTTTTTGAGAATTCCTTTTAACTTTTTTAGATTTCGTTATTTTGGAGCTTTTTTTTAAATAACTTTTTTTCATTCCTTTTTCAGCTTATAGAACTTTATTTATATTTTCTTGTTTCACGCATTAAGCTATTATATTTGTTATTATTGCCGGCGAACTGTTTTTTCGAACTGTATTTATTGTTTCTACTTTTGCTGTAATTGTTCTCCTTATTATATAAATTATTTTCTTATATTTACGATTATATCGTATTATGTATTATCCTAACTGTCGTTCCAAAGTTCGCCTGTAAACTGACATATTTCTTTTTTGATAATTTCTTTTCGTAAGTATCTGTAATAAATGCTAACGGAAAATAAAGATTTACAATCATTTTTAAAAGTATTTCCTTTATTATATGCTGGATTAATTCCTTTTCCGTTTAATAATTATATTATTAAATATGATTAAAGGCTTTCCTATAAATACTACCTTTTTTCGGGCTAATCCTTTGCTTCGGCTAATTATTCAATATTTTTTCGAATTATAAATCAAAAGTATTAATATTATTATTTATTATTTTTATCATTTTTGATACAGTTAAAAAAGTCGAATCCTTTATAGTATATGCAAAGAATCTGTTCGTAAATGTATTATTTTTATTCTTCGTAATCGGGATAGTCTCGTCGTCGGCAATATATAATATGTATTTTTCCGTATCGATCAGGGGTTCCGGGACAGATTTTTTCTGTTTAGTCCTAGTATTTACGTAATTATCTTTATAACGCTTTTTGCCGTGTTTACAATACTCGCTAAATCAATTTCCTGGCTTTACGTATTTTTTATCGGATTTTTTATCGTAATGGTCCTTATTAGACCTTTTGCCATAGGGGACCTAGTACATACTTAAGCCGAATCATATTAATAAGTTTATTTCCGTTTTTCTGATTTTCTTTAAATTATTTCTAAGGTCCAGGTTTTTAGTTATCTTGATAGGGTTTTGTGGCGTTATACATTATGCTGCTTTATACCTTATTTTGTTATAATTAAAATATTTTATTTAACCGCAGGTCTTTTTATATGTAACTCTTAATTCTATAAATCCTTATTCCGTGCCGTACGAAATATTATTATATTAAAAAATGTTTATGTTAACCGTGTATCGGGATTTATTATCGTTTTTTTCTTTTAATAGTTTTAATACGCCAGGCATATTATTAATTATTAAATTTAATTACCATAACGAATTAATTAAACAAATAATTAGGCCGATCAAATTTAAAAACTCTTTTTGTATTTTTTTTCAGGCCGTCGAAAAACTAAATTATTAATATTTTTTGTCCTTAATTTAATTTAACGGCTGACTTAATTAACGTATAACTATAACAAAATACGGATCCTTTTTATCGTAATTACTTAATTTATATCTTAGCTTTTATTTTTTCGGTTATTATTCTGAAAACCTTTGTTAATATTTACTTAACTTATTCGTAATCGTTATAAATTCATAATATTTTTAAATTTCGTTTTTCGATTAACAAAATAACGTATTTTCTTATCACGAGCTCGAACCAAATAACTATATTCCCGGTAAATCGGCCGATTACGAAGTAGATTCGTATAATAAACATAACTAATTAAATATGAAAATACTCGAAATATACTTAGCATTAAGTTAAAAATAATTATACCTTAATCGAAATTCCGTCGAAAGAATTTAGCTTAAAAGGTTTAAATATTTTTCCTAGTTCTTTAGTAACAATTAGTTAAATAATTTAGCTTACTTAAAAAGGTTTTCTAGTTTCGAAGGTTTTCCTTTCTTTCCTTAATTTTCTTATGGGCGGCTTAAAAGGATATTATAATAATAATATTATTTTTTTAAATTAAATAATGCGTTCGTTCATCATATCTCAACTTCGAAAAACTTCTTTGCGAAAAAAACAAAGTTTTTCTTTTTCCTCCTCGGATTCCTTTGCAATATCCGGGTAATCAAGGACCGAGTAAATAAGCTATTCGGACTACTTACTAGTAAATATAATATCGGCGATATTGTTTAAAATTTAACAATATTATTAAATAAAAACTTATAATATATAACCCTTCGGCGGTTTAACCCATTATTAAACCTTAATTGTACAGATTTATATTTATAAAAGTATTATAAAAATTTAAGCAATAAATATAATAATTCATATCACGTTTCGTAATATTAAAAATATCCTAGGTAACGATATTTTATTACAAACTAAGGCTATCTAAACTATGGGAATAATAAACGTATATATCTTCTTATAGATCCCGTTAAATCCTTTGGATTATTCCGCATCTATATCGGATAACTGCATGGATCCCGTTAAATCCTTTAGATCACTCCGGGTCCATATTACGTAACTTCGACCCACTTGCGTCGCGTTTCGGTTACCAAATGACCGTTTCCGAAACCCCTTCTTGGTTAGGTCTTAATAAAAAATACGTTCGGTAAAAAGACTTATTGTTATAGCCCAACATCCTTAGCGCATCTAGAAACAGTTAAGACAAGTGGAGCAAGAGATAAAAGGGTCACGTGATAGGATCATTGGGATCATTACGAAATCCACGAGAGTTAGGATCATTAGGATTATTACAAAATCCACGAAAATTAGGATTATTGGAATTATTGCGAAATTTACGAAAGTTAGAATTATGAAAATCATTACGAAAACATAATAATACAAATCATAATAGTTAAATATATATATATTTGTTATTTTTACAGCTTAAATAGTGTTAACTTGCAATAATAATTCGTTACCTAATGTATCTTTGATATTACGAGATATAATACGTTATTATATTTATTACTTAAAATCCTACAATACTTTTAGTAATATAAACTCGTACGATTAAGGTTTAATAATTGGTTAAACTGTGACGGCTAGGGGGTTCAATCAACTATTAAACCTTAGTCGTACGGGTTTATGTTGGCAGAAGTATAGTGGGATTCTGAGCAACAGATATAGTAATCGTGTTACGTCTTGTAATTCCAAGGGTGCCTTGGGTAACGATGTTATATTACAAGCTAAAACTATTTAAATTATGCAAATAATAAGCGTATATATTCTTTGTTCTTTTGGTTTAATTATTTCTGATTACCTAATTGGTAATAGTCATGATTATTTAGGATTATGTTTAATTATCGGTAATTACTGGTTTGGCGGTGATTACTGTTACGTAACCCTAGGGATGGCTTATATAATCCCTGTTTAACCGTTTTTTGAGGCCGGAGTTTGTTAGGTCATAATACGATTTCCCTTTTCTTAAAAATTTGCCTTTAAGATTTCTTTTTTTTTTGCTTAGTAAGTAACCCCTTTTTTGTTCTTAATTATGTTGTTTCGTGTTTTTAAGATTTGTCGTGTTTTTCGTTTTTGTACTGTTCGTCGTGCTAATTTCGTAAAAGCCTTCGACGAATTCGGGTACGACATTATGCCTTACTTTCATTATTTTATGAAAAACATAAGGTATAAAATAATGGAAACCGTTTTAAAGTATAAGGAATATATTAATTAAAACCGGTTTTATAATTTTACCGATATGCCAATTTTCTTTTTGCAAAATATTTATCGAAAGCATTAATATTTGGAATAGGAAAAAGCGTTTGTGAAAAAATAATTATTAAAGTTTTAATGGCTTGATCTTAAAGCTTAACGTTGTTATTAAAAAAATATAAAAAAAGCTTTTTTTCGTTTTATTAGTTTGTATAAGCAAACAGCGTTAATTCGTTTAAAAGACATTATTATGGTATAACGTAAGTTTTAATCTCTATATAAATTAAAGGAATAAAAACTTTAGGAATAGAAATAGTTGGAGGCCGCCGTTACGGCTATTACGTTAACGCAGGTTGCGGCCGATTGGCCCGATATTTCGGTTATCGACTGGCCGGCTGTCGATTGGGACGCGCCCGTTATTGTTAGTAAAAGTTCTTTAATAAACGTTAGGTGTTAATAAGGTTTTTAGCCGGTTTCTAAGTGTTTTCGGAATCCGGATATTTTTTTTATTTAATTAGGTATTAGGTAAATCTGTTTTGCTTTCGTATATTAAAAACTTTTTTTATTTCGTATGCTTATTCGTTTTTTATTTCCATATCGTTTTATACAGTATATGCCTTAATTATATCTGTTATTAATTGGAATAAAAAAATATGAAAAACTAAAAAAAAATTGATTTTTGGTAAAACCTTTAATAAATAATTGTTTTCCGAGATTTTTTTAATAATTTTATATAAACCGATATATTTGAAAACGACTCCTTTATTAGGTCGTTTTATTTAAATATTTTTTTTCTTTTTTAAAATTAATTTTTTTAACTTCTTTTAATTATAATATTTATTTATTTATTTATGTACGAATTTTAATTTTATTTTTCTTTTTTAGTATAATTAATGTAATTATATTAACGTAAAAATTACCCTAAGATTAATTGGACCGTCGTTACATATTTTTTGCAAATCTTAAAAAAAGCCAAAATTTACATTTATTAACATTATTTTAATATTTTCTTAAGAAATACTATTATAATCTAATTATACATTTAATAACTTTTAATTAACTTATTTTATTTCTAATTTATATAATACCGTAAATAAAGCTTTATAATTTAAGTTATTTATTCGATGTATTTATTTATTTAAGGTTTAAATAAAGTAAATAATAACCTATAATTTAGGCCGATTTATGTTATTAGACTTTGCCAAATCTTCGATATAAATATCGATCTTTCATTTAAAATATTTTTTTAAATAATCTGTATATCTTAAAAAAGCTTTTTAAAAAAATATATATTATTTGTTCGGCGTTTATTTGTCCGTAATATAGTAAAAAGTAAAAACATTTCGTAAATCGGTTAAAGATTACGAAAAGTTTATCGTAATATATTCTTGTAACTGGATTATTTAACATAAAAGGTGTAATAATAAAATCTAATATAATTAAATATTATAATTATTTTGCAATTAATAATAATTGTAATTTTCCGTATAATTTATGTCGTCGAGTTTTCGCCTTGGCGTACATATCGTATTACCGTATAACCGTTTATATTATTAATTTTTTTTTCAGAAAAAAATATATATGTTAAAACAGTTTTAGGCTTTTATGGATTCCTAGATATCCGTATAATTGATATTCGTATATTTTTCGTATTAGATCTTTTTGGTTTTTTTTTAAAAAGAATTTATATTTTATTAGTGTTTTAGTGTTTTGGGAAACCGTTATTATGCTACTAAATTTTGTAATGTATATTGAAAAATATTGCCCGAATTATCGTAATTTATTGAAAGCGTAAATATTTTTTATAGTAATATCGAAAATTATATAATTTATTTTAACTAACGTTTTTTTCGAAATTTGGTCGTTTATTTAAAATATATGCTTTGTTATTTTTTACGCCTTTTCTATAAATAATAACGAAATCGAAATTCGTCAATTCTTTTGTATAAAGAAGTTATCGTTTTATAAACTTTTTCGTCTTAAAAAATGAGGTAAAAATTTAATAATTTATATAAATCTTAACCTGGTATAAATTTCCTTTTGAAAAGTGCAGAGAATTTCGAAATACCACAATAATAATTATAAACTTCTTATTTCAAATGCCGTAATTAAATTCGGCTTTTCTTTAAATTTATTCGAAAAAATATAATGAGATATAATTTGCCTTAATTATTTCGTTTTCCGGTTATTACGTTTAACGGGTAATCCGAAATATCGGTTTTTAATTTAATGGGGGAATGTAAATTATATATAATTAATATTAATTCTTTAATAATTGCATTTCTAATATTTTAAATATTTTTTCCGTATTTAAAATTTATTTAATTTCTTTCGTAAAGTTCGTTAAAAGTTTAATTAATTTACTTAAATTTCGAATAAATCCTTCATAACAAATAAAGAATTTAACAAATATTTGTACTTTCGTAATTATCCTTAATATTTGTTACATTATAAATATAAAAAATTTTTAAGATTTATTTTAATATGTTATAAGGTAATAATATATCCTAAGTTTTATATTTTTTCTTTATAAAATTAATTTCTTTTTACGTTAATAAATAACTTTACGTTTTATAAAATTTGAAAAACTTTATAGATGTATTTTGAATATATTCTTTCTGCTTTAAAAAAATAAAAATATCGTTTAGATAATATATGATAAAAATATCGAGATATTTTCGTAATATAAAATTTATTATTTGGTAGAAAATTACTGGAACGTTCGTAAATGTTATTAATATAATTAAATATTTAAATAATTCGTATTTCGTTTTCAATGTTAATTTTTATTTATATCCTCTTTTAATTTTGAAAAATTTATATTTATTTTTATAATTACATTTTATGATTCTTTTTGTTTTATAATATCGGTTTTTGATTTCCGTAATTAAGGATAACAATATCTGATTTTTAATAATAATATTGTTTAATTATTAATAATTAATTATAAATCGTAATTTCTTATTTTGTTTAAGTACGAAAAATAAAAAGCAATTTGCTGGTAATTTCAAAAATCGAATTTATCCTTTTTATAGCCGATTTTTAAGTTATTTTTTAAAAGCACGTGATTTGTTTCGTTGAAATTGTAAATAAAATAAAACGTTATTAAAAATTCTTCCTTACGGATTATTTCATAATTTTATTCGTTATATTTTAGTAATTTCGTATCGAGCTCTTTTCTAAAAAGTTTGTTATATTTATAATATAATATTAATATATTAATCATATTTTTCAATTTTCGGCATTATCATTTTTATTATTTTAAATTATTATTTAATTATTTTAATTTTGTTTTAATAATCATAATACGTCGTATTTTTTTAATACTTATTTCTTTTTAATATTTTGTCCTTATATGTAATATGGATTTTATTATATCCTTATGCCTATATTTATTGCCATTATTAATCGAATATTAAGATTGTAATTTTTCTGCTTTTTATTTATTAACAGAAAATAAAATGAATTTTACCTGGCTAGTTTTTCCGTTAATCAAAATTCTTTATTGGTATATTTATAATAATCTTAAGATTATATCGTAATTCCCAAATAAAACGCTATTGAAACTTATTATTTGTGATTATCCTTAAATAAAAAATTAGAAATAATTAATTTCGCACATAATCTTTCCGTTATCGTAAAAGAATTCATAATTTTCGATAATCGTTACCATATAGGATTTTAATTTATCTTTTTATAGTAATTTAAAATTATTAATTGTACCCGGTATAATATAATTTTTGTTTAAAACTCCGTAATCCACCATTGCGGTATATTAATATATTCCGACTTTTATTTCCAAAATAATAAAATTATTAATCTTTTTTATTATTACGTTCAAAACATTTTTCGAAAATCTTTTTTATTTTTCTGGATTTCGTTATTTTACGGCTTTTTAATAAAGAACTTTTTTCTTTTAATTTTCGTTTAATACGTTAAATTATTATATTTGTCGTTATTGTCGGCATCATCGTTTTTCGAATTACATTAATTATTTTGAATTTTGTTACAATTCTTTTTCTTAATAAATAAATTAGTTTTTTATATTTGTAATTATATCTTATTATATGCCGTCCTAATTGCTATTTTAAAAATCCTTTGTAAATTAACGTATTTTCTTTAATAACTTTCCTTTCGTAAGGGTTTATAATAAATATTAAATAAAAATAAATATCCGTAGTAATTTTCTAATAATATATTTTATTAACCGTTAAATTAACTTCTTTCTGTTTGCTAATTATATTGTTTATAATAATAAAAAGAGTTTTTTATAGGTATCATTTTTCAGGCCAGCTTTTTATTTTGGCCAAGTACTGGATCTTTTCTTGGGTTATGGTTCGAAATTATCGATACCATTAATTATTATCCTTATTATTTCCGGTATAGTTTGTAATGTTGAATTCCTTATAATATATACGGATAATTCGTACGTAAATATGGTATTTTTATTTTTCGTAATCGGGATATTTTCGTCGTTAACAGTATATAGCGTATATTTTGCTATATAGATTAAGGGTCCCGGGATACAATTTTTCTATCTAATTTTAATATTTACATAATTATATTTATAATACTTGTTGTTATATTTGTAATATTTCTTGCGTTAGTTTTTTGGTTTTTCGTATTTTTCTCGAAACTTTTATTATAAAGGTCTTTATTAAACCTTTTTCAATAGGGAACCTGGTATATATTTAACCTAGATTATATTAATGGATTTAGTCTCGTTTTTTTAATTCTTTTTAGATTATCCTTTAGGTATAGGTTTTTAATTGTCCTAACGGGGCTTTTTAGGTACCGTATACTATAATATCCTATATCCTATTTGGTTATAATTATAGCACTTAATTTCGTTTTAATCCTTTTTATAAGGAACTTTTAATTCCATAAATCCTGGTTCTATGCGGTAAGAAATATTATTACGTCAAAAAACGCTAATATTAATTATATATTGAGATTTGTTATTATTTCTTAATGATTTTAATACGTTATACGTATTATCGATTATTAATCTTAATTATTATAACGATATAATCCGACAAATAATTAGGCCGATTAAACCTAAACCTTTTTTCATATTTTGAAGCCGTCGAAAAATTTAATTATTAATATTTTTTTAATTTAATTTAGCTATTAATTAAACTAGTATATTGCCGTAACTAGATATCAATCCGTTTTAACGTAATTATTGGATTTATGTTTCGGCTTTTATTTTTTCATTTATTTTTTCGAACATTTGCGTTAATATTAGTTTGAATTATTCGTAAGTTTTGTAAATTTATATTATTTTTGGATTTTGTTTTTTAACTAATAAAATACTATATTTTCTTAAAACGGATTTAAACTAAATAGCCGTATTTCCTGTACATTATTTAATTACGAATTTAACTCATATAATACACGTAATATATTAAATACAATAACAGCTAAAATATGTTCGGCATTATGTTAAAAATAATAAACATTTGGTTAAAATTCCGTTGAATATTTCTAGCTTAAAAATTTTAAAGATTTTTTTAACTTTTGATAGAATTTAATTAAATAACTTACTTTATTTAAAAAAGTTTCCTAGTTATAGGAGTTTTTCCCCTTTCTTTAAGTTCTTTATAAGCAGTTTAAAAGGATATCACAAGATTATTATTATCTTTTTCAAGTTAAAAAATATGTTTATTTATGGCATTTAATCATCGAACAATTTCTTTGCGACAAAGACAAGGTTTTTTCTTTTTTTTCTCGGATTCCATTTTCATACCCAGATAATTAAAAATCTGGTAAATAAGTTATTCGGGCTGTTTGCTAGTAAATATGGTATTAATTAATATTATTTAGAATTTGACGGTATTACTAAATAAAAACTTAAAACCTTTAATAACTAAACATTTTAATTATGTATTAAACTTTAATTATACGAATTTATATTAATAAAAATATTATAGGACATTAAATAATAAATATAATAATCGTATTATATTTCGTAATTCCAAAAATATCTTAAGTAACGATATTATATTGCAAATTAAAATTATTTCAATTATGAAAATAATAAGCGTATATATTTTTTTTCCTTTTATCTTAATCACTTTTGGTTACGTAGCCTATAATAATTATAATTACTTAAGATCACCTTTGATCACCGATAATCACTGGCTTGGGGGTGATCACCGTTAGGTAACCCGAGGGGTGGCCCGTATGATCCCTCTTTGACCGTTTCTTGAGGCCGGAGCTTGTTAGGTCGTAACATTTCTGCATCCATTTAATATGTTTTCCGGTATATTTAAGCGTCGTTTTCGCAAATCCGAATAACGACTTGCCCTGGTTAATTTAATTGAATTCGAAGGTTTTAACGCGATATTTTGTTCTTTTTATTTTGCTAAATAATTTAATTGCCAAATAATGGACGGGGTTTTTCGTTATAACGAATATGTTCGTCAAGGTCCTTCGTACGACGGGACAAAAGTCCTTATTTTCATGATTAATCGTTATATCGCAAAATCGAAAAGATTAAAAAAGAAAAAACTAACGGCTGAAAAATCTTTATCCGATACTTTTGCGTGTTTTTCTTATATACGTTGTTAACATTAGCATTATCAATCCCAGGGTACAAAGCTTATTAATCGTACCTTTTAATCCTTTGACAATTCCAATACTTTAACGTAGTTAGGGTCAAAATCTATGGTCGAAATATAAGTTTCAAGTAAGATAAATGTTATTAATTAAAATACGGTAGATTAAAGATTTTTTTCTCCTTAAATCTTATAGATTAAAATGCCATTATTTCGGGTAATTCCGTTATTATTAGTAAAAGTTTTTTAATAGGTATTAGGCGATAATAGGCTTTTTAGCAGGTTTTTATGTATTTTCGGAATCCGGGTATTTTTTCCACTTAATTAGGTATTAAGTAAGTCCGTTTCGTTTTCGTATATTAAAAATGTTTTTCACCTTTTATGCCTATTCGTTTTTTACTTTTATATCGTTTTATACCATATATATCTTAATTATATTTCCTGTTAATTCGAATAAGAAAACGTAGAAAATTAGATAAAGTTTGATTTTTAATAAATATTCCA
Organism: Monosporascus cannonballus; assembly: GCA_004154925.1. Taxonomy (NCBI): domain Eukaryota; kingdom Fungi; phylum Ascomycota; class Sordariomycetes; order Xylariales; genus Monosporascus; species Monosporascus cannonballus. The sequence continues at coordinate 90,974 of QJNS01000003.1, read as the reverse complement.
ATTTATAATTATTTTATAAGAATTTTTTCAGCAATTCTATATGGGCCGATATATTTAAAATCGAATTTTCTGTTAGGCCCTCTTATGTAAATATTTTTGAAAGTAAAAAAAACTATTTCCCCTTATTCGAAATTAATTCTTTAAACTTTCTCTAATTATAATATTTGTTTATTTAATTTTTAACGAATTCTAGTTTTATTTCTATCTTTTAATATAGCTATTGTAGTTATTTTAACGTAAGGATTATTTTAATATTGGTCGGACCATTATTCCGTATTTCTTTATAAATGTCTGGAATAAAACCAAAATTTGTATTTGTTAATATAGTTTCAATGCTTTCGTAATAAATAATATTATAAGTTAGTTATACGATTAATAATTTTTTAACACAGTTGTTTTGTTTGTAATTACTTTAATATAGTAAATCAATTTTTTAAATTCTATTTACTCGTTTTATTTAATTATTTATTTAAAATTTAAAGTAGTTAAATAATTTATGATTTAGGCCGATTTATATTATTAAGCTTTGTTAAAATTTAAATACAAATATTCATACTTTATATAAAACAATTTCTATTAATAAAATATAAATGTTAAAAATATATTTAAAGCAAACATATACTATTTGTTCGGCATTTATATCTTTATAATATGGTAAAAAAAAGGAAATTTCGTAAATTGGTGGATAATTCCGAATATATTATGATAATATATTTTCGTAACCAAATTTTATAATATAAGAAATTTAGTATTAAAGTCGAATATAACTAAATACCATAATTGGTTTGCGACTGGTAATGGCTGTAATTTTCCGTATAGTTTGTGTCGTCGAGCCTTTGCTTTGGCGCAAATATCGTATTATTATATAATTTTTTATACCGTTAATTTTTTTAAAAAGAGGAATTTATACGTTAAAACCGTTTTAAAGTTTTGTAAATCCTTAAATATCTATATAGCTAATATTTAAATCTATTTCATATTAGATCCTTTCCGTATTTGTTTAAAACCTATATTTTATTTATTTTTTGGTTTCCTAAAAAACCCTCATTAAACTGTTGCATTTTCTAATATATATCGAAAGGTATTATTCGAATTGTCATAATTTGTCGTAAACGTAATTGTTTCTTTATGATAATATGAAAAATTATATAATTAATTTTAATGATTCTTTTTTAAAAATTTAATCGCTTACTTAAGGTATTTGTTTTACCACTTTCTGAACCTTTCCTATAGATAATAACGAAGAGGAAGTTCGCTAATTTCTTTACGTATTTTAATTATCGTTTTATAAATTCCCTAGTCGTAATAAATCGGGTAAAATTTTAATAATCTATATAAACTTTAACCTGGTCCAAATTTTCTTTTCAGAAATGTTTAAATTTTCGAGATGCTATAATAACAACTATAAATTGCTTATTTAGGATACCGTAATTAAGGTTTATTCTTTTTAATTTATACGAAAAAAATATTATAAGGTATTATTTACCTTAAGTATTTTATTACCCGATTATTATGTTTAATACGTAATTTTAAATATCGGTTTTTAATTTAACGAGGTAATTTAAAGTGTATATAATTAATATTAATTTGCTAGTAATTATATTCTTAATATCCTATAATGCCTTTCCTCTATTAAACGTTTATTTAACACTCTTTTTCGTAAGGTTCGTTAAAATTATAATTATTTTGTTAAAATTTCGAATATCTCTTCTCTAATAATTCGCAAATCCAAAAACTACCTCTACGTTTTAAATTATTAATAACGTTAATTATTTTACAATTATACCGATTTTCATGAGAGTTATGTTAATATGTACTAAAATAATAATATATTTCAGATATTGTATTTTCTGTTTATAAAATTAATTTTTTTTACGTTACTAAATAGTTTTACGCCTTATAAAGCTGAAAGAACCTTATAAACGTATTTTACGTATATTTTTTCCGTTTCTAAAAAAATGAAAGTGTCGTCGAGATAGTAAATGACGAAAATATTAAGGTATTTTCAAAATACATAATTTACCATCCGTTAAAAAGTTATTAATACGTTCGTAAATCCTATTAACGTAACTCAATACTTAAATAATCTGTCTTTCGTTTTAAAAATTATTTTTTATTTATATCCTTTTTTATCTTAATAACGTTATATTTATTTTTAAGATCGAATATTATAAATTATTTAGATTAGTAAAATTGGCTTTATATTTCCTTAATTAGGGATAATAACGTTCGATTTTTAGTAATAATATTGTTTAATTATTGATACTTAATTATAAGTTACAACTTTCTGTTTTTTTTAGTACAAAAAATAAAACATGTTTTGCAATAATATCGAAAATCAACTTTATTTTTTATAGCCGATTTCCCAGTTATTTTTTAAAAATACGTCATTGGTTTTTATTAAGATTATAAATAAAGTAAAACTTCGTTAAAGATAATTTATTAAAAATTATTTTCTAATTTTATATGCTATATTCTAATAATTTCGTATCGAATATCTGTTTATAAAATTACTTATATTTATAATATTATAATAATATGTTAATTAATGTCTTTAATTCTTAAGGTTATTATTATTTTAAACTTTGATTTAATGACTTTAATTTCGTTTTAATAATAATAATAATACGTTATATTTATTTGGTGCTCGTTTCTTTCTTATATCTTATCCTTATAAATTATATGGTTTCTGTTATATTTTATATCTGCTCTTATTATATATATTAATCGAATATTTAAATCTTAATTTCTTCTTTTTTACCTTTATTAATAGAAAATAAAATAAACTTTGTTTAGCAGATTTTATTATTCATTAAAATTTCGTATTAACATATTCATAATAATTCTAAATTTATATCGTAATTCCTTAAAAAAATAATATCGCAAATTTTATTTAATATTATTTTTAAGGAGAAATCTCGAAATAACTAATGTTGTATATAATTTTCCCATTATCGTAAAGAAATTCCTAACTTTTTATATTTATTACTATTTAATGTTTTAATTTAGATTTTTATAACAATTTAAACTTATTTACCATAATTAATGCAATATACTTCTTACCTAAAGCTCCGTAATCCATCATTGTAGTATATTAATATGTAACGATTCGTCTATCTAACGTAATAAAATTATTAACGTTTTTTATTATTACGTTTAGAACCTTTTTTCAAAATTCCTTTTAATATTTTCTGGTTTCGTTATTTTGTAGCTTTTTTATAAATAACTTTTTTCTTTTAATTTTTGTTTGAATTTATCGAACTTTATTTATATTTTTTGTGTTTAATGCGTTAACTTATTATATTTATTGTTATTATCGGCCTACTATTTTTTGACATTTTATTAATTACTTTTAAATTTATTATAACTGTTTTCTTTATCGAATAAACTATTCTTTTATTCTTACGATTGTATCCCAATATACGTCGTTTTAATTATAGTTCCTGAAATCTTTTATATATTAACGTATTTTTTCTTTAATAATTACTTTTATAAAACTCCGTAATAAATATTAATTGAAAATGAAAATACGTAATAACTTCTTAGTATTACTTTTTTTATTATACGTTAAATTAACTTTTTTTCCGTTTAATAATTATAGTATTGGAAATAATAAAAAATGCTTTTTTATGGATATTATTTTTTTCGGGTAAATATTTTCTTTCCGCTAATTGTTAAAACTTTTCTGGAGTTATAAATTGAAAATATTAATATTATTACTTATCGTTTTTGTTATTTCCGGTACGGTTTGAAAAATTAAATCTCGTATATTATATACGAGTAATTTATAAGTAAATATATATTTTTTATTTTTCGTAATCGGGATATTTTCGTCTTCGATAACATATAACATATATTTTGCCGTATCGATCGGGGGTTTCGGGACAAATTTGTTTTATTTAATCTTAATATTTTCGTAATAACTTTTATAATATTTTTTATTAAATTTGCAATATTTATTAAGTTTGTTTTTTGGCTTTTCGTATTTTTCGTTGAATTCTCTATCGTAATAACTCTTATTATATTTTTTGTTATAAGGGATCTAATATATATTTAGGTTAAATTGTGTTAATAAATTTACTTTTATTCTTTTACCTTTTTCTGGATTAATTTTTAGGTATTAATTTTTAATTATTTTAACGGCGCCTTTTAAATGTTTTGTATTATGCTGCTTTATATCTTATTTTGTTGTGATTATAATATTTAATTTAATTCTAATCTTTCTTATAAATAATTTCTAATTCTATAAACATTAGGTTTATACTGTAAAAAAATATTATTAGGTTGAAAAACGTTAATATTAACTATATATTAAGATTTATTATTATTTCTTTCTTTAATACTTTTAATACGTTTTACGTATTATCGATCGTTAATTTTAATTATTATAACAATAAAATTCGACAAATATTTAGGCCGATTAAACTTAAAAAACTTAAATATTAATGGTTTTTATCCTTATTTTATTTTAACTGCTAATTAAATTAACGTATTATCGTAATTAAATATTAATTCTTTTTATTTTTAATTATTAAATTTATATTTCGGCTTTTCTTTTTTCGTTTATTAATTTGAAAACCTTTATTTATATTTATTTAAATAATTCGTAATCATTATAAATGGGTATGAGTTTTGGATTTAATCCTTCGATAAATAAAATAATATATTTTCTTATAGCGGGTTCGCATTAAAGATTTATATTTTTAATAAATTATTTAATTACAAATTTAATTAATATAAAAAACTTAATTAATCGAACATGAAAATATTCGAAATATATTTAATATTAAGTTAAAAATAATTATAACTTAAATAAAATTCCGTCGAAAAATTCTGGCATAAAATATTAAAAACCTTTCTTATTTCATTGGTGAAATATAGCTTCATAAATTGGCTTATTTGAAAATGTTTTTTGGCTTTAGAAATTTTTCTTTTTTTAAAGTTTTTTATAAACACTTTAATAAGACGTCGTAAAATTATTATTATTTTTCTAAAATTGAATAATGCGTTCGTTTACAATATTTCAACGTTAAAGAATTGTTTTGCGAAAAAGATAAGGTTTTTCTGTTTTCTTTTCGGATTCCATTTCAGTATCCGGGTAATTAAAGATCTGCTAAATAGGCTTTTCGGGCTGTTTGCTAATAAATATAATGTTAATTAATATTGCTTAATATCAGACGATATTATAAAATACAAATTTATAACATATAACGGTTAAAGAATTTAATTAATTATTAAACCTTAATCATACGGGTTTATATAAATAAAAATATCGTAAGATTTTAAATAATAAATATAACAATTATATTAGGTGTTATAATTTTTAAAATAGTTTAAATAACGAATTAATATTATCAATTAAAATTTTTTAACTTATAGAAAAAATAAACATATATATATTTGATTTTATGCGTTAAATTATTACAAGTAAGTTAGTAATCCGACTTACTGCTTACTACCAGTGAGTTGGTGACCTATTAGGTGACCTGCCCTACAGTGTATTTGTGGTTGGGTTATGACAGACCGTTTCTGAAGACCGTGGCTCGTTGGGCCACGACATAAACCTCTTAGCCGTTATACGTTACAAGCTCTTATTTAGTAATACCGTCAAACGTTGAGCAATATCGCCAATATTATATCTACCAGCAAACAGCCCGAACAGCCCATTTACCAGGTCTCTAATAATCCGGACATTCGAATAGAATCCGAAAAAGAACGACCTCGCCTATTTTACGAAAAGCTTTTCCGACACCTGGATACCATAAATAAACGCATCCTTTAGCTTAAAAGAAATAATAATAATCTTGTAACGCTTTTTCAAGCTGCCTATAAAAAGCTTCAGCAAAAAGGAAAGATTTTCGAAATTAAAGAATCCTTTCGAATAAGCCAAATTATTTAGCTAAATTTTATTAAAAAATCAGAAAAGCTTTTGAAATTTTTTAAACCAGAACTTTTCGACGGAATTTCGACAAAAATATAACTTTTCTTAACTTAATACCAAATATATTTCCGGTATTTTTTTATTCGACTGATTACGTTTATTATACGAATTAAGTTCGTAATCGGACGATTTATCGAAAATACGTTTATTTGGTCGAAACCTATTATAAAAGAATATATTATTTTGCTCATCGAAAATCAAAACTCAAAAATATTAATATTTTATAATAATTGTAAATAATTCTAATACATATTAAAAAAGCTTTTGGAATAATTAACGAAAAAATAAAAATTAAAATGTAAATCCAGTAATTACGATAAAAGAGATTAATATCCAGTTACGGCAATATATTAATTCAGCTAATTTATAAGCGATATTAAATATAAAAAATATTAATATTTACGTTTTTCGATAACTGTAAGATAATGGACAGCTGTAAGCTAGGTGAGGTGATCTCCGACTAGTTATAAAGCAGATTCCAAGAAGTAAATGTATTAGGTTAGTTCCATCTGGCATTTTTTATTATCTGCCAGATAGTGGATTTATATTAGTAAATAGGTCGGTGGCTGATTTGTGGCTGGTTAGTTACCAGCCTTAGCCTTATAAGGGCTGTATTTTTATAAATATTTCCTCTATTTTAACTATTATTCCTTAATAACATTATTATTAATTTAATATAACGCGTTTTACAAATTTGGTTTCGTATATTTATTAATAATTCTCCGTTATATTATGATATAAATGCCTACCGTAATAATTAATACATACCATATTACGTAATTAATAATATTCCGCCTAAATTCTTACTATAATCCGTTTTCTAATCTTATTTTTTTTTCCTTTTTACGCTTATATTTTTATTTTTTCTACGTACGCCTTCAGTTCGGTTTTCCCGTTTTTTTTATTTTGAAATCGCTTTTTTGTTTATTTTACGTATAATTTCTGTTCGCCATGTTTCTTTTCGTAAAATATTTCAAAAAAACAGTATTTTTATATTACTATGGATTAGGATTTTTTTAACGTTATTTTCTTAACGTTAACGGTAAAATAAATATTAATTATATTACGGCCGGCATTAAGCCGTATTATATTTTTGTAATACAATGTTATTTCGATTACCGGACCGTTTATGTTTAACTTTTAAGCGTTTTAAATTATGTCGTAATTAGTTATTATTATAAGAATTTTTGCATAATAAATAATTATTTTAATAATATTATTATTATTATTTAAGTTCTGTTTATATTCCGATTATTTTTAAGGCCACCGCTTAAATAATTTTTTAATTCGGTATTAATAATTAGGAATTAATTAAGGAATTTGAAAACATTCGTATTGCAAATACTTAATATAAACGTTCCGACGTAATTGCGATCGGTTATGAATTCCACGTTTTTCGCGAAACCAAGTTCGCCCTTAATACGGTTATTATTGAAAAATATTATTTCTTTCATATAATAAAGGTAAATTTTCGTTCGTCCGTTATAATTACCGAAATCCAGTTTTAATGCTGTTTTATAAGTTTATACATTTAGATTTTTTTTATACGTATTACGAATTTTTTTATTATTCCGTTTGTAATGGGGCTGTATGGAGCCCTATTATGGAGCACCGGACAAACGCCGGTACCAAGCAGCACTAGCGCAGCGCCTTATATGCGAACACACACAACTGTATTTTTATCTTCCCTTTCTTTTCTCTTTAGCTAGAAAATAAACTCTCATTGGCAACCGATTGCAAACCGCTCAGGTGAAGCCTTTTACACCGTTATTAATTTCCGATTAAGCGTAATTTTAGGATACTCTTATAAATAAAGCGATTTTCGAAATTTATTATACCGTTATACTTTTCGTTTACGAATACTTTTTGCCCGTTTTCCGATATTTTAACGAAACTTTAATACTTATTAATGATTATAATTAAAAATTAGTTTTATCCAGCAAAACTATTACCAAATTTAAATACGTTACGTGTTTTGGGAACGGCGCCTTATTTCCATTTAATAATAAATTATATTCGGGTTATTTACACTTGGCCTTTCGTAAAAAGTAATGCGTTTTTAAGTTTTTTGGGTTTTATATTTAATAAAATTAGTAAATATATCCGTTGTTTATTATCATATAGTTTTTAATTATTTTCCGATATTTTTATACTCCTTTTCTTAATACGTTTATTAAGAGCTAATTAATATAAAGCTTAATAATAAAGGCGCAATCTTGTTTTTAAAATAAAAAGTTAATTCTTTTTATTTAACCGTTTTCGACCGGTATATAATAATGTAATTATTCGCTAAACGTTTAAAAGTAATTATATAATTAAGTAATATTTTAATTTTAATATTTTAATTTGATTTAAATTTCTTTTTGTAATTTTTGTAACTATTAGGCGATCAATTTCCTATTAAGTTATTATTGCTCTCTAATTTTTAAGTTATTTTATTTTTCATGTACGTATTTAATTTCGTTCTTATAATATTATAATATTTTAAATACGTATTTGAAATATTTTCGGGGTTTTTACGTATTATATTTGGCGGGCCAGCCCTTTTATTTAATTTGATACTCGCGTTATTTCCGGTTATCTCGGTAACGGACGATATCTTTTAATATTTATTTTTCTTATTTTTTCTTAAGTCTGATAACGTTATTGAAAGGTTACCCGGTTTCGGATTATGTTGTAATTTTAATCAGGATACCGGAAATATATTATATATCCGTTAATATTTAATTAAAAAGATTATTTTGTACATTTAGGAACTGGTTTATTTTTTAATTATAATTCGTTTGTAAATAAGTACAAATTTGTCTATTTTTAAAGCTAAGGGTTTTGATTAATAAATTTATTTATTATCCTAATTGGAATTTTATAGGCGTATAATATTAATTATAATATTTTATTTGGGCTGCCGTTATTTCCCTCAATATCCGTATATTATTTAACGAATAACGGTTATTTTTTCAAGGCGTTTCTTAATTCCTTATATTTATTTTTTAAATTTTTATTAAAAGTATTCCATTATTTTTAAATAATATTTATATAGGGCTTCGAACGGAAAACGGACGATAAATATATTCCATATATTATTATATATATATTCGGGGTTTTGGAATATCTTTATTTAATTATTTTAATATTTATTAAAGTAATTTTGGAAATTATATTTCAAGACTTCTTAAGTTTATTCCGTTTATTTATCGGCTTATGGATTTTAAACGGTGGATATTTGCCGTTTTATTTTTCGTTTTGTACAAAATTTTGTTCAGAATTAGTCGTTTAGTAATTTATTTTTATCGTTAATAATTCTAGCCGGTATAGTAAATTTATTCTTTATTTTGTCGTAAAATAATCGTATTTATTCGGTTGTGGTTAAGGTTTTAACCGTAAGGATAAATAATTTAAATTTCGTAAAACGATTAATAATTATCAGAATTATGTCGTACTGTAGCTCCTTTAAACCTAGGCTTTTAAAAAGTCTCATAATAAAATTTAACGAGATATCTTGGAAGGGTTGCTTAAATAACGGTAAGGGCTGCAATTATCCATATGGTTTATATCGTAATTTTATTATGTTTTGGTAATTCGAATATTATTTAATATATTTTCAAATATTTTTTATTAGATATTCCTAATACAACCTTTTAGTTATTAATTTCAACATACGGATATATTGTATATGTTTTATTTTTAAATTATTATGGTATTAATTAATTAATAATTTCCGTAAAACGTTTTATAACAGAATCACGAATCTATCCCGATAATATAAAGCCCTATTTAAGTTTAAAAATATTTTCTTTTTTTCCGGTTTAACGTTTAATTATCCGTATTAATTTTATAATATTTAAGATTTTGATTTGTAATTTTCGAATTTAATCGTAAAATTGTCGGAACGTTTTCGGGTATAGTACTGTTTCGTATTTGGCCAGTATTTGATTAAAAAACGTAAAACGTAAAACGTATTAATTATAAATAATAACTTTAATATTAATTTCGTTTTTTAAATTTTCGAAATTCGATCGTAATACGGTGATAATTTGCGGTCATTATTATTTAACCGTTAATCGTATTATTATGGCGATTCGTATTTGTATTATTATTTTTAAACGATAAATTGGGCAAATATATAAGTTTCTATTTTCTTTTTCCAAAATATTTTGCAATTATATAACAAAGGTTTTCCGCTTTTTTATATAAATAAAGGTTATTTGAATTTCCGTTATCTAAATTATATTTAGAAAATTTGTAATAAACGAATTTTACGTTATTTTTATAACGCCTTTTATCACTTTATAATATTTTCAATCACGTTAAATATTTGTGACCGTTTTCCGAACGTTTTCCGGCATATTATTTGTAAATCCGAATTTTTTAAATGGCATAAGGATTACGTTTTTATACGCGATTTCTCTCAATATGTAATCTGCGCGTCTGGATAATTTATCCGCCGGGTTATTAGCGCTCGGTCGATATTGGATTTCAAAATTAAATTACGTAAAACAGTAAATTTATCGAGCTAACCTTTCTTTAAACTTACGCGCCGGCGCCTTTATTATATTTTTAATGCCGTATAATCGCTAATTATTAACAAATCTTTTTCCGTACCCTCAAGGTATTACTGTTAATATTTTAAGTTTTTTTTAATCGCCAATAACTTTTATTCTTTTAAATTTTATTATTTTTCGATTAGGCTTAATTTTTGTAATTAATTTGCAATTAAACGGCAATATGTTTTGAATATTTTTAAAAATATCCTTAATATAACTTTTACCGAAACGTTTTTTTAAATTTAATATTTTTAACCTTATTTTAATATTAGAAAATAGTTGCCGATTAAAAAATGTCTTTTAAATTTCGGAACGCTATTTTAACGTTTTCGGGTTATCGGAATTTTATTATTTTTCTTTTATCTTACGCTTTTTTAAAAAAACTTAATAATAATTTCGGTAATACGCGAATAATAAGCGATAAACTTCCGATAAAAATTCGCGAATCCTAAAACTATTTAAATATTATAAATTAATTTTAATTTTAATCATACTTCGATAATATTAACTGGTTATCCGTTTATTTTTAAACGGTTAATATTAACTTTAAATCTTGAAAACTTTATTTTTTTAAAGAAATGCGTATTTAATTATTTTAATAAATAATTAATATTATAATAACAGTTTATAAATTAACTGGAAATATTTTATATACGTATTTGGTCCTTGGAATAAATTATTATATTATTTAAGTATATTATATATATAAAATTGATTAGTTTATTTAATACTTTATATATATAATTTTAAAACGTAATAAACGTATTATTAAAACCAAATAATATAATTATATATTTGAATTATCCATGCGGCATATAAAAAACAATTTCCTATTAATTACGTTTTTTAATTTTAATACGGCAATTAACATTTTAAAATTAATTTTCGACAATAACTTAATTAATTCTAAGCAATTTCGTCTTTTTAAAATTAAAGGTAAAAGATATCAATTTTTTTATTATTACCTTATTTACACTTTTATAATTAACGTAAAATCGGAAATTACAGTCCTTTTTAAGTATAAAAATATTAGTATCTTTATATCCGCTTTTGAATAATTGTAACGAACCTGTTATATATCCACTTGAAGGTATGAGCAGTATCCGAAGAGGGTCTTGATTTGCAGGTAATAATAGGACGAAGAATGATTTAGTAATCTATTCGTTAAAGAGATTTAAAGACTTTTCCCTTAATTAGAGAACGGTGCAGTTGTTTTTCGATTAAGAGCTTAAATTAATAACTAAGGAGCGAAATTAAATAGGTGCTATTTATATAAAAAACCGATTTATTATATATGCCAATTCCTAAAGTGAGTGTGTCGTAAATCTATATGATCTATATAATCTATGTGATCTGGTCCCAGATTACCTAGATTACTTAGATCAATTAGATTACCTTAAAAGCCAAGTTTTTCTGTCCGGAGTTTAGCCGTAACAAGTCCGCGTTAAACCTTAAAGGTTGGTTTTTTCGAAATAGGAACCCCTGTTCCTATAATATTATTTCTTTTTTCTAAGGATCTTTGTCCCAAAGATAAGAACCGTAAATAGCTATTTCGTTTTATTAAAAAAAGTTCTTGGGGATGTCCCGGTTAACTTTACCATAATAAGTCGTATTTAAAAAGAAAAAAGAAAACCTCGTTTGAATTAACGCGATTTTCGCGATTTTCGTGCCGTTAATATCAAAAAGTTTGGTATTACGGCTTTTTCTTATTTTAATTATATTCGTTTCGGTGAAACCGAATATTTTTACGTTTTTGATATCCCAAGTTATAATTATTATATTTATCGTTAACGTTTTGCTTATAATATTTTGGTTATGAATTCTTTGATGAAACTAAGTAAAAAATATAATTATTTTGAAAAAAAATAATGTAAAGTTAAAAATAGTTTTATGGCGTATTAAGAGGTTGCCGAAAAGGAATTGGATAATTTGCGTTAATATTAAGAAAAAGCGTTTCGTCGGCGAAAAGAGAAATTTTAAGAATTTATTGGTCGATTATGGCGTTTACGCCTTTAATAAAAGGTATTAAAAAAGAAGGCCGTAATTATCTTGAAAGAAAAATATGAACTAAATTAATTGGAAAAATAAAAAAGGTTAGAAAAAAAGCGTCGTTATATAAAAACGGAATAAGCGCAGCTTGCTTCCGAAATAGATGCCGTTATGGAGGCGTCGATTTTTTTCGATTAGAACGTTGCAGGGGTTGATTTAAGCGGGGGGCCGTTATTACTTACGACCTTGGCCGTATTGGAAACGGTCGGTCAGGATTTTGGCGGTAAAACGTCCTAATTAGGTTTATCGTATTTATTAAATAGTTAAATCATTTTTACGTATTTTCTTTATGTAAATACTTTTCCTATTTAATTAAATATTGGATTTTATTTTTAATTATTCTGGAATTTAGTATTTATTTAATTTCGTATTCGTTAAAATCTTTTTTAAATTCCAGATCTATTTTTAATAAGGCGTTCTTGGGTATTGGTTTAAGTAAAAAAATGTGGAAAACAGGGTGTATTCTTATATTTTTGGGTAGTAATAATTCGTAATTAATTTTGGAAATAATTTTTTCAATTTTCAATAAATTAAGTTTTTTAAAATCAAGTTTATCGCTAGGTTTTTTCGTTTTGATTTATAAGATATTTAAGGTTATGTTTTGTTTTTGGCGTAATAAATAAACTTTATTTCCTTTCGTTAAAATTAATCTTTTAATTTTTTTCTTATTATAATATTAGGTTATTCGTTATTAAAGAAATTGTAATTTATTTTGGAAACGGGCTTGAATTATTTTAATTTCTATCGTTAATATCTTTGCTCTTAGGGTAATTGTAGCAATTTTTGGTATTTTGTTAAGCGGTTATTTGGGTCGTTTTACCTTTATATTATGTCTGTATATAGTTGTATAAGGAGATACGCTTATGTCCTTATTAATAAATGTATTATAAGCGATTTATGTTAATGGTAAAAGTTTTACCTAATTATTTTGCTAATAGTTAATATAATTTCGAAAATATTGTTCTAAGGTTTAGTTCAGTTTTTTGGTTTAATTATTTATTTGGGAATGGTACGTTATTAAGAACTTAAGCTTAATATTAATTTGTTTGAAAAAATTGGTACCGAATTTTGAAATAAAAAGCGTATTTTTGTCGGAAATAATCTTTTTTGGTATTTTATGTTTGTTAAGGTAATGTCTGATAAAAACATAGGTTAATTGTTCTGCCGTTATGTTTTTTTAAAAGGTAGGAAGTACCTATATTTAATAAATTTATTAATAATTACTTATATTCTGTTATATTTGATTCCAGTAATTGGGTTTTTTAATAAAGGTAAGTTAATAATAAAGTTTTAAGTTATAATATTTTATGCTTTATTTGAAATATTAGTAGGTTATAATAATCCATAAGGTTTATAACGCGTTATCTTAGCCTTATTATAAATGTTATAATCCTTAATTATTTTTTTAATTATTTGGCGTAGTTTCGGAAAATCATATTTTTCTTATAGTCGTCGGGTAGTTTTAAAAATTCCTTGGTATTTATGTAATAGATCTTTATGAAATTCCTTTACAAATTGTTTTTATTAATCCTTGGGAACATAGATTTTGCCATAGTACAATAACTGATTTTTTAGCTGTTTTTTTAGCTATTGAATTTCTTTTTGTTCTTTTATATTATAGGAATTTTGGAATCGTATTAAGAGTTCGGTGGTTGGTTTTTTTATTATCTTATATAATTATACAATGTTATTTTTGTTATATTATAATATTTATATATTTTTTTGGGGGGCTTTGGAATCGTAATCCTTTTTGCGATTAAGAATATTTGCCTGCATATTTTTTTTGCCCTTAATATAATAAATCTTAAAATTAAATCTGGATAAAAAAACTATTTATCTTTTATATCATTTATTTAGTTTTTGGGTTTTTATGAATTTAATAAAGTTTTTATAATCGGAATAAATATCGAAAGGTTTTTTTATTCCGTTAAGGAAAGGTTTTTACTTTTTAAAAACGTTAATAATTATTAATAACTTTTTGTAGTAAATTTGGTATTTAAGTTTTGCATTTCGGAAAACTTTTAAATAATATATTATTAGGTATTATTTGCCATTATTTTCTAATTATTTTAACACTATACCTAGGGCATATTCCGAGATATTTATCTTTAGTTATTTCTTTTGTCTGCATTAGGTATTTTTACGATAGGTCTATTGGTAATTGATTTTTTCAGTTTCCGGAATGCCTTTTTTGCTTTCTTGGAAAGCTTAAATTCCTTTCCGACGTATTTTTTAATAGTAAGTTTCGTTAATGGTTTAATTATATCTTTATATCCCTTAATTAGGTTACGTATATAACCCGTAAATCCTAGGATCTGTTAGATATTTATAACGTTCGCTTTATTAGGGATGGGTTAATCCTTAATTGTTTCCAGTTTGGAACGTTAAATTTGAATTTGGCCGGAAATAAAAGTAAATCCCAGAAAATCCAGTTTCTGGGTGTGCCATACGTTTTTGGCTAGCTTAATTCAAATATTTGTTTCGTCCAGAATTTTAAGTATTTAAGCGATATGCTTCTTATATTTTTCTAAAGTTTCGGAATAGATAAGGATATTGTCGAGGTAGATAAACATAAATTTGTTTAGGAATTTCCGGAAAGTAATTATAATTAGGTTTTGGAAACTGGTAGGTACATTAATAAGTCCTATCGGCATTATTCGGTATTCGTAAAGTCCATATATTATTTTAAATACCGTTTTCTATTTTTCTTTTTTGGTTATTTTGATACGGTAATAGCTATTTCGGAGATCAAGCGCCGTAAACCATTTAATTTTACTAACATTTTCTTTTAAGGTATTTATAAATGTTAAGGAATATTTATTTTTAATCGTAATATTATTTAACTATTTATTATTAATTATTTTTCGGTAAATAAGATTTCTGTTTTTATCGATTTTTTGTTTGCTATCTTTAATTTTGGGAATTATAAGAACGGGATATTTAACGGGAAAATTAGAAAATTAAATATATTCTTTTTTTAAATCCAGTTATATGCTTTTTTATAAGGCCTTTAATTTTTCTGGATTTATATAATAAATTTTGTAAAGTTTAAGATAATATTTTTTCTTAATAGGTATTTTATGGTTTTATTAACTATATGGCGGTAATTCGTAATTTTCTTTATTTTTAAATAATTTTTTAAATTTTTGATACTCCGGCGGTACTATAAAGATTTAATTAGGAATCCGTATTTCTTTGATAACATAACAAATTTCTCGATTATTTTTTGCTAATATTTTATTTTATAAAAATGTTTACTTTTTTTAATTAATCCGTAAATTGCTGGAATAAAACCAAAGTATTTTCAAGATAATATCGTATCCGGAGATATCGGTGATATCCAGCAAAACGCATTTTTGATATTTTTAAATTTATGCCGGAAATTCCTTAGTTTTTCGAAGAATTCGTCCATTTTCGTAAATGGACAAATTTCCGTTTACCGTACGTAATTTATAGGACTTTAATTTATATTTCCAGTAAATTTGATATTTTTTTATTATTGCAAAAAAAATAAAATTACTTTTTGTTCCGGAATTAATTATAATTTTAAACGTTTTATTTTTATATCGGAAAGAAATCTTAATCTAATTGCGCATTTTTTTCGTTATTTCGCATAAGGTTTTATAAGTTAGGGCTTTTCCATACCTTAGTTTCGAAAACCTTTAAAATTTTTTGATTTTTAATATCATCCGGCTTAAACGAATCTTTATTTGTAAACTTTTTTAATAGCATATTTAATGCATTAATTATTTTTGTACCGGAATTATGTTTTTTTGCCATATTTGCATTAAGGTCTTTTTTTTTGGCTCGTTTGTTATACTTATTATGCCCTTCGGGTTATGGAATTAAAAAGGTAAATTTCCGAAAAAGATATTTCCATATTTAAGAGCTTATATTAAATATAAAGTATCGGAAAGTAACATAAGTATTCTTGTAATATGGCCTTTTGATTCCGTTCTAATTCGGGATATAAGTAATAAAACCTAAGGTATTTTGGTTATCGGGGAGTTTCGGTATATCGGCATTTATCGTTTGGTTTGGTAAATATTTCGTTATTTTATTTAGGCCAAAAATTATTATTTTTTTTGGCTTTAAAATAAATAAGGTAATTGTTTTGGTAATAAATAGTAAAATGTAATAAATTATGAAAATTTACTAATAATGTTTTTTGGTAATTGGTATATTTTGGGAGCCCATAAAGCTCCGGGGATAATTATTTATAGTTATTGACGTTTGGTTGAAACTAACCGTCTTTTATATGTATCTTATATTTCTGGGAATTAAGGTAATATTGGTATCCTAATTCTATAGCTATTCTGAAAGCCGTTTATCCGGGATAATACTTATAGGCTTTAAATTTAAAATTCTGGCAAATTGGATAATTTTCGTATTCTGGGATGTCGCTTTAGATCTAAGTAATTATGGCAATAGTGAATTCTAATTAGAAAAAAATCGAACTAATTTCTTTCTTTTCCTTTTTTACCTTATTATCGGTTTTTTGTTCAGCCGCTTTGGCTTTTTTCTGGGGTTAAGGAATTTTTCTTTTTTTTGGAATCCCTTTTGGCAAAGAAGCGATATTTGCTTTTAAAATGCCCCTTTTTGCCATAATTGAAATACTTTATTTTGGATTTATTTTTCTTAAGCTTTTTCGAAACGAAACTTGCTTTCTTTTAAGGTTTGCCCTTATCTTTCTTAATTCGGTTATTAGAGTTCTTATCGTTATTTCGTCTGCCGATCCTTTTTTTCTTAAGGTATTAATTAAAGGTACGTCGATCGGCAATAATAACCTTATTTATATATTTTATAAAGGATTTAATTTTTAATTCCTTATATATTTCGTCCTTAATTAAAGGTTTTAAGCCGTTATAATAAAAGTAAAATAATACGCTTTTTAGTAAATTTAAAATAACAGCTAAATAATTAAATTCAGTTATATATTTTGCGGTTAACTTAATTTAATAAAAAAATTAAAACTGCTTAACCGCGTTTTATTCCGTATCCGGATTTCCGAATAAGGCGTATATCTTTTTTTAAAATTTTCGTAACCGTTAAAAATATAATTAATAAAATCCGATGATTTTTTTAGATATTTTTTAAAATAATGCGTTAAAATAGGTTTAAATTATTGACGAACTTATTTAATTAATAGCTAAAAAATAATTATTACCTTTTAATAATTTTCCGTTAAGGATTTTTCGTAAAACTTAAGGTAAAGCCAGGCTTAAACCAAAAATCCGTTTAGGTCCTTTAATTTATCGTAAGGCTTTGGAGGAGTTGGCTTGTAGCCCTTAACGTCTGGCATTCCATGGTAGCTAGGGGGTGGAATCGTTCCTTTCTATGTCCGGTTCGCGCCGAACAATAGTAAAGCCGAAGCTTTTTCTTGCGTTTATCTTATGTTTAATGAAGGCGGTCGGTAACCAGCCCCTTGGCTTCGTCTTCTGGCAGAGCCGAACTGAGGAAAAGTAGGTTTCTTTCCTTTAGCGAATCGAATATTCTCTTTTTTTAAGCTTCTGACCTCCCGAGCTAAAAGGTCGAGCTTTTTGTCCGTAATAAGTTCTTTTTCTTTGCCTCTTTGGGCCTTAGTTTCATATTTTTCCTTAATTTTCTCCTTTTCCGTCTTTTTTCCTTAAACCTTAATAATATTTTTAGGAGCCGGGGTAAATTATTATTAGGGTTAGGAGGATAAAAGGTTTCCCTAAAATCAAGTAATAAAGGGAGTTATATTATTAATAAATTAAAAAACTTTTTAAATAAAGGGTAAATCGTTAAGTCTTATTAATAATACTTTACTGGCTAATAACGGGAATTAAATATATTATTTATTTTCTGAACGTCGTTCTATATTATTGTTTGTATTAAGTTTAAGAAAATTTATGCCTTAACTAGGCGATAAATTATTTGTCGGCTAGTTAAGGCATAAATTATCAAAATATAACGAACCTATTATATATTTATTTGAAAATATAAGCAATATCCGAGAAAGGTTTTAATTTGCAAATAATAATAGGATAAGAAATAATTTAATAATGTGTTCGTTAAAAAGATTTAAAAATTTTTCCCTTAATTAAAAAATAATATAATTATTTTTCGATTAAAAGTTTAAATTAATTATTAAGGAGCAAAATTAAATAGGTGCTATTTATATAAAAGATCGATTTATTATATATCCTAATTCCTAAAATAAGTATATCGTAAATCTATATGATCTATGTGATCTATATGATCTGGTCCCAAATTACCTAAATCACCTAGATCAATTAGATCACCTCAAAAGCCAAGCTTCTCTGTCCGGAGTTTAGCCGTGACAGGTCCGTGCTAAACCTTAAAGGTTGGTCTCTTCGAGACAGGAACCCCTGTTCCTGTAACAATAATGTATCCGGTATATTTTTAAGGTTTTCCGGATATATTCTTTAAATATTTTCTTTTAAATTTCCGAAATAAGGTAAATCAGGCCGAATAAAGGCATTTTCCTTGGAATCAGATTTATTATATATTTTATTCTTAATAATTAAGATATTCTTTTCATTATTCTTTCAGAATATATTCGCCGGAAATTCTTTAAGTATACAAAATGGGCAATTATTTCTTACGTTTATTATTTTCCAAATTTTGGGAAACTTAACTTTTTGGTCAAAGTTATTAAATTAATAATATAAATTTTGGTTATCGGAAAACATTAAAATTATAATATTTTATTTATCAACCTTTTGTAATAATCCAGATAATTATTAATATATAATTATATCTAATATTATTTTTAATTTATTTATTCCAGGTTTCAAATATAAAAAATCAAGCCTTTTCCGATTACGGCATATTAGAAAATAAATTTGCTTAAACTTTCCTTTATTTCCATTATAATTGATTATATTAATAAGAATTTTATAACTTTTATAATATTTAATATCCGCGTTATTAAAATTAATAAAACCCGGAATATTTAAGGAAATTAATTAAAAATTAAATTCTGGAATTTATTTTTTATTTATAATATTTATTAGTATTCCGATATTCGGATTTATTTATATTATTATATCCTGCGTATTTCTTTTAATAAATCCCTTTTTTAAAAGACAGTTTTATTCCAACCGTCCTATAATTATTAGCCGAAATAAATTAAATATATTAATTTATTCCGGTTCCTTTTTTCGGTTTACATTTAACGATTAATTTAATTTATCGTTATATATTATAACGTTTTATTTTGTTTTCGGAAATCAGTTTTCGTATAACCTGAAGAATAAGGTTTTCGTATTATTTTTTAATTTATAATTTATATATTGGTAATTTGGCTTTTTACACTTATAATATTTCAATACGCTTTTATAAAAATTAAAATAGTAAATTATACGAATTTATTTCGATTAAAATTAAATAAACAATTATTTGCTTTCCGAATATAAAAATGCGTATAATCCTTAATATTTTTATATGGCGGTTTTAATTTATTCTGGAAATTTCTTTTTCGAAAACGTTAAAATAAAATAGTTTATCTTTATGAATATTTGTAACGAAAAACAATTAGTTTTTTTCGCTTTTTATTTAACGTCCTAGTAACGTTTTACTTTATTTACAATATTATTAATTTATTGCAATTTACTATATTTTCATAAAAAGATTTCGTAACTTTAATTTTAATTTATAAAGATAATTTAAAAGAAAATATATATTATGTTAATTATTTTCCAGATTAATAACGTTTATAAATTTTATTTTATAAACTAACAACTTTTATTTAACGTTAAAGTTTAACGACAATTAATCGGATTATTCTTATAATTTTATACATTATTCTTTAAATCCTTTATCGATAAAAGTAAACTTTACGTAATATTTCTTAATAAAAATCTGTAAATGTTTAGTTTTAAGTAGTTTTTATAAATAGAATAATTAATGAAAATACGGTTTAATTATTAAATATTCGTAATAAAAACGTTTATATAGCCTGTGGCCCTTTAAATATAAATATAGGCATTTCGCCTTAATTCTTTAGTTTAAATATTTATAACAAATTTTATTTCACTTTTTTAATTTATATACGTTCGGGTAATCTCTTGAAATTATAATATAATATTTATTTATTACCTTTATATTTTTATAATAATATTATAATTAATTTATAAAATGTTACCTTGTAAATTTATATTATTATTATTATGCGGCTAATTATTTGAATAATTCCGAATAATATTTATTTTATTAACGAATAAAATTTAGAATTTAATAAGTTTTAAAAAATTTAACTTTCTTTTATTTTAAATTGCGGGACATAATAATTATATTATATCCATTTTTAACCGTTTAATTAACAGTTATAAGGATGTATTTTTATTATATATATAAGGTAATTCGGAATTCCGGGAACCATGGTTCTTTGCCCATTAGGGTTTCGTTATAAGCTTTCTCGCCTATTTCCGTACCGTAATCCATCGTTCGTCGGTTAAGTTCCGATCGGCGGTTTTTTCGACTAATAACTTAGGTTCGTTTTGTAATCGGCGAACTTTACTTTTAATAATTATTATATTCTTTTTTATAAAAAATAAAAACAATTATGAAATAATAAATAATTATAAGTTAAATAAGCTGATTTCCGACCAATCGTAAAGCAGATTTCAAGAAATAAATATATTAAGTTATTTTTATATAGCATTTCCCATTAGCTTCCAGATGGTGGATTTATACTAATAAGTAGGTCGGTAGCTGATCGGTGGCTGGTCGGCTATCAGCCTCATCCTCATAGAGGCTGTATTCTCATAATAACCTGAAAGAAAAAGTACAAAAAAACCTTTTTAAGTTTAATCGGCCTAATTATTTATCGGATTATATTGTAATAGCAGTTAAGATTAACGATCGACAATACGTATAACGTATTAAAAGTACTAAAGGAAAAAATAACAGCAAACTCCGATATACGGCTAATATTAGTGTTTTTCGACGCAGTAACACCTCTTACGACACAGAACCAGGGCCTATGGAACCAAGAGTTATTTATAAAAAGGATTAAACCTAGATCAAATATTGTAATTATAACAAAATGGGACATAAGGTATTACAATATAAGCACCTAAAAAACCCCGTCAAAGCCTGTACTTGAAAAATAAACCAGAAAAAACGAGAAAAACAAAAGTAAATATATTAATATAATTCGGCTTAAGTACGTACCAGGCCCTCCATAACGAAAAATCCAACATGGAATACGCAAAGCCAGGAAACTGGCCTAATAGATATTGCGAGCACAGCAAAAAGCATTATAAGGATAATTACGCGAATACCAGGATTGGACAAAAGAAATTTGGCCCGGAACTCCTGGTCGATATAGCAGAATGTATACTATATATTGTCGACGACGAGAATATCCCATTCACGAAAAATGGAAATAATATATTCATAAACGAATTACTCGCATATATTATAAATGATTTAATTTTCTAAACTATACCGTAAATGACAAAAATAATAAATAATAATATCGATACCGTCGATTTATAAACCTAGAAAATATTTAATAACTGGCTAAAATAAAAAGCTGGCCCGAAAAAAAGTAATGTCCGTAAGAAAACCTTTTTTGTTATTTTTAATAATAAAACTACCAAACGGAAAAGCAATTAATTTAGCATATAGTAAAAGAATATTATTAAAAAGTTATTATAAATTTCCATTTCTAATTAGTATTTATTATAAACTTTTACGAAAAAAAATATTAAAGAAAAAATACGTTAATTTATAAGAAAATGTCAAAACGATAATTATTAAAACGTATAATAAGATGCAGTGAAGAACATAAAAAGACAAATTTATTCGATAAGGAAAATATTATAATAAAATCAAAAATAATTGTTATAATTCGAAGAAATAATACGCCGGTAATAACAATAAATATAAGAGTTTAACGTATTAAATACAAAAATACAAATAAGGTTCGATAAATTTAAAAAGGAGTTAAAAGAAAAAGGTTACCTATAAAAGAGTCGCAGGATAACAAAACTTAAAAAAATTAGGAAAAATTTCTAAAAAGGGTTTAAAACGTAACGATAAGAACCGTAATAACTTTATTACTTTAGATATACGAATTAAAAAGTATTGGTATACCGTAATAGTAAATTACGGAGCTTTGGGCGGGAATTATTTTATTCTAAATATAGTTAATAAGCTTAAATCATTATGAAAATATAAGTTAAAACCTTATTAGCAAATAAGAAAAAAAGAATTAAGATCTTAATATTCGATCGGAGATAACGACGAATTCAGGCATAAAAATACGATAAAAATCTTATTACCTAAAGGGATAAGACATAAAAAAGAAAATAGATATCAAAGAAAAATACGACGTATTATTATGATAATTAAAATAAAATTAAAGCAACTAAATAACGACCTAAAATAACAGCTCCGAAAATCAAAAGATCTAATTAATGTAATACTATAATACCATAGATATAAATAACTTTTCAAAAAGGAATTTAATACGAAGTTACCGGAACATAACGAATAAGATTATGAGATAGTTTTAAAGAAAGATCCTCGACGAAGTTTTACCTTATTTATAACTTTAGCAGAGATAAGTTACGTACTTTTAGAAAATACTTGGAAAACCGGTGTTATGACCTAACGGTCTTGGCTTCCTTGTAGACGGTCGGGCCTACGAAAAAGAAAAACCCCGACCCCTGCCAAGATGTTACGTAACTAGCTCAAAGGTTTCAAGGTACCAAGCACCTTAAGCCAGGATAAGGATATATACGCTTATTATTTCCATAATTTAAATAACTTCAGTTTGTAATAAAACATGGTTACCCAAAATATTTTTAGTATTACGAGAGGTGATACGTTACTATATCCATTGCTTAAATTCCTAAGATACTCCTGCCAACATAAACCGGTACGACTAAGGTTTAATAGTTGGTAAAACCGCCTAGCCGTCACATTCGACGGCTTAAAGAAAAAAATATTAGAAAAATTTTTAAGCTTAATCAACTTAATTATTTATCGGATTATATCGTTATAATAATCAAAATCGACGATCGACAATACGATTAATACCAGCGCTCTTTAACGCAATAACACTTTTTACAACATAAAACTAGAACCCATAGAACTAAAAGCCACTTATAAGAAGAATTGGAGCCAGACCAAATTTTTAATTACAACAAAATGGGACAGAAAGCAGCGTAATGTAAGGCACTTGAGAAACCCGTCAAAATAACTGGAAACCTATAGCTAAGGGATAATCCAAAAAAAATCAGAAAAACAAAAGCAGACCCATTAATATAATGCGGCCTAAGTACGTACCAGGCCCTTTATAACAAGAAATCCAACAGGGGCCATTACGATAAGAAATTCAACGAAGAATACGAAAAGCCAGAAAACTAACTTAACAAATATCGCGAATATAACAAAAAGCATTATAAGGATGGGTACGCCAATACTAGAATTGGACAAAAACATATGTCGTGGAAACCTCGATCGATACGGCAAAATATATGCCATATATTGTCGACGACGAGAATATCCTAATCGCGAAAAATGGAAATAATATATTTATAAACGAAATACTTGCATATATTATAAAGCACTTAATTTTCTAAATTGTACCGGAAATAATAAAAACAATAAATAATAATATCGATACCTTCGATTTGTAACCTTAAAAAATATTTAGCAATTGGCCAAAATAAAAAGCTACCCCGAAAAAGAAATACCTGCAGAAAAACCCATTGCATTATTACTAATAATATAACCACTAAACGGAAAAGGATTTAATCCAGTATATAATATAAAAATATTGCTAAAAGGTTATTATAAATTTCCATTTTAAATTATTATTTATTATAAACTCTTACGAAAATAACGTTATTAAAAAAATAAATTAATTTATAAAAAGACATTACAACGATAATTAACATAATACATAATGGGATATGATCGCAAAGTTAAAAAAACAATATATTTATTAAGGAAAGGAATTATAGCAATATTAAAAGTAACTAATATAACTCGAAGAAATAATACGCTGATAATAACCACAAACACAACAATTTAACGCGCTAAATACAAAAACATAAATAAAATTCGACAAACTTAAATAGGAGTTTAAAAAAAGGTTACCTATAAAAATGCCGTAAGATAACAAAACCCAAAGAAATCAAAAAGAACTCCTAAGAAAGGCTCTAAACGCGACGATAAGAACCGTTAATAACCTTATCACCTTAGATATACGAATCGGAGCATATTGGTATACCGCAATGGTGGACTGCGGAGCTCTGAGCAAGAATTACATTACATCAAATATCGTTAATAAGCTTAAATTACCATGGAGATATAAATTAAAAACCTTATACAGCGATAAATACCGAAGATTAGGAATTCGCTATAATAACAGGAAATTTATACGCGAAATTAATCACTTTGAGGTTTTGATTTAAGGACCATATTAAATAGTTGATTTCGATATTATTCCATTTGGGAATTACGATATAATGTTAAAAAAGTTATACATATACTAGTACGAGATTTTAATTAATAAAAAGATTAATTAGGTAAGGTTCATCTTATACCTTATTAGCGAACAAAAAAATAATTAAAATGTTAATTTTCCATCGAAAATGGCGACAAATACATGTATAAAAATACGACAAAAACCTTATTATTTAAAAAGACAAAAAATAAAAAAACGGGTATTAAAGAAAAATATAATGTATTGTTATTATTATCAAAACGAAATTGAAGTATCTAAATAACGATCTAAAATGATAATAGCCCCAGAAATCTGAAAATTTAATTGATATATTATCATAAAACTAGAGATATAAATAGCTTTTCAAAAAAACCATAAAATGGAATTATTAAAATATAGCAAATAAAATTATGAAATGTTTTTTAAAAAAAGGATTTTCGACGAAGTTTTACCTTATTTAAAACTTTAGCGGAAACGAATTACGTAATTTTAGAAAATACCTAGAAGATCGGTTACAAAAAGAATAAATTCGACTTTCGAAATTGTTAATAGGATATCTTATATTTTTCGTACCCCAAAAAACGAAAAATTAGAAATTATAATTAATTACCGATAACTGAAAAATATTACTATTAAAAATCGAATATTATTACCTTTATTTACAAAAATAAAAACCCAAGTTTATAAAACTAAATAATTTATTACATTCGATTTCAAAAATAAATATAATTTTACTAAGATTAAAAAAGAATACAAATGAAAAATAACTTTTAGGACGAAATACGGACTGTTTAAAAACATAGTTATATTAATAAAAGTTACAAACGTATTAACAACTTTTTAACGGATGATAAATTATGTATTACTAAAGTATCTCGATATTTTCGTTATATATTACCTCGACGATATTCTTATTTTTTTAAAGATAAAAAAAGCATATATAAGATACGTTTATAAAGGTTTTTAAGTTTTAGAGAACGTAAGCTTATTTGTTAATGCAAATAATAATCAGTTTTACGTATAGGAAATAAAATATCTGGAATATATTATTATCCTAGAATATATTAAAATAGACCTTAAGAAAATTGCTATAATTAAAAAATGACAAAAGCTAATGACGGTTAAAGAGATATAGGTATTCTTTCGATCCGTTATTTATTATAAAACGTTTATTCGGAGTTTTAGCAGAATAATTATACTTTTAACGAATTTTACAAAGAAAAGAAATTTAAATAAACGCCAAAAACGAAAAAAATGTTTTAGGATATTAAGGATACAATTATTAATAAGCTAGTACTAATCATATACGATTTAAATTATTCCGTTAAATTAAAAACCGATATTTTGAATTATACGTTGAACGTAATAATCGGATAATAAGATAATTAAGACAAATTATACTTTATTATATTCTTTTTAGATATGTGAAAAAATTAGATTTAATTATGGAATAATAAATAAGGAATTTATAATTGTTATTATAACATTCTGAAAATTTAAGTATTTTTTAATAGGAAACTTATACCAGGTTAAGGTTTATACGGATTATCAAATTTTTATCCGTTTTATTGCGACCAGAAAACTTACAGAATAATAATTTCGCTATATGGAAAAATTGGCGAATTTTAACTTCGTTATTATTTATAAAAAAAGGTCAGAAAATAGCAAAGTAAATACCTTAAGCAAATAACCAAACTTCGGAAAAAAAGATTGGTTAAAATTAATTATATTATTTTAGATATTACCATAAAAAGATATTTACGATAGTAATGAATTATGATAATTTCGGCAATACCTTTTGATATCTATTAGGAAATCCGGCGATATAACGATAGTTTCTTAACAAACTAAAACATAAATAAAATATACGTTTTAGAAACGTAATAGGAAGGTTAAATACAAAATATATATTAATATTAACTATATAGATATCTAGTGATCTATAAAATCTTAAAACGGCTTTAACGTACATATTCCGTTCTTAAAATGAAATTAATAGTACAAATAATTATATAGTAATACGATATTTACGCCAGGACGTAAATTCGACGATATAAGCCATACGGCGAATTACAGTTATAACTAATTGCAAAATATTCACAATATTTAGTTATATTTGATTTTATTACCGAGTTTCTCATATTAAAGATCCAGTTATAAAAATATATTACGGTAATATTTTCGTAATCGTCGATTGATATATAAAGATTTTTACTTTTTATTATATCAGGAAAATACAAACGCCAAATAAATAATATATATTTTAAATTAATAATTAATATTTATATCTAAGTTCTAATAAGGTCTTAAAATATAATTCGGCTTAAATTACAAATTACTTAACGTATTTAACCCTTAAACAAATAAATAAAGAAAACAAACGAATTATATATAAAAAACTTATTTATAATATTATATCAATAATATATAAAATAATTAAATTAAAAGATTACTTATTATTTAGCTAACGCATATTACCAGGTTTTACGAAAATATTAAAATAATATATACGAATGTAGATTTAGATTTTATTTTAAAAATTGTCAAAAAGGTATGTAATAATAGCTTAATTAATATTAAAATAATCTTTATGCCGGAATATTTATAATAATTATATCAGAAAATAACAATAACGCTAATTTTCTACGTAATTAGATAAATAACTATTATAACCAGAAAAATTTAAGTAATTAATGTTTAAAAAATGCTTATTTCCGTTATTAAAAATATTTCATAACTTAGGAAAAAATTCGATTTCAAATGTATTAATTTATATAAAATCTCTAAAAAATTTTTAAAAAATAATTATTAAATAGAATATATTGAAAAATTAAATTTTCTTCAATTTCTTTATTTTTTATTCGAATTAAGAATAAATATAATCAAAACATATACGGCATAAAACAATACAAAAGTAAAAAATAAATAAGCATACCAAATAAAAAGAAATTTCGATATGCGAAATAAAACGGATTTACTTAATACCTAATTAAATGGAAAAAGTACCTGGATTCCGAAAATACCTGTGAACCTGTCAAGAACCTTATTGGCGCCCAGCGCCTGCTGAAAAACTTTTACCAATAACGACGGGCGCGTCCCAGTTAACG
This sequence comes from Monosporascus cannonballus, assembly GCA_004154925.1. Classification (NCBI taxonomy): domain Eukaryota; kingdom Fungi; phylum Ascomycota; class Sordariomycetes; order Xylariales; genus Monosporascus; species Monosporascus cannonballus. The sequence goes on along the minus strand of QJNS01000003.1, from coordinate 62,882 downwards.
GTCGACCAGTCAGTAACCGGGATATCGGGCCAGTTAGCCGCGGCTTGCGTTAACGTGGCAGCTGCAACGGCAGCCTCTAACTGTTATTGCTCCCTTTTTAAGTATTCGAATTCTTCTATGGCCTCCGTACTTTTAATACCTCGACGAAATATCTCGATACCACGACGACGAAACAGCCGCCTTTATTTTTACAAACAGTCCAGTTTTGTGACGGCTTGGGTGTCAGGTGCCAAGGTGCGGCCCCTTTCCGGGGCCCAGCGACCCACCAGTGTGGCTCCAGTTTGTGTATATATAGGAGGGCTTCGCCCCCGAATAGTTAGAAAAGGGCAGGCATTAATGGTCATCTATTTACTACCCATATTACGAACCACCTGCTGGGCTGCTTCTTCTGCCTCTCACTCCGTACTTTACCATTTTCCCGAACATTGGGGTTTAACCAACTATTAAACCTTGGTCGTACGGGTTTATATTAGCAGGAGTATCGTAGGAATCTGAGCAATAAATACAATAACGTATTACGTTTCGTAATACCAAAGGTACCTTGGGTAACGAATTGCTATTATAAGCTAAAGTTATTTGGATTATGGAAATAACGAGCGTATATATTTTATTTCGGCTTAAAATATTTTGGACTAATTTAAAAGTATTTAGTTAATTAAGTCCTTTTAAGCGTTTTTAAGCTTTCCGTAGCTTAATTAGTTTAACGTCCTTAAGCTAATAATAGCGTTTAAACTTATTAAGCCGGCTACGTAAATTTTTGGTATAAGTCGGGGCTGGTTTTTCTTAAAGGCCTAATCGTCCGTAAAAGGCCAAGACTATTAGGTTATAATACGATTGTTTTTCCAGAGTTTTTGTTCTTAAAGATTAAATTATTCGTTTCTCAGTTTTTGGTAAGTAATTTTCCTTTTTTTATATTTATTATATCGGGCCGTATCGAAAAACGTCGTTTTTGCAAATATGATTACGTTTTAACTTTTTCAAAACGTATTAATTGCTTTGGTTTTATTATATTATCGAACCTTTTTTTATTTGCGTTATAAATCTAAAAATAAAATTTATAAAGTTTATTAAATTTCGGGAAAATGTATATATTATATTCAGTGCGAAAGGCTTTATAACCGTTTTAGCTTTTTCAAATTTAAATATAATAAATATATTATAAAAACCGTTTAAAATTGGAAAAACGTATCATTTAAAAGGCATTATTAAAAACTTAATAACGTTTAAATAAATTATTTAGCCGTTTAAGCTATTTGCGAAAACAGAAAAACTTTTTCGTAACCGTATATCAAGATATTTCGTCGGGATATTTCAGGTACAGAAATTAGAAAGATATTTGAACGCTTTAAAAAAGAATAATAATAATTAAAGGCTGTCGTTATAATTATTACGTTAACGTAAGCCGTGGCCGATTAGTTCGATATCTCGGTTATTAACTGGTTAATTGTTAATTAAAACGCCCTCGTTATTATTAATAAATTTTTTTTAATAGGTATTAAGCATTAATAAGATTTTTTGGTAAAGTTTTAAATATTTTTGGAATCCGGGTATTTTTTTTACTTAATTAAATACTAAGTAAATCCCTTTTATTTTTGCATATCGAAGATTTGTTTTACCTTATATATTTATTTGTTTTTTATTTCTATATTATTTTATACCACATTTATTTTGATTATATCCGTTTTTAATTTGAACACAAACATGTAAAGAATTAAATAAAATTTAACTTTTAATGCAAATTTTAATTAATAATTATTTTCCAAAACTTCTTTAATGACTTTGTATAGATCGATATATTTAAAATCGAATTTTGTATTAGGTCGTTTTGTTTAAATGTTTTTTGTAACGAAAAAAAACTTTTCGAAAATTTATCCTTTTAACCTTTTCTAATTATAATATTTGCTTATTTAGTTTTATACAAATTCTAATTTTTTTTTATTATTTGATATAATTATTATAATTCTTTGAACATAAAGATTATTTTACTATTAATTTAATTATCGTTATGCGTTTTATTGTAAATTTCTAAAATACAACTCAAATTTACGTTTGCTAATATTATTTTAATATTTTCGTAATAGTTAGTATTATAAGTTAATTAAAAAATAAATACTTTCTTAACCTGATTATGTTTTCGTAATTAATATAATATCGCAAATAAGAGTTTAAAATTGGATTTATTTATTTTATTTATTTATTTATTTCATGTTTAAATACATTACATAATTATTAATTTAAACCGATTTACGTTTTAAAGTTTTGCCAAATTTTAAATATAAATATTAATCCTTTATTTAAAATAATTTCTATTTATTATCAGTATGTACTAAATATAGCTCTAATGAAAATATATGCCATTTATTCGGTATTTGTATTTTTATGATAAAATAAAAAATAAAAGAATTTTGTGAATCTGTTATTAATTACGAAAATACTATCGTAATATACTTTTATAACTGGATTTTCTGATATAAAAAGTTGGATAATAAAATTAAATAAAACTAAATGCCATAATTATTTTACAATTATTTATAGCTGTAAACTTTTATATAGCTTATGTCGTCGAGCTTTATTCTAGTACAAATATCGTATTGCCGTATAACTTTTTGTATAGTTAATTTTATTTTAAGAAAAAAATATATACGTTAAAGCCATTTTAAGGTTTTATAAATCCCTAGATATCCGTATAACTGATATTTGTATATATTTCGTATTAAGCTTTTCTAGTATATTTCTGGAACTTATATTTTAATTAATTTTTAATTTTCTAAAAAACCGTTATTATATTGCTGGGTTTTCGGGTATATATCAAAAGGTATTACCTCAATTATTATAATTTATCGAAAGCATAAATATTTGTATAATAATATCGAAAATTATGTAGTTAATTTTAAATAAGGTTTTTTTAAAATCCGGTCGTTTATTTAAGCCGTTTATTTTATTATTTTTAAGCTTTTTTTATAAATAATAACGAAATCGAAATTGGCCATTTCTTTGGCGTAATAATATAAGAATATAGCCCCTATAAGGATAAGGCTGGTAGCCGACCAGCCACCGATCAGCCACCGACCTACTTACTAATATAAATCCACCATTTGGCAGCTAATAAAAAACGCCAGATAAAAATAACCTAATACACTTACTTTTTGAAATGTGCTTTACGACTAATCAAAGATCACCTTATCTAGCTTACAGTTATTCATTATTTTACAATTTTTCCATCTATTATGGAAAATAATATAATAATTACCAAAAACAGAGCTCGCCGACTACAAAACGAACCTAAGTTATTAATCGAAAAAACCGCCGATCGGAACCCAATTAACGAACGATCGATTACGGTACAGGAATAGGCGAAAAAGCTTATAACGGAACCCTAATGGGCAAAAAACCATAATCCCCGGAATCCTAAATCCTCTTACACATATAATAAGAACGTATCCCGACAACCGTTAACTGAATAATCGAAAAACGGATGTAATATAACGAACGCGTCCCAGAATTTAACGCAAAAAAAATTAAGCCCTTTAATAATAACCAGATTTTAAATTTTATTCGTTAACAAAACAAATAATATTCGGAATTACTTTAATCATTAGCCGAATAATAAGTAATAACATAAGTTAAAAAAATAAAGCTTTATAAATTAATTACAATATCGTTATAAAGGCCCAAAGGCGATAAATAAATACCGTATTATAATTACTTAAAGTTTTCCGAACGTGCGTTAATTAAAAAAAATTAAATAAAAACTATTACGGAAACTTACGCCAAAAAGCCAAGGCAAAATGCCTTTATTTATATCTAATAGGCCAAAAGCCATATAAACGTTCTTTTTACAAACGCATAACAATTACATTATATTACGCTTAATTACTTTAATTATAAAAAAAACCTAAAAATAAAAGATTCATAGATTTTTATTAAGGAAAATTACGCAAATCCTAGCTTTTTCGGTAAGATATACAAAAAAACAATTTATACAATTACGACAACAATATAATTAATTGCCGTTAACTTTTTACGTTAAATAAAAGTTTTTAATTTATAAAATAAAATTTATAAATGCCTTTAATCTGGAAAATAATCGGGATAATAAACGTTTTGCTTTTAATTACTTTTACAAATTAATAACATAATAAATAACGTAAAACATTACTAGGACGCATAAAAAAACAAATGAAAACCGATTATTTTTCGCTAAAGGTACCAACAAAAATAAATAATTCCACTTTAACGTTTTCGGAAAAAAGGATCCCCAGAATAAATTAAAAACGCCACGTAAAAGCAATATGGACCGTAAGCGTTCTTATATTCAAAAGGCAGATAATCGCCGATTTAATTCCGATCGGAATAAATCTGTATAATTTAACACTCCTAATTTTCATAAAAACTTATTCAAATATTATAACCACAAAAAGCCAAATTACAAAAACATAAATTGCAAATTAAAAAGAAATACGATAACCTTATTATTCCGGCCATACGGAAACCGACCTCCGAAAGCTATATAAAACGTCACAATATATAACGATAAATTAAATTAATCCTTAAACGTAAACCTAAAAAAACGCCGGAATAAACGTATACATCCAGTTTACTTTAGCTAATAATTCCAAAACTGTCAAAATAAAGCCGCCTTTTATAAAAAAGCATTTAATAAAAGAAATATAAGGGATATAACGACATAAATAAACATAAATATCGGAATACAGATAAATACTATAAATAGAAAATTAACGAAAAAACTTAACCTTTAACCAATTTCCATAAATATTCCAGCCTTTATCGGCGCTAACGGCACGTATATCAAATATTATAAGGCTTACGAAATTCCTATTAACATAATAAATAATAACGGAAACAAACGAAAATTTAAACAAATTTATTTTATAATACGCTATAATCGAAAAACGCCCGATTTTGTATTATTTAAACCCGGAATAAATAAATTAAATGTCCTGCGGGATATAATTATATATTAATAATTATACGGATTATTATAAAAGGTTAATAAATAAAAAATTGTAAACCTAATATTTTCCGGTAAGCATATTTATACTGTTAATTTAATAAACTTAGCCAAAAAAATTAAATATCCCGGAATTTAAAAAATAGTAAAAATAAAGAATAACCGACTTTCTTACATACCTAAAGAATTTCCGGCGAATATATTCCGAAAAAATAGCGAAAAAAATATTTTAACTGTTAAGGGCAAAATATATAATAAACTTAATCCTAAGGAAAATGCCTTTATTCGGCCTAATTTACCCTATTTCGGAGGCCTAAAAAATATTCGAAAAATGTATCGAAAAAAACCTAAAAGCAGGCCGGATACGTTATTCGAAAACGGACGTAAAGGCACCAATATTAGTTGTGCTTAAAAAGGATAATAATCTTTAATTATACGTTAACTATAAAAGGCTAAATCAGGTAATGATAAAAAACTAATACCCTTTACCCTTAATCTCAAAAATAATAAATCGCCTAAAGTTAACTAAGATATTTTCGAAAGCTAATTTTAAAAATACTTATTACCATATCAAAATTAAGAAAAGTAACTAATAAAAAACCGTTTTCCGAACGCAATACGGGTAATTCGAATATACGGTTATGTTATTTAGCCTTACTAATACGCCAGATACGTTTCAAACCTATATACATAAAACATTAACTAGATTAATTAATTATATATACGTAATATATTTAAATAATATAATAATTTATTCGGATAACGAAAAAAGGCTTGCAAAATATCTCCAATTAATTTACAAACAACTGTTATAATATTAATTATTTGCCAAAATATTTAAGTACGAATTTTTCAAAAGAAATTCCTAAAATTTATAATTAATATTAACGGCTTGGAAATAAACCGCCGACGGGTCCATATTATTAAAACGTAACCAAAACCAAGATCAATTTATAATATTTAAATATTTCTAGGATTTGCGAATTTTTATCGGAATTTTATCGCCCATTATTTGCGCATTACAGAACTTATTATTAGGTTTTTAAAAAAAAGGCGTACGGCAAAGGTAAAATAATAAAGTTTAAGTAATTCGAAAAAGTTAAAAAAACGTTCCGAAGTTTAAAAAATACCTTTTAATCGGCGATTATTCTCCGATATGAAAATAACGCCAAAAAATACTAAGGTTAAAATAAACGCCTCGATAAACGTTATATCAGGAATATTTTCACAGAAATACGGAAAACATTAACGCCTAATTACATATTGGTCGCGAAAGCTAAATCCAACCGAAAAACGGTAGGTTATAAGGTAACAAAAATTATTAGCGATTATAAAAAGCTTAAAACATTAGCGGCAATACCTTAAAGGTACGGAAAAGATTTTCCTAATATTTACCGATCATTTAGCGTTAAAGAACATAATAAAGGCGCCGGCGCGTAACTTTAAGGGGAGATTAGCGCGATAAATTTACCGTTTTACGTAATTTAATTTTAAAATTTAATACCGACCGGATGCCGTTAACCCGGCAGATAGGCTATTTAAATGCCCGGATTACATATTAGGAGAAATCGCATATAGAAACGTAATTTCCACGTTATCCAAAAAACTCGGATTTACGAATAATAGTTCGGAAAACGTACGGAAAACAATTACAAATATATAACGCGAGTTAAAGCATTATAAAAAGGCAAAAGGCCTTATAAAAATAACGCAAAATTTGCTTATTGCAAAATTCCCAAATAGATTTTAGGTAACGGAAACTTAAATAGCTATTATACGCGTAAAAAAAGCGGAAAACTTTCGTTATATAATCGCAGAAAACTTTCGAAAAAAAACAAGGAATTATATATCTGCCAAATCCATCGTTTATAAATAGCAATATAAGTACGAATCGTAATAATAATACGATTAATGGTTAAATAATAACAACCGCAAACTGCAACCGCATTACGATTAGACTTTAAGAAATCTAAAAAAGACGAAATTAATATTAAGGTTATTATTTATAATTAATACGTTTTACGTCCTTTGGCAAAAAAATTATCCAAAGACAAAACGGCACTTTAGCCGAAAATTTTCCAACAGTTTTACGATTAGGTTCGAAAGCTACAAACTAAGGACTTAAATATTATGGAGTTAATACGGATAACTGGACGCCAAGCCGAAATAAAAAAAATATTTTCTAAATTTAAATAAGGTTTTATATTATCGGGGTAAATTCGTAATTTTATCGTAAAGCGTTTTACGAAAGCAACTAATTAACCAATACCATAATAATCCAATGGTAAGATATATAGAATATATGCATACGTTAAAATTAATAACCAGAAAGTTTCACTGGGAAAATATGGCGAACAATATTCGAAAATATACTAAATAATATCCGAACTGCCAGGGCACAATAAAGCCACGCCATAAACCATATGGATAGTTACAGCCCCTGCCATTACTTAAACAACCTTTTCAAAAAATCTCGTTAGATTTTATTACGGGATTTCCCAAAAGCCTAAATTTAAACGGGTTAAAATACGACGTAATTTTGGTAATTATCGACCGCTTTACGAAATTAAAACTATTTATTGCTATAATTAAAACTTTAACCGCAGCCGAACTAGCCCGATTACTTTACGACAAAGTTAAATGTAAATTCGGTACATCAGCCAGAATTGATAACAATAAAAATAAACTGCTAACGAACTAATTCTGGGCGGAATTTTGCAAAAAGCGAAAAAAAAAGCGGCAAATATCGACCGCTTACTATCCGCAAACCGATAAACAAACGGAACGTACTTATTAGATCTTAAAATATTATTTCCGTAATTATATTAATAAATATTAAAATAATTAGATAAAGTTATTACGAAATGCGGAATTCGTACATAATAATACGTAAAACGTATTTACCGGCCGTTTTCCGTTCGAAACTTTATATAAATATTATCCAAAAATAATAAAATACCTTTTATAAAAATTTAAGAAATATGTATAAGAAATTAAAAAACGCCTTAAAAAGATAACGGTTATTCGTCGAATAATATACAAATATTAAGAAAAAATAACGGTAATCCAGAAAAAGTATTATAATTAATATTGCACGCTCATAGAATTTTAACTAAGGTAATAAGTAAATTTACTAACCAAGAATTTCAAGTTTAAAAATAAAAGGTTCGTATTTATTTATATCCGAATTACGATTAAAAAGTAAGTAAATTCTTAAGCGTATAAAGTAATCCTTTTTCCTAAATATTAACGGATACATAATATATTTCTAATATCCTTACTAGAACCGTAATATAACCAGGAACCGGGCGACATTTAAATAACGTTACCGGACCTAATAAAGGAATAAAAAAATAAGTAATAAAGGATATTATCCGTTACCGAAATAACTGGGGGTAACGTAAATACTTAATTATATAAGAAGGTTGGCCTGCCAAGTACAATACGTAAAAACCCCAAAAGTATTTGAAATACGCGCCTAAGATATTATAACGTTACGAGAAAAAAATTAAATACGTATATAAGAAATGGGATAACCTAAAAACCGTAAAACAATAGTAGCCCGATCGGAAATTAATTACTAAATAATCATAAAAATTACAAAAAATAATTTTAAGCAAAATAAAAATATTAACATTAAAATATTACTTAGTTATATGTTACGGCCTGGTCACCCGTAAGAGCTCCAGAGTATATATGCAGCTGTAAGCACCAGGATGATTGCCACAATTGCGATCATTCCACCGATCTTTTGCCCTGGTGGCGTGATGGTATGGTGCAGCTATAACATTATATAACTATTTTTAAGCCTTTGGCAAATAATTACTTTGTCGTATACCAGCCGGAAACCCATAAATAACGTAAAAAAAATTAAGTTTTTATTTTAAGAATAAAATTTCGCGTTTAATTATTAAACTTTATATTAATTAGCCTTTAATAGGCGTATTAGGGATATTAACATAGGAATATCTGAAAATAATCGGAAAATATATAATAATAAAAAACGGATACGTTTATTAAATTTGTTAGGCGTAAGATCCGGAAAAAATTTAAAAATATCCCATTTTTTACGAAAAGCAAAATCTAAATAACCGGAATATAATTTGGTATTAATTGGAAATAAGGCGCCGTTCTTAAAACGTTTAACGTACTTAAGTTTGGTAATAACCTTGCCGGGCAAAACCGTTTCCTAATTATAATTCTTAATAAGCATTAAAATTTCGTTAAAACATTAAAAGATAAACGGAAAATGCTTATAAACAAAGAACACAACGGTATGACGGTTTTCGAAAATCACCTTATTTATAAAGATACTTTAAAATTATGCTTAATCGGAAATTAATTGCGGAATAATAAGAAAAAAACCATAACATTTATAAAAAAAATTTAAATTTGCAAACCCATAAAACGACGTTAAAACTGGATTTCCGTAACCATAACGGACGATCGGAAATCGACCTTAATTATATTAAGGAAATAATATTCCTTAATAATAATTACGTTAAAGGCAAACTTAGTTTCGCAAAAAACGTCGAATCGACGACCGACCGTAATTACGTCGGAACGTTTGTATTGGGTATCCGCAATACGAACCTTTTCGAGCTCGTCGATTAACTTCTAATTATCGGTATCGAATTAAAAATTTATTTAGGCGGCACCTTTAAAAACGATCGGAATCTAAACGGAAATTAAATAACGATATTAATAATATTAAGAATAATTACTTATCGTACGAAAAATTTTATAATAATAATTAATTATAATGTAATTTAAGGCGTCCGAACCCTAAAGATAAACTGTACGGTAATCGAAATAACGTTATATTATATAAATATAATACGGTTTATTACGGCCCGTAATATAACTAATATTTATTTTATTATCGACGTTAAAAGGATAACGTTAAAAGAAATGCTAATTTTTCTTAATATCAAAATATTATTTCTTTTAGAACTTCTTACGAAAAAAAGATATAACGAACAGAAATAATACGCAGAATAAACAGAGAAGGCGAAATGAAAATAAAGAAAAAAGAAAAACTAAACGGAACGCGTACGTAAAAAAAATAGAAATATAAACGCGAAAGGGAAAAAAAAAGGTAAATAAAGTAAGGTTAAAAACGGATTATAAAAAGGAATTAAACGGAACATAATTAATTACGTAATATAATGCGTATTAATAACTATAACAACCACTTACAATATAATATAACAGTAAATTATCGACAAATATACGCCACCAGATTTATAAAGTACGTTATATCATGTTAATAATAATACTGTTAAGGATTAATCGCTTAAAAAAGGGAAGTAATTATAAAAATATAACCTCTATAAGGATAAGACTAATAACCAATTAGCTATTAATCAGCTACCGACCCATTTATTAATATAAATTTATTATCTGGCAGCTAATAAGAAATGCCAGATGGAAATAACCTAATATATTTACTTCTTGGAATCTGCTTTATGACTGGTCGGAGATCACCTCACCCAGCTTACAGCTGTCCATTATCTTACAAATAAAATTATTGTTTTATAAGTTCTTCTAGTGTTTTTCTGGAATTTTTATTTTATTTATTTTTTAATTGTTTAAAAAACCGTTATTATATAGCTGCATTTTCTAGTGCACATTAAAAGGTACTTTCCAAAGTATTAGAATCTATTATAAGTATAAATATCTTTTATAATAATATCGAAAATTATATAGTTAACTTTAATTAATTTTTTTAAATTCTGGTAATTTATTTAAGACATTGATTTTGTTATTTTTTAAACTCTTTTTATAAATAATAACGAAATCGAAATTCGCCAATTTTTTCGCGTAACGAAATTATTGTTTTATAAGTTCTTTGGCCGTAATAAATCGGGTAAAAATTTAATAATTTATATAAACTTTAACCTGGTGCAAATTTCTCTTTAAGAAATATTTAAAATTTTAAAATGCCATAATAATAGCCATAGGTTCCTTATTTAAAATATCGTAATTAAATGTAACTTTTATAATTTATTACAAAAATATAATAAGGTATAATTTACCTTAATTATTTCGTTATCCGATTATTACGCTTATTACGTAATTCCAAATATCGGTTTTTAATTTAATAAAATAGTTTAAATTTTACATAATTGATATTAGCTTATTAATAATCGCATCCTTAGTATCTTAAAACGCTTTTTTTAAATCTGGTATTTATTTGAATTTTTTTCATAAAATTCCTTAAAAGTATAATTATATTACTAAAATTCGGAATAAATTGTTTATAATAATTCCCAAATCCCAGAAATACCTATATTTCTTTAACCGTAATTAGCGTTCGTTATTTTATAATTATAACGATTTTCTTAAGGTTTATTCTGCTATATCTTAAAGTAATAATATATCTTATATATTTTACTTTTTATATGTAAAACTAATTCTTTTTACTTTAATAAATAATCTTACGTTTTACAAAACGTAAAGAACTTTATAAACGTATCCTGTATGTGCTTTTCCGTTTTTAAAAAGATAATAATGCCGTCGAAACAGCATACGATAAAAATATCGAGATATTTCCGTAATACATGAAAAATTATTCGTTAAAAAGTTATTAGTACGTTTATAAGTTCTATTAGCGTAACTAAATATTTAAATAATTCGTATTTCGTTTTAGAAGTTATTTTTTATTTATATTCTTTTTTAATTTTAATAAGGTTATATTTGTTTTTAAAATCAAATATTATAAATTATTGAGTTTTATAAAGTCGGTTTTTTATTCCGGTAATCAAAAATACTACTATTCGATTTTTAATTATAATGTTATTTAAATATTAATTATTAATTATAAATTACAATTATTTTTTTTGTTTCGATACGAAAAATATGGAGTAATTTATTAATAATTTCGAAACCCGAATTTATCTTTTCTATACCAGGTTTTCCAGATAATATTTGAAAATACGTAATTCGTTTTTATTAAAATTATAAATAAAGTAAAATTTAGTCGAAAATCCTTTTTTAAAAATTATTTTATAATTTTATTTGTAATGTTTTAATAATATTTTATTAAATTTCTTTTCAAAAACCTATTTAAATTTATGATGATACGGTAATATATTAATTAGATTCTTTTTTATTTTTGAGATTATTATTTTCGGTTAATATTTAGTTACTTTAATTTCGTTTTAATAATAATAGCGATACGTTGTATTGTTCTTTAATACCTATTTTCTTTTTTATGTTTTATCCTTTTTTAAGTAATAAGATTTTTATCATATTCTTATACTTGTATTGATCGCTATTTTCGATGAAACATTCAGAATTTAATTCTTTTCATTTTCTATTTAATAATAAAATATAAGGCGAACCTTACTTAGATAATCCATTAATTAATCAAAATTTTATATTAGCATATTTATAATAATCTTAAAATTATATCCTTATTTTTAAATAAAGCGATATCGAAATTAATTATTCAACATTATTTTTGGACAAAAATCTCAAAATAATTAATTTCGCATATAATATTTCCGTTGTCATAAACGATTTCCTAACTTTCGGAATTTGCCGTTATATAAGGTTTTAACTTATTTTTTATGATAATGTAAGCTTATTAATTATATTTAATATAATATAATTCCGTCCAAAATTTCGTCATCTGTTATTCCGGTATATTAGTACGTTTTAATTTATATATCCAAAATAATAAAGTTATTAACGGCTTTTATTATCGCGTTTAAACCCTTTTTCAGAATTCCTTTTAATTTCTTTAGTGTTCGTTATTTTATTGATTTTTTATAAATAACGTTTTTCTTCTAAGTTTTAATAGAATCTTTCGAATTTTATTTATAGTTTTGCGTTTAATGCGTTAATGTATTATATTTATCGGTATTGTTTACGTATTATTCCTTCGAATTATCTTAGTTATTTTTAATTTTCCTATAATTGTTTTTTATTACATAAATTATTTTTTATATTTATAATTATATCTCATTATGCGTCGTATTAATTGTTATTCCAGAATTTCCTTATAAATTATTATATTTTTTCTTAATAATCTTTTTTATAAGCATTAATAGTAAATGCTAACTGAAAATAAAGATTTAAAACAACTTTTTAGCAATATTCTTTTATTATATCGTGAATTAACTTTTTTGTATTTAATAATTATATTTTAAATAATAAAAAACGGTTTTTTTGTAAGCATTACTTTTTTCAGGCTAATTTCTTGTTTCGGCCAATTATTACATATTTTCTGGGGTTATAGATCGAAAATATCGATATCATTATTTATTGTTTTTATTATTTCCAATACGGTTTGTAAAGGTAAATTTTTTATAATATATATAAGTAATTCTTCCGTAAATAGATTATTTTTAATTTTCGTAATCGGGATATTCTGGTTGTTAATAATATATAGCATATATTTTGGTATATTAATTCGGGATTCCAGGACAGATTCTTTTCATTTACTTCTAATATTCGCGTAATTATCTTTATAATATTTCTTATTATATTTGCGATATTTATTAAATTTGATTTTGGTTTTTCGTATTTTCTATTATATTTCTTGTTGTGAAAAACGTAATATATACTTAGGTTAAATTATGTTAACAAGTGTGTTTTTCTTTTTTTTAATTTTCTTTAAAGTATTTTTAGATATAGGTTTTTAATTATCTTAACGGGGTTTTTTAGGTATTTTATATTACGTTATCTTATATTCTATTTTATTATCATTAATGTATTTAATTTGGCTTTAATCCTTTTTATAAATATTTTTTAATTTTATAAACCTTAGTTTCGTACCATAAAAAGTATTACCGCGCTAAAAAATGTTAATATTAATCGTATATCGAGATTTAGTATTATTTTTTCCTTTAATACTTTTAGTACGCCAGGCGTATTATCGATCGTCGATCTTAATTATTATAACGATATAATTTAATAAATAATTAGGCCGATTAAACTTAAAAAAACTTTTTCATTTTTTAAGCTATCGAAAAACTTAGTTATTAATATTTTTATGCTCAATATACTTTGGATATTAATTAAATTAGCGGACTGCGGCAATTCAATATTGATTTTCTTTATTATAATTACGAAATTTGTATTTCGATTTTTATTTTTTCGTTTATTATTTTAAATGTTTTCGTTAATATTTATTTAAATTATTTGTAATCGTTATAAATTTACATTACTTCCGGATTTTATTTTTCGATTAATAAAATAACTTATCTTTTATTACGTATTTAATCCAAATAACTATATTTTTAATAAATTATACGATTATAAATTTTATTTATATATAAAACTTAATAAATCGAATAAAAGATACTCAAAATATATTTGGCATTAAGTTAAAAATAAATATAACTTAATCGAAATTCCGTTAAAAATTTTAACTTGAAAGGTTTAAAAACTCTTTTTAATTTTTTGGTGGTATTTAGCTAAATAACCTGACTTGTTTAAAAAGACTCTCCGGTTTTAGGAGCTTTTTTTTAAGTTTCTCGTAAATAGCTTAAAAGGACGTCGTAAAGTTATTATTATTTTTCTTAAGTTAAAGAATACGTTTATTTATAGCATCTAGGCGTCGAAGAATTTCTTTACGAAAAATGCCAAGCTTTTTCTCTTCGGATTTTATTTTAATATCCTGGTTATTAAGGACCTAGTAAATGGGCTGTTCGGGCTGCTTACTGGTAAATATAATATCGGCGATATTACTTAAACTCCAACGGTATTATTAAATAAAAACTTATAACGTATAACGGTTTAAAATTTAACCAATTATTAAACCTTAATCGTACGAGTTTATCTTAATAGAAATATCGTAAGAAATTAAGCAATAAATATAATAATGTATTACGTTTCGTAATATTAAAAATATTTTAAGTATGGAATTATTATTATAAATTCAAGTTATCTGGATTTTGGAAATAACGAACGTATATATTTTATTCCGGCTTAAAGTAACTTGGACTAGCTTAAAGGTATTTAGTTAATTAAATCCCCTTAAGCCCCTTTGAACCTTCCATAACTTAAGTAGCTTAACGTCCTTGAGCTAATAGTAGCGTTTGAGCCTATTGAGCCGGTTACGTGACTTCTTGACATAGGTCGGGGCTGGTTTTCCCTGGGAGCCCGACCGTCCGTGAAGGGCCAAGACCTTTAGGTCATAACAAGTTTGTTGGCAGCCGTTCGTAATATTTCGCAAACCTGTTCTTTTCTACGTTCTAAACGATTTTCGTTATTTAAAAGTTTTTGATACTTAATTTTTAAACGACCGAAAATATTACAGAAATTGCCGTAATGTATATAACGCTTATATTTTAAGGAACCCCGAATAATCTTATACCTTATATTTTCCTTTTATAACGAAAACAAAAAAGTATTTTAAAACCAAAACCATTAATACGTTTTGAAAAAATAAAAACATTAATATATTTACGAAAACAAAACTTTTTTACGCGATCCGACATAACGAAAATAAAGAAAAAAAAGGATTACGTACTAGGATTAACAAATAAATAATTTGATCTTTAGGGATAAAAATCCTGGAAGGGGGGAGATCGTATTATGACCTAACGGTTTTGGCTTTTTTGCGGACGGTCGGGCCTACGAAAAAGATAAAACCTAACTGCCGCCAAGATGTTACGTAACCAGCTTAAAGGTTTTAAAATGCCAAATACCTTAAGCCCCTTAAGCCGGCAAAGGAGCTTAAAGGGTTTAACGGGCTTAAGGGTTTGAGCCGCTTAAATACCTTGAGCCAGAACGAGGATATATACGTTTATTATTTCCATAGTTTAGATAGCTTTAACTTGTAATAACAATTCGTTAGCCAAGACACCTTTGGTATTACGAGATGTGATACGTTATTGTATTTATTGCTACAGAGTCCCACGATACTCCTGCCAACATAAACCCGTACGACTAAGGTTTAATAGTTGGTTAAACCCCTAGCCGTCACAGGATCGCGCCCAGGAAATTTGGCCAAGTACCTAAACGCGATTTAATAGTTATCCTAGGCTGGCGTGGCATATACGTACGCGTTCCATATTGCCATCTCTCGAGCGTAGGCCTTTTTGCTATTTGCTATTTTTTTTCAGGTTTTTTCGAACCGGGTTAGGATCGATATCCGACAGATCTATAAAGAGCCCGTCGAAAAGTGCTGCCTTAACTACTCCCGATCCGTACGAGGCCAGCTACTTTTCGTCGTTCTCTGACATATTAAAAAGGGATGTAAAAGGTATGAAAATAAAAAGATTGGGAAAGCATTAAATTGTGGCGTCTGTAAACTGGGCATAAATAACGAGGATAGATGCGTACGAAAGGATGAAAGAACAGCAGCCGATACGTACGGGTGTAAGCCATTTTTATAGACTTTAAAAGGAACAAAGAGGAAGACACAGGAAGAAAACGGTATAGGGTCGAAGCTGTATTATGGGACGCTACCATCTTGACTAGGGAGTCTTTTGCGGCCACCTTGTGTTCAGGGGGACCATTTCAGGGCCCCTCGGCTCTAGCTGAAGCTATTCAGACAGTACTGCGGTACAGCGGCGTTAGTGCCTGCGCAGGGGTGAGCACAGGGTGATTAGCGCCTGAGGGGGCCTGAGCAAAAGCGGCGAGGCTGCACGTGACCTCAGCAACTGTAAGTCGTCCAGATTGACGTGTCGTAACAGGTTGATAGGTGCCTAGCGTCTAACTTTAGTACAGTCGTTCTAGTTCTAGACACGCACTTGTTATCAAGCAGTTTCCCGTCCTCCCTCTGGGCATGGCTTGTTTATCGACGCTCTAGCTACGTAACTTGACGTCTTTTATCTGACACTTCCACTCTGACCGGGCCAGCCCAGATCTACCTTTCTATAGGAGCAGAGCGGTAAGGCCTTAGAAGGCCTCTCACCCTATCTAGTGATTTAGGACACCATATCCATCTGGGACTCCTACACCTCATTACACTAGGGTTTTGGGGGGGGGGGGGGGGGGG